>CM070717.1:20646008-20980006 GCA_036346275.1 Otatea glauca | reverse complement strand
GACTAGACAGGATAAGGTCAAGGCAATAAATGAGCTTTCAAATCATGAATTAAAATTTCTGAAATTTTTTTTGAGTAATTTGGAGACAGTTTTTACCATACAATAAAATTTTCAACTCAGGATCTTTTTTGTGGAAATTATTAAAATTCTGACAAGACAGCTGCATTAAAATTCTATTTTCTGATTTTTATTTTTCTTAGATAACAAATTAGCTTTATTTTATATGAATTTGTTTTGTGTAAACCTAATGATTATTTAAAGTTATCATAAAATTTTCATTTGATTATCAGTTATATTTATTTTTATAATATTCTAAAATTTATAATATTGTTTTTAATTTTATAAATGGCCAAATCAACTTTATTATTTTTAAAACTTTTTTTCAAGTTACCCTTGTCCTTTATATGATGTGGTAAAGTTTTCAAGATAAGATAAGGTGTGTGGAGAATTAAATAATTCTAACCTGTGTGCTATCCATTGTCACATCATAAAGTTTTTTTTTCTTTTCAACACTACATGAATTCACATTGCTTTGAAGATTTTTAGGGATGCCCTGGAGATGATTTGGGATTTATATAATTTTTTCCCATATTTTATTTGTTCAGATATTTTGGGTTTCATATCTTGGAGGAGAACAAAACAATCAATATCAAAGATTTTCTTAAAAGCCATAATTCAAGAATTTTTTGAAAAGATGGAAATTCGAAATAAGATTATATTTAAAACTCATTTTCATAGTTTGTTCATTTTGGTAGAAAAAGTTTTAATATTGTAACTCATTCTTTTCTTAAGGTTTAAAATTCAAGAAAATGAGGAAAAAGATGATATTTCAAATTAAAATCTTGATTCCAATTAAATTTTTTATTAAATGTTAATTTTAAATTTTATTTTTCCTATTTTAAAATTTTTCGGGACGTTATAACAAATTTCCTGTCTGTGACATCAAGGTAATATATATCTCTTGAATGCTCCATAGATAGACCTGTTGGACACCTTAGCTAATTGTGTACTATTATGTAGGAGGCCACGAGATGCAATCTCCAAGGGAGACTTGCTAATGGCTCCGTTCCCTTCAAGCTGCTTGGAGGCTCGCCTATCCATCCATTCGAGGGGAACTGGTGCACGGTAGCCTGGTAGCGCCAGGTTTCACGAAGGTCAATGTAGATAGCGTACATGATAGTTTCAAGGCCGTCATGTAGCAGATGCCCAAAACGATGAGATCGTGACATTAGGGGATGCTATTGGTACATTCATCCAACAGCCCAACAGCGACATTTTCCTGAACGCCCATCCTCCAGCATCGAAACTACCCACACTATCGGAGTCACTGCACCTCATCAGGCCGCCAAATCGGTTACCGTGCCTCATGCATCATAGGCGGGTAAATCACTTTGTGCCCACTCATCTCCCATGAAGACAACCTATGGTTGAAAGTGAGACAAGGACAAATCGAAGCAGATCACGGAAGCCCGGCCTCAACTATCCGTTTGCCCCGTTGTCCTAAAGATACAAGCTAGAAGAGCCTTTCGTACTGGGAGAGCACCTACAAAAACTTACATTGGCTTGCATTAGATTGCATGATTGGTACATGGAACAAGAAAACAAGTCGGTAGCAGAACGGATATCCCAGTCAGCTTCAAGCAGCATTATCTATTGAACTAATCATCGGTGGGATTCTTTGGGGCTAACTTCAGCGACTTGTTCAATTTCTTCAACCTCAACGCCCTTGACGACTTGCTCTTGAGATGCTAGATATTGTAAGTGTGTGCAATCAAAATCTACATTTGTGTAATACTTATAAATGTCATATATATAACTCCTTGCTTTTGTATATATAGATACATGACCCTTGAAGCGAAAAGCAAGAAACAAACGGTGGGTTTCCTTGACCCACACATAGTCTCAAATTAAAGCAAATAATGGACAAAAATTTAAAAGATGTCGAGGATTATGTAGAAGTGGCATTGGTGGCTCAACTTTTTGGTGTCACGTAGGTCATTCAAGGTGCACAAAGCTCGTGGAGGGCAGCCAAGGATGGGTCAAAGTTGAACCACAATTTTAAGTTTCCAGTATCCTCTAGTACACAATATTCTTATATTACACTCTGTAATAATGCCTCTGGAACTAACTAATTCTATTTTTGGAGTGCCACTAACAGGGAAAGGGAAGTAACCTATGGATTCAACATTTGCCACAACATGCAACTCTTCATAGGTATAAACAAGACCAATGAGGTTTGTCAATCTTGCAATAATTTTGTCATACTTATCAATTCATATATGCATGACTTTAGTCTTCCCATCTACAGGTTGGAAATGTGATACAATGGTGTTGGAACATGACGATCTGATCGGAATTCGAGGACAACTCTGTTCCTTCTTGCTACATGAGATCAAAAATCCAGATGGTGAGTTCCTCTCAGGACCCGAATAACAAATCCGGACCCTCTGTGTATACCGCACTAGTCCAGGATCACACTAGTGCACACAGGCTCAACATCGGTAAATATCACAATCAAACCCAGCGATAACATTAAGAAAGACATCGTATATTAAATAATACTAGATGAATGACCTTGAGGTCAACTTACAGGACTATGCCTCGCAAGGCTGAACAACAAATTAAACTGCAGCGAAACGAAACTGTAGATCAACCTCTCAGTATACCACAGGCAACTTACAAGGTTCGCACCCTAAACATTCGTCTTTTCCTAGTACTCCTCCTCCAGCATGGATGGAGACTCCTCAACTGGTGATGTTGTTATTGTGGGGTGAGTACATAAAGCACTCAACAAGTTTTGCATAGAATGCAATTCTAACATATCTATAGGCAAGGCTTATTCCAAAGGAAAGGCTAACAGGGCTATTTTGCAATAAAGCAGCATTTATGAACAAGTACAATAAGTAGATTGTAAAGATAGTAAACCAAATAACAGTATTAAAAAGATTCAGCATTCCTCAAGTAAACAAAGTTTCCAATCCTACGTCAAGTTCCAACCTTCCATATGGAAATCCCACCATCCCAACCAAGTTTCCCATTTAATAAAGCTAACCCTTAACTGTAATTCCCGAGCATTGCTCAATACCGTGAGCACGGCTATCCGAATAGATTTACACTCTGCAGAGGTTATGCACTTTACCCACATAACATGATAGTCTCTTGGTGCAAGATCATTAATAAACTTCCTTTGGTGTGTCGCAGAGAGATCATGAAAAAGCCTTTACAATGCACTGCCTTAATCCAGGACTACCCGCTATGGTTTCAACACTTAAGGGGCTAGTTACCACAACAGGGCCCCCCTTTTGCGCCATGTGAGTTGATCCATAACTCGGGACTCACACCGCCATTGATAGTACCAAACTAAGACATTGCAAATTAATTAGCTAGGCTGTCCCATACCAGACATGTGGTTGCATGATTGACTCAGGTTAAAGGCTTGCAAGGTTAAGTCCTTAGAGTGACTAGGGCAAAACTTCCACATACCCTCTGCCATACGACCCACCTTGGCATACTGCCCCTTTCCACTTGCCCCAATCTAAGTGATTACCACCCTAGATGACTACCAAGCAACATGTGCCATCAACAATTCAACATCGTTGCCCGACATCCCACGCCACTACAACTCAATCTCATTTTGTGACCACACATGACACACAAGTTCATAACATTGTTTCATATTCCATTAGTCAAGATTAAACATTGATGATTCATGTACATGTGATGATGTAGCATGGCTAAGCATTTAATACGGTCTAACCATCCCATGTTGATTTTAGTATCAACTAACTATAGTGAACCAATCTAGGGGGACAATAGATCATAGCATGCAAATGACAAGGTAGAGTATAGATCCAATTGGCAGATTAGCTAAGTCCCAATTTAGTTTGAAACAAATGTATATGTGAAAAAACATGCAATAGAGTAAAACAATTTAGCGATTTTGTAAACTTGGGTTCAACATGATCAAAGCACAACTTGCCTTAGGAAAGCCCTTATTCCTACTCTAGTCCTTGGTCTTGAGTCAACGATTCCTCCTCTGACGCTTTGAATACTTTAACGTCTACGTGAAACGAGAGAGAAAGCCAAATAAACACAAAAATATAGATCAAACAATCTCCAAAATTAAAATAAAATTCACCATTAGATAGTTCTCAATTTTAATTTTTTTTAGAAATTTCAATCACCTCAATCAGATCTCATATGAGGGAAAACAGCCTCGTGGAAGATTCAAAAATCATAAAAACCTGAAAATTTGAAAATCAATTGAATAACTGAATTATTTTTATATTGAACAAGGTAATTATTGCTTCATGCTGACATCACGGTCAACCCAGACTAATCATGTGCCGCCACGTCACCTCGATCCATAGACCCGGTCCACGGTTTGGATCTGGTCCACCGCGGACCCGGTCCATGGCTTTTCGGTGACTGGGCCGACATGTGGCTATGCCTGATTGGCTGCGGCGCTGCCATGATGTGCACCCCGATGACTGTTGCATGGCGAGATCAGAACCGCCCGTAGAAGATCTAGCGGTCTCAGACGATGGCGATGATGGCAGCTACGTGGCCTAATCCAAGTCGTCCATGGAAGATCGGACGACCACAGACTGACGAACGATACGTCGGCGAGGTCGGTGGCACGAACCCACCGGACGCGAAGAAGATGTCAGTGGAAGCAATGCTTCGGCGATATTCTCTTCACGGGACCGATCAGAGTCAATGCGGCGTGCTGCGGTGATCTCGAACCAGCTTCAAACTTGTTGGAAGATGACGAATCGGCGATGATCTTGAGAAAAAACCGCAGCGGCTTCTGTTCTCTGCTCCGACGAGCTCTCACGGCACTTCTTTTGCATCTCAGGCTCCACGACTTGGATAAAAGGTGCGGCGCTCGATGATTAACCCTAGGGCAGCATCCCGACATATATTGCCTAAGAGTCCAAGCTCCACATGACGATGAAGTCCGTCGGCATAACGGCAAAGGACTCCGCAACCGCATCAGGGACGAAAACTCCAAGCCCGACATGCATCCGCATCCGACGGCACAAAAATGGACTTCTATGCGGCAACGTCTGGACCAACTGATCGCGATCGAATGGCCATAGGATTAGGGTTTCTAGAAAATGGCTTCGCGGGCTGACTTGGGCTACACAGCGATGGGTCACGTGCGAACATTATTGGGTTCCGGCCCAATACTGTTTATTTATTTTTTTGCGGATTTTCCTTTTAAAATAATTACAAAAATTAATTTAATCTGTTTTAAGCAATAATTTATCAGGAAAAATCCAAGAAAATTCTCATAAATACTTTGAGACATTTTGAACTCAAATAAAATATTTTTAGACAAACTTTGTATTAACTTTATCTATAAATAATTAGTTTTCTCAAAAAGGCCAATATACTTAATTTAAAATAAATTCAAATAAATTCCATAAATATCCAATAAATTCAGAAAAATCACAACTGCATAAATAACAATAAAATAATATTATAAGGCAAATTTTGGGATGTTACAAACCTCCCCCTTAACAAAATGTTGACCTCGAGATTCAGAGCTAAGTAGAGATTAGGTTTGGGAATTTTGACATCAGATCCTGTTCACGCTTCCAGCTAACTTCACTCTCTGAATGATTGCTCCACTGAACTCTACAAAAGCAAATTGTCTTGTTTCTAATCTTGCACTCCATCACATCAAAAATCTTGATCGGCTGCTCTTTACAAGTCAGATCCTCCTGCAGTTTATTTGCTTCTAACAGCGTCTGCTCTATTGGCATTCTGAGACACTTCTTAAGCTGTGATACATGGAACACATCATGCACTCCTGCCAACGACTGCGGTAATTCCAACTGATAAGCAACCTCTCCTCGATAACTCAAAATCTTGAACGGACCAACATATCTTGGCTCAAGCTTCCCTTTAGCGCGAAACCTTTTAACACCTTTAAGAGGGTTAACTATGAGATACACATAATCATCTAGCTCAAAGCTCAATTCTCGACGGCGATTATCAGCGTAACTTTTTTGCCTTGACTACGCTATCTTCAAATTCTCTTTGATCATGGCAATTTGATCCTCAGCTCCTTTGAGAATATCAGGCCCAAATACCAAACGCTCTTCCATCTCATTTCAATTCAACGGAGTACGACAGGCACGACCATAGAAAGCCTCAAATGGTGACATTTGCAACTAGCTTGATAACTGTTGTTATAATTGAACTCTGCATACGGCAAACACTTATCCCCTGAAGTAGCATAGGCTATTGCACAAGCTCTCAGCATATCCTCGAGAATCTGATTAATTCTTTTCATCTGACCATCTGTCTGCGGATGATACGCTGTACTGAAATTCAAACGAGTTCCCATCGCTTCATGCAGCTTGCCTCAAAATCTCGTAGTAAATTGGATTCCTCTAACTAACACAATATTCTTAGGCACACCATGCAAGCACACAATACTTGATATATACAACTCTGCCAAGCAATCTCCTGAATAGGTAGTCTTTACTGGTATCAAGTGAGCAACTTTGGTCAAACGATCAACGATGACCCATATGGAATCATATCCTCTCTAGGTTCTAGGAAAATTCTCAGTGCTTTGCATTTTATTACTGGTTTGCCTTCCACTTCCACTTAGCAATCTGGAATGACCGTAACGAACCAATAGGTCTCTGATGCATTTTCTTTACCCTCTAACACACATCATATAAGGCAACACACTCAGCAACTTCACACTTCATCTTAGATCACCAAAACCCTTCTATGAAATCCGAATACATCTTGACACATTCTAGATGAATCAAATAATTTGAATCATGTGCTTCCTCAAGAGTCAACTGCTTAAACTCCTTTTTATTCGGTATACGGATTTGACCTTAAAATCACCTAGTACATTGCCCATCCAAAAGAAAATCCCTGGCTAATCCTTCATCCTTCTTGGACTTGATTCTGTTGATCTTTTCATCATCCTTCTGACCATCTCTGATCTATTCTTCTGGAGTTGGATTCACTTTCCCAAAGTAGCTAGAAATCCTTATAGCATAACTTCGAGCTTCAACTTCTAAAATTCCTTACTCAACTCCGGTTGATCGTTTGATACCATCATATTAGCGCTATGGCTCTTACGACTAAAGGCATCAACTACCACATTGGCCTTACCAGGATGATAATGGATCCCAACATTACGATCCTTTAGTAACTCCAACCATCTTCTGGGCCTCACATTGAGATTCGACTGAGTAAATATATATACATTAGACTCGTATAGTCTATATATATATCTCACATCTATTTCCAATGAGATAATGACGCCACAACTTCAAAGCATGTACTACGACAATTAATTCCAGATCAAACATTGGATAATTCTCTTCATGCGGCCTCAAGTGCCTTGATGCGTAAGTAACAACCTTGCCACTCTACATCAATACGCCTCCATGTGCTTGTCTGGAAGCATCACACTACATATCAAAATTGTTCTAAATATCTGGCAACATTAACACTGGTGCCATCATCAAATGCTTCTTTGACTCCAGAAAACTCTTTTCGCACTCTGGTGTCAATGCAAACTTCTTTTTTTTCAACAATTGGATAAACAGTCTATCAATCGACGAAAATCCTTTTATAAACCTATGGTAATACCCCGCTATTCTCTAAAAACTACGAATCTGTGTGAAAGACTTTGGTTGCTCTCAATACAATACTGCCTCCACTTCTCTTGGGTCAACAACAACTTATTTAGCAGTTATCACATGACCAAGAAATTCAACCTTCCTCTTTCCAAAGACCACACTTACTGAATTTGACATATAGCTGTTGCTCTCGCAGCTTTTCAAAACCAATCTCAAATGTCCTGCATGCTCCTCTTTAGACTTGGAGTAAACGAGAATATTGTCTATAAAGACAATCGACAATCTTGTCTAAATATTCGATGAAAACCTTGTTCATCATGTTCATGAAATATGCCGGAGCATTGGTCAATCTAGCAGACACGACTATATACTCTTATCATCCATATCGTGTAGAAAACTCTAAGTTAAGAACATTCTCTGCACGTATCTTTAACTCATAACAACTCGATCGAAGATCTATCTTTGAGAAAACTTCAGCTCCTTGTAACTGATCAAACAAATCATTGATCCTAGGCAATGGGTACTTATCCTTATTTGTCACTTCATTAAATGCACGATAACCAATACACATCCTTAAACTTCCGTCCTTCTTCTTGACGAACAAAACAGGCGCTTCTCGCAGAGGAGAACTAGGTCGAATAAAACCTTTATCGAGCAACTCCTTGATCTATTTCTGCATGTCAACTAACTTATCGGTAAGCATTTGATATAGTCTCTTCACTCTTGATGTTGTTCCAAGCACCATTTCAATCACAAACTTGATCTCTCAATCTGATTGCATACTAGGAAGATCCTCAAGAAACACATCCAAGTATTCTCTAATTACTGGCGCATCTTCTAATTTGGCAGCTTCCACACTTGTTAACACCAACTAACCATCACGAACTGCGGTCGCTTGAAATTCCACTTTCTCGTTATTAGGGCTTTCAACTGGCACAACTCTTTGATTAAAATCCATTACAACCTTACGTTTGGATAGGCAATCCATTTCAAGGATAACGTCCAGGGCCCAAGCACCCAACACAATAATATTCACTTGGAACACTACTTCATCAATAAACAACTGAACTTCCAAACACCCTAGGTTAGATCAAGCAATACTGTACTTTCTGACAACGACAATTCTTCAGGGCTGACAAGCTTCAGAACACCACTGAACTAACCATCATTGTGCATGCAACATCTTCAGGCAAAACATCAACACAGTTGAATACTCAGTGAAACATCTAACCCTTCATTTACTATTAACGCCTTTATTCCAAAACTTGTCATACCAGCATAGCATTCATCTCTACTTTACTTCTCTAGCAAATAAATCTTTACATGGAATTCTTCACTAATCACTTTACTTTACAGGTAGAGTTATAATATTGCACAAAGTAGAATCATTGTTCTAGACTTCCTTGATTTAGCATTGGTGCTGGGGTTTCGACAGGGACGGAGTTGAGATTGACTTGAACTGGCACGATTGCTTTCTTCTAAGGGCAATTGTTGGCAAAATGATCGTGCTTGTTGCAGGTATAACAGAGTTTACGGCAAATTCTCTTCCTTCTTGAACATTTGCTGATCGAGGTAGTGTCTTCACTTAGATGCCTTTTCTTCAACTAGTTCTCTGGGCAAACTTCTCTTGCGGCGTCACCGCTCACTATTGGCATTAAGTACTTGACTGAAGTAACTTCTGGTATAACCACGGCTGAAGGAGATGCTTCTCTTCTCTCTGGACATCGATTAGCATAATGGCCTTTCTTGCGACAGTTGTAGCACTCAGTGCTGCTCTTCCTGTGAATCACTACTTGTTGATTCGTAGTACATCCCCTAGCACAATGATCTTCTTCACCATACAAGAGACATGCTGTTGGTGATTGTCACTTACTGCTTTTTTGATGAAGATTGAAACAATCGGAGTGATGCATCTTTAGCTCCTCAAACGACTTAGTATATACGATTGGTGTTCCACTTTGTTTTGATAGTTTTTGAGCAGCTGCGGCTCGAAGATTATTTTGCTGATACTGGGTCACAGCAGTAACTATTGGATCCAAAGGACATTGAGCTGGGCAATAATCTTGACCTTCACAAAGGTAACATGTGATGTTGCTCATAGAATACTCTCCAAGAGAATGTCTTTCTTCACAGCTAGAGCAATTGATCGCATGCTCATTAGAGGTATGTCCTATTTCTCCATAGCGATTGCGCGCACAATCTTCTAACTTGTTTGGTTGACAACACTTCAAAGAACATCGTCTAGATAGCTAAAAAGGTGCAAGGGTATTGTGGAATATAAGAACCCGGGTACCCTCATGACAAGCCCAAGAGGAGGCCGGAAGATACTCCCGCGTCGGGCCCATTGCCGTGCGAGGGACATATCCTAAAGAAAGTTGAACTTATATTTAGATATGATAGATACGGTTGTAATCCGAGTCGTTAATAGGGTAGATAAAGATGTAAACTCTATCCTATTAACTGACTAGAATCCTGTAACCGATCGGAATCTCCAAACCGATCAGGACTCTGTAAGCCACCCCACCCCCGCTATATAAGGGAGAGGGCGGGCAACGACAGAAGGATCCGATCAAGCCATAGAGCATAGAACACTTCATATTGCCCAGAGCATACTGCGCTTTGAGCAACATCGATCCAAGAGATCCGCATAATCCTAGCACGAGATTAGGTATTACCTCCATCGCCGAGGGCTCGAACTGTATAAACCCCTTGTCTTGTGTGACCTTGAGTTTGAGATCGGCGCCTACCCCATAAATTCATTGCCGACTACAAAGTCGGCGGTTGGCGCGCCGAGTAGAAGCGGCGCTATAATCTTTTCCCACGCACTCGATGGCGGCAATCGGTGGATTAAATCGTCACCTTCGTCTCTGGCGGGCCTTCGCCGGAACACGGACTTCATCGCAGAATCGCACGGAGAGCTTGTCATGCGGTCCAAAACAGATCCGATCTGGTAAAGATCGAGCCAACCCATCTCGGTATGTCACTTTGACTTGGCCGGCAAACCAGTCGGCGTCGCGAGGAATTGCTGTGATCTTCGTGGCATCTTCGCGATAGAAGAGCAGAAGACCGATCTCCAACGCCAACAAGAAGAACAGGAAGCTGCGGGGGAAGATCGTCTTCGTAAGGGTAAGGAGGTGCAGGTGCGATCGCTTCGATCTCGCGGCCGCAATGTCCGCGAGGACCTCCTGCAATACAGGATGGGAGATCAAGCCGTTTTCCGCAAACCAATGCAGAACGTCGTTGCCACCAAGACGCTTCTCAACAAACTGGACCCGATGATTGCATCGGATAGCTCGACGGCCCCGATCGTGGCCCAGATCAAGGCCATGGTGACGGCGGCCGCAATTTAGCGAAATCAGGAAAAGCCGGTAGGTGAAGCACACTCGCGCTCCCACACGGCATTCGGCACGGCCACGAGCCCACGCCTGCGCCCTAAGTGCCACCTTCGGCACGGCCACGAGCCACGCCTGCGCCCCGAGCGCCACCTTCGGCATGGCCACGAGCCACGCCTGCGCCCCGAGCGCCACTTTCGGCACGGCCAGGAGCTATGCCTACGCCCCGACCGCCACCTTCGGCACGGCCACGAGCCTACGCTGCGCCCAGCGCCACTTTCGAACGGCCACGAGCTTAGGCCTACGCCCGGCGCCACCTTCGGCGACGGCCACGAGCCACGCTGCGCCGAAGCGCCACTTTTCGGCGCGGCCACGAGCCTCGCTGCGCCCGAAGCGCCACCTTCGGCGACGGCCACGAGCCTACGCTGCGCCCGAAGCGCCACCTTCGGCACGGCCACAAGCCTACTCCTGCGCCCGGCGCCACGTTCGCACGGCCACGAGCCACGCTGCGCCCGAGCACCACCTTCGGCGCGGCCACGAGCCTACGCTGCGCCGAGGGCCACGCCGGCACGGCCACGAGCCGACGCCTATGCCCCGAGTGCCACCTTCGGAACGGCCACGAGCCACGCCTACGCCCCGGGCGCCACCTTCGGCACGGCCACGAGCCCACGCCACGCCCGAAGCGCCACCTTCGGCACGGCCACGAGCCACGCCGCTGCGCCGGCGCCACCTTCGGCGACGGCCACAAGCCTACGCTGCGCCCGAGCGCCACTTTCGGCACGGCCACGATCCACGCCTGCGCCCCGAGCGCCACGTTCGGCACGGCCACGAGCCTATGCCTGTGCCCTGAGCGCCACTTTCGGCACGGCCACGAGCCACGCCTGCGCCCCGAGCGCCGCCTACAGCTCATCTACAAGCCTACGCCTGCGCCACGAGCAAAGATGGCATGATCGTCAGCAACATATGGAGCATAAAGCAGCTAAGTCGCTTTTTACTCAATTTTGTCATTATAAATAAAATTGTTGACTTTCCTGACTTGCTACTTAGTTGACCCACAACTAAGCAGTAAGTTGGGGGCTACACCTAATACTGTGCGCATGCGCACATCTTTTTTTGAGTTGTATTTTTCTTCTTTTGTTTAACGATTGAGTGTGAATCCGAGTGCGATAACTCCAAATTGTGAAGCTCTGACCCCATGAACGGCGAACTTTAGTCACCCAAAACACGTGCACAGGAAAAGAGCCATGAGCCGACTCCCAACGCTCGGGGCTAGACTAGTCGGGCGAGTGCTTAAACAAAAGAGTTAAACCACTCGGATGAATTCAAAATCAATAAGGAAAAGAGTAAAAAACTCTAAAATTATATATACACCAGTCAGACATCACATTCGAGTGAATTGTTTTTACATTGCCTAAGTTCTGCATATACATGATTTCAGGGCTACTAAATTTGGATGCGATGTGTGTAAGCCGACACTTCAACGACGACATCAGCAACTTCGGCGACGAATGAATTTAAAGGGAGTGGCGCTGAATTTCACCTCGAGCGGGAAAAGCGTTTTGACTTCTGCATATCGTTTGGGATACAGTATGTCCCAAGATGAGCCGACTGCCATAATTCCAATAATGGGGCTAGGAACCACTCAGAAAGTTTAACGCGTGGAACTCTATTGAGTCCTTCACGATCGCTTTGCCTACAACAGGGCACAACACTGTAAAGGAAAACTAGTCGGGAAGCTGCATCAAGAACTGGAAGCACTCGGCGTGAAGCATGACTCAGTTGGGCTGCAACCAGGAAGGAGGCAACTCGATCGCAAAGGACTCAGAGGCTACTGTGGAATATAAGAACCCGGGTACCCTCATGACAAGCCCAAGAGGGAGGCCCAGAAGATACTCCCGCGTCAGGCCCATTTGCGTGCGAGGGACATATCCTAAAGAAAGTTGAACTTATATTTAGATATGATAGATACGGTTGTAATCCGAGTCGTTAATAGGGTAAATAAAGATGTAAACTCTATCCTATTAACTGACTAGAATCTTGTAACCGATCGAAATCTCCAAACCGATCAGGACTCTGTAAGCCACCCCACCCCCGCTATATAAGGGAGAGGGCGGGCAACGACAGAAGGATCCGATCAAGCCATAGAGCATAGAACACTTCATATTGCCCAGAGCATACTGCGCTTTGAGCAACATCTGATCCAAGAGATCCGCATAATCCCAGCACACAGGATTAGGGTATTACCTCTATCGCTTAGGGCCTGAACCTGTATAAACCCCTTGTCTTGTGTGACCTTCGAGTTTGAGATCGAGCGCCTACCCCATAAATTCATTGCCGACTACAAAAGTCGACAGGTATCATTCTTCTCTGAATTCACTGCAATCATACTATCCTCCAGTGAAGCAAAGAGATCACGAAAAGCAGCAACAAATTCATTCCAAGTGATATTTTGCGGGGCTTCATGATTAGCACAATATTCCTTCCACCATTCAGCAGCAATTCCTTCCAATAGATAAGAAGCATACAGAACCTTCTCGTCACCTTTACATTGAGCAATGATTAACTTCCTCTCAATGGTCTTAAACCAATCTTTCGCTTTCAAAGGTGAAACATTTCCAGAAAAAGTCAACGGATGAGTCTTTATGAATTCTGACAACCTTGAGTAGGAACAGGGATCATTGATGGCAACTTGGGACATTCTGTTGACATTGGCTTGATTGTTCATATTCTGCTTTTGCTTCATCATTGCATGCATCAACTGAGACTGAGTAGTTAGAAATACGTCAAAACTCTACATATCCATCTGTATTGATGGTTGAAAAACTGATCCATCATTGGGGTTTTCACTGAGTTCATTTCCACTTTCATTAACTCCCCTGCTTCCACCAAACTGCACCATCTGCTTGGTTGCTTCACAGGGTTAGGGGAGAGGGAAATAGCATAGATAAGAAGCAGAGATCCTAATGCAGGAGAGATAGGTTTAACCCAATCAACTTAAGCAAGCAATATTAATAACTTGGTATGGTTACTTACATAAGCCTAAAGGCTATGCAACACATACTGCACACTCCGCAATCATGAAATAACCAAATCAGCCTAAGCACACAAAACTACTGACTAATGGGCAACACTCCTATCTTAAGCAGACGCGACTCCCACACATGAGTCTCAACTGGCTACTCGAAGCACTGGGTTTTCTAGCTTCAGGAATACTTCATCCATCCACTCCTTGAGCTCGATAATTCCTTCCTTCATGATCTTCAGGGTTGACAGCAAGCACCCGATGCTTTCTCCTAAGGTGTGGTATATCATCTTCTACTCAAGATAGATCAGGTAAGATTTTAACTCAATCCAGCAACGGAAAGAGAAAGAATTCTCAGCAAGGGAAAAGAATAGAAGAATGAGATAAGTCAAGAGCATCTTATTGTTTCAGGTTAAGTCTTAATTAAGAAAATAATTTTGAAGGTCCTACAGTCAGTATGGCTCTAATACCACCTCTGTCGGGACCCGAATATACAAATTCGGACCCTTTGTGTATTCTCCACCAGTCCAGGATCACGCTAGTGCACACAGGCTCAACATCGGTAAATATCACAATCATACACAGCGATAACATTAAGAAAGACATCATATATTAAATAATACTAGTTGAATGACCTTAAGGTCAACTTACATGACTATGCCTCGCAAGGCTGAGCAACAAATTAAACTGCAGCAGAACGAAAATGAAGATAAACCCCTCAGTATACCATAGGCAACTGACAAGGTTCGCACCCTAAACATTCGTCTCTTCTTGGTACTCCTCCTCCAGCGTAGATGGAGACTCCTCAACTGGTGACGTTGTTTTTGTGGGGTGAGTTCATAAAGCACTCAACAAGTTGTGCACAAAATGCACTTCTAACATATCTATATGCAAGGCTTATTCTAAAGGAAAGGCTAACAGGGCTATTTTGCAATAAAGTAGCATTTATGAACAAGTACAATAAGTAGATTGTAAAGATAGTAAAACAAATAACAGTATTAAATAGATTCAGCATTTCTCAGGTAAACCAAGTTTCGAATCCTAAGTCAAGTTCCAACCTTCCATATGGCAATCCCTCTATCCCAACCAAGTTTCCTATTTAATTAAGCTAACGCTTAACTATAATTCTCGAGCATTGCTCAATACCGCGAACAAGGCTATCCGAATAGACTTACACTCTGCAGAGGTTATGCACTTTACCCACATAACATGATCGTCTCTTGGTGGAAGACCATTAACACACTTCCTTTGATGTGTCTAAGAGAGATCATGACAAAGCCTTTACAATGCACTATCTTAATCCAGTACTACCCGCTAAGGTTTCAACACTGAAGGGGCTAGTTACCACAATTGGTCCCCCCTCTTGCGCCATGTGAGTTGATCCATAACTTGGGACTCACACCACCATTGATAGTACCAAACTAAGACATTGCAAATTAATCAGCTAGGATGTCCCATACCAGACATGTGGTTGGATGATTGACTCAGGTTAAAGGCTTGCAAGGTTAAGTCCGTAGAGTGACTAGGGCAAGACTTCCACATACCCTCTGCCATATGACCCACCTTGGAATACTGCCCCTTGCCACTTGCCCCAATCTAAGTGATTACCACCCCAGTTGATTTCCAAGCACCATGTGCCATCAACAATTCAGCATCGTTGCGCGACATCCCTCGCCACTACAACTCAATCTCATTGTGTGACCACACAAGACACATAAGTTCATAACATTGTTCCATATTCCATTAGTCAAGATTAAACATTGATGATTCATGTACATGTGACGATGTAGTATGGCTAAGCAACTAATACGGTCTAACCATCCCATGTTGATTTTGGTATCAACCAACTATAGTGAACCAATCTTGGGTGACAATAGATCATGGCATACAAATGACAAGGTAGGGTATAGATCAAATTGGTAGATTAGCTAAGTCCCAATTTAGTTTGAAACAATTGAACATGTGAAATAACATGCAATAGAGTAAAACAATTTAGTGATTTTGTAAACATGGGTTCAACATGATCAAAGCACAACTTGCCTAAGAAAAGCCCATATTCCTTCTCTGGACCTTGGTCTTGAGTCAACGAGTCCTCCTCGGACGCTCTGAATACTTTAACGTCTATGCGAAACGAGAGAGAAAGCAAAATAAACAACAAAACAGAGAGAAAACCATCTCTAAAAATCAAATAAAATTCGCCATTAGATAGATCTCAATTTTACAAATTTTTAGAAATTTGAATCACCTCAATCGTAGCTTGTATGAGGCAAAACAGCCTCGTGGAAGATTCAAAAATCATAAAAACCTGAAAATTGGAAAATCAATTAAATAACTGAATTATTTTTATATTGAAAAAGGTAATTATTGCGTCATGCTGACGTCACGATCAACCCGGACCAATCGTGTGCTGCCACGTCACCTCGGTCCATAGACCCAGTCCACTGTTTGGATCTGGTCCACTGCGGACCCGGTCCATGGCTTTTTGGCGACTGTGCCGACACGTGACTATGCCTGATTGGCTGCAGCGCCACCATGATGCGCACCCCGATGACTATTGCGTGGCGAGATAGGAACCGCCCACAGAAGATCTAGCAGTCTCTGACGATGGCGATGAAGGCGGCTACGTGGCCTAATCCAAGTCGTCCATGGAAGATCGGACGACCACGGACTGACGAACGATAAGTTGGCGAGGTCGGTGGCACGAACCCACTGGACACGAAGAAGACGATGGTGGAACCGGTGCTTCGGCGAGCTTCCCTTCACGGGACCGACCGGATCCGATGCGGCGCACTGCGGTGATCTCGAACTAGCTTCAAACTTGGCGGAAGACAACGAATCGGCGATGATCTTGAGAAAAAACCACGGCGGCTTCCTTTCTCTGCTCCGGCGAGCTCTCACGGCACTTCCCCTGCATCTCACACTCCACAACTATGATAAAAGGTGCGGCGCTCGATGATTAACCCTTGGGCTAGCTCGTGACTTATATAGCCTACGAGTTTGAGCTCCACACGATGAAGTCCGTCGGCGTAACAGCGAAGGACTCAGCAACTGCATCAGGGACGAAGACTCTGGGCCTGACACGCGTCCGCATTTGACGGCACAAAAATGGACTCCTACGCAGCAACTTCTGGACCGACTGATCGCGATCGAACGGACATAGGATTAGGGTTTGTAGAAGTAGGCTTTGTAGGCTGACTTGGGCCGCATAGCGATGGGTCACACACGCAGAGTATTGGGTTCTGGCCCAATACTGTTTATTTATTTTTTCGCAGATTTTCCTTTTAAAATAACTACAAAAATTAATTTAATCTGTTTTAAGCAATATAAATATCAGGAAAAATCCAAGAAAATTCTAATAAATACTTTGAGACATTTTGAACTCAAATAAAATATTTTTATCCAAACTTTGTATTAAATTTATCTATAAATAATTAGTTTTCTCAAAAATGCCAATATACTTAATTTAAAATAAATTCAAATAAATTCCAAAAAAATCCAATAAATTTAGAAAAATCACAACTGCACAAATAACAATAAAATAATATTATAAGGCAAATTTTGGTATGTTACAGTTCCACTCTGCCTAACGTAAGGAGTTGTGTTATTTCTGAATTACCACTTGGGTTAATTTTTTAAACTTGTGGTGTGAATTTGTGAATTGTAGTTCTGCATTCAATTGGTTAATAAATCTGTGATTTCTGAAATGGATGTGTTGTATGTGGTGTAACATGTAAATTGAGTTAATTTCTGAAATGGATGTGTTGTATGTGGTGTAATATGTAATTTGAGTTGATTTATGAAATGGATGTGATAATATGCTTGTGATGCAATCTATAATGTGCTAGTTTCATAGGGCATGGATAGTATTTCCTAAGACTAGCCAACAAACAGAAAAAGATATATTAATACAAAATAATATCACAGATGGTTCTTTAGAAAAAAACCATCTGTCATATCATGGATGGCTAGTACTTGAACTCTCTGTGATAATTGAACATCACAGACGGTTCTTAGTAGAAACCATATGTGATATTTAAGATATCACAGACGACCTCTACTAAGAATCGTCTATGATGTTCAATTATAACAAACGGCTTCTACTAAGAACCATCTATGATATGTGTTTCACAAACGGTTTGAAAAATGTCTGTGTTGTTCTGTTATTATCACTGACACATAGTTATAAGTGGTTCAAAAAACCGTCTATGATGACATTTTTGAACCGTCTGTGATGGCCTTTTTTGTAGTAGTGATTAGATATGTCTTCTTTGGATGGATGTATTAATTGTTTTCTTTTTTATTCCACTAATGTGGGAATTTCTAGCTATTTTTGTTTCCTTATTAATGTGGTATTTTGTAACCGTTTACCTCATAGAATTAACATCAGGGCTTCAGGAGGAGTCTCTAATTAGCATAGATATAGTTGATAATGGATCACCTTTCACCGTATATTAGATATGTATTTTTGTTTTATGGATGGATCAGATGTTTCTCTTTTTTTCATTAATGTGGGAATTTCTAGCTATTTTTTTGGTTTTCAGATTAATGTGGTAATTTCTTGCCTTTTACCTTCTAGAATTAACATGAGGGCTTCTGGAGGAACATTTGTATTGCTAGGTCAAGAATATCAAGAAGGCAATGTCAAGAACATCTTGGTGACGAAGAGGTGGATGCTGCTTTGAGATTTGAATTGCTTGGTAATAAAATTTTGGGGGAATTCATGATCTACCACTCTATTTGTTATCACTTTAGGAAATACCACTCGTTGTCTCAATGACATCTGGATCCAGGGGCCACATACATTTCATTGAGACAATGAATAGCATTTCCTGAAATACCATATAATGGAGTGGCATTTCCTGATTTTTTCCTAAAATTTGGGAATGGGCCTTTGAAGGTGGGGGGGGGGGGTTCAAGGCCTTGTCCAATAGTTTTTTTCCCATTTTAGTTGATATATTTTCCTCTTCATGTGGCGATTTTAAAACTTTTAGATTTCTCCATGTTTCAAACACGAGCATAGAAACACAAGTTTATAACCATTTGTTTTCTTCATAATTTATCAACCTGCTTGCAACTTGAAATGATTAAACAAAACAAGAGAGTAACTTTAAGACAATATATATAGCAATACATTCGATATGATGCCATAACCAGCAGCAATATTACTAGTGATTGGGACTACAATACTTGTTCACAAAGATATATAAATAGTGCAGCAACTCCAAACCAGGAAGCCACTGTGCATCTGACATGGTGCACGGGATCTTTATTTACTACTACTTTTTGGTGTATATTATTTTTGTCATATATACCAAAAGTGTATGGTACAATGGTATAGTTGGATTAATTGCAACACTAGCTAGTTCTAGATGGGAATATGCTCGACAAAGAGACTCTCAACAGTTTTCTGAATGTGTATGCCGGATGTGAATGCATCATTCCAGTCATTGTAATAGATCGGATTGGCAACTGATAGGTTGACAACTCGCTGCACAACTGGAAGGAGTGCACGATGCTCAAAGCGAGCTTGGTTCATAGTCTTCCATTCATCTTCTATCAAAGATTCTATCTTGGCAAAGGCGACATCACTTGTGACCTTGTGCTCATCCATGTAACACTCCACGGAGTTTGCCACATCCCCCTTGTTCTTACCGTTCTGCATGTTTGTACAACAATATTAATCAGATACATCATAATGCGTGCTCAATGATAAAAATGTTGCATTTTGACCAATATCTAATATTGTCTACTTTTAGAGCAGAGATGTCATTCATTAAACGCCCCATCTTCGCGCTTGCTATGACGACATCAGGGTTACCAAACACCCACTCCATTGTTCTCTTCATTATTGCATCACCCATGCCAGCCATCATACCCACACAAAGCAATGGCACGCCTGTGGACATGGTAGACAAATTCACTTGATCTTTAAAGCTTGGCATATGATTCTGGTGTGACCATTCGGCTTCTTGGAGATAGTAAGTGGATTGGTTTTGGAACTGCACACAAGGGAAATTAACCACAAAACTAGCAATATGGATAAGAGTGTCATTGTCTTCTAATACAGAGATATGGAATAGTGTTATACCGCTTTCTTGGCATAGGCAACGCGGTAGTTCTCACTAGTTGCCACTTCATCCTCAAACTCCTTGAAGTAGCCCAACAGTTTCTTGTAGAACTTTTTCAAGTACTCTGGTAGCAGAGAAATGGCGCTCTCATCCCATCTGCACGGGCAATTAGATTGCAGGAAAATTAGTGAAACTAGCATTAGTTTGACCAATGCATGCCTGCATATCACATTTTCTATAACAAATGTCAAGCCAAACAAATTCAACCTTTGTATGGCTGCGTTTAGCTTCCGGCATTCCTCTATGGTGGCATGGGAATCATATGTGTCATCTAGCAGCCCAATTAGCATAACTAACTTGGCAAAGACCAATCGTGCAAGCACAAATTCTTTCTCATAAAACACTGTATAGCCCCAAGTGTAGGATTCGACCGCACGATCTCGAGCATACCTTAGCCCCACATATCCGTAAATATCTTTCCACCACCTAAAATAATTATTTGAATGTAATATGATAAGGTAGGAAGCATTACTATTGTTATATTGATTGCTTAGTGGGTACCAGAGACATACTCAGAAATAGCTTTGAGCTCCTTGAAGTGGACATGCTGCAGAAGGTTAAAATCTAACTTTGCAAGCTCCAATATATTTAGGTTATGCCCTTCTTCTTGTTCGTACTCTGACATATAGTGCACCGCCTCTACCCTCTTGTTGGTCCTTGGCAATGGTAAGTGAAGGGCACGCTCGACTTGCTTAGCTAAAGGGAACCTGAGACTGCCCCTCATTGATTCAAGATGTTGCCTTGCAAAAGAGATGGCTTCTTCTAGTGCTGGCTCACTAGGAATCAATAGGTGAGCTGCATTGTATAAACTCAACAACCCACGTGGTTCATTAGTGATGTCCTTTCTAAAACTTCCATCTTCGTCCTTGAATTTGTTGAATACATCTGCAACAATAAATGTTTATGACCTCTGGTTAAACTATCGGCAGCATATTAATCAGTACTCTTCCGTCCAAGTTTATAAGATGTTTTTTCTTTGTACATAGACTAGAAGGTGTTACAAATGACCAGATTACCTCTAATTATTATCACTAAGCACAATATTTAATGCATGCATGTGGAGAATATAAGTAAAATAAATATTTATTAGGGGTACAAACAGAATATCGCACAAATTTTGCATTGGAATATGACATATGCCCTATATTTATGTACAAGACCATTAAAAAAATACGTCTTATAAACTTGGACAAAGCGAGTACTCCTCCGTCCAAACATATCTTGCATGTAAACCAAGGAGACATTGAAAATGACTAGATTACTCCAAATTATTATCTCTAAATATTATATTCAATATATGCATGTAAGCAATACAAAGCAAAGCTAGATATTTATTAGAGGTATAGATAAAATAACATAGTTAATTTATATTAGAATATAAAATTCGCCAAGATCCCTTACCCGTAGATACCCAAAAGGCATGCTCCCTAAGCAAGCTAAAATGAAGAGCAGCCTCATGGAGGCTAGAGCTATTAAATTCACTTTCATGGATGTCACTTAATGCGCTGCCTATCTGTTCTTGAAAGAGGTGATATATTCCGAGACGTTGGATTGCAGCCACCAGGTTCAGCCTCGCCCCCACGTCATTGCAAGTCTCAAACAGTGCGCAGACCTCCCCCTTTAGTTTATCGGTCCTCTCCCTCATCCATTCCTCTGACCTCTGCTTACGTGGATATATAGATTAGTTAGGATTTGAGATTATTTTCTAGAAAGTTGGTAGAGAATCCACGTTCCAAATAAATCCAAAAAAATTTCGGACCATGAATTGTACAGTAGTATAGAGCAAATATATATACCAACAATGGTTGCGGTTTGTGGTTGATAAAAAAATCGCCCCACACCGAGGGATCAAAGCCGGAAGCCTTCTCTGCAGTGGCAGCGTTGCCGGACGCCATGAATAGTTATTTTTGTATGTGTATACGGGTATGTGTGTGTGCGAGTGATGCTTGCTTGCTTGAGGAACGCCAGTGGCACCCAACCTTTAAATAGACGGCCCAGTGGTATCCATTAGCATGGCAAGCTACAGTGTCGTCAAAACATATCAGGTTGCGAAGAATGGGGAGGCTAGCGTCTGAGACTAGGAAACGAAGCTAGCGGCCGCATGTGGACAAATGTGTCTTTGAGTCTCAAACTAGGAAACAAGCTAGCAGTCGCCTGTTACTCGATTGGCTCCGTGAAAAATCGGCACTTGAGAGGGAGGTACCTGAATACGATCAGATGAAGAGAAGAGCTGTGGACTTCCTGCGGTGATATACTGCAGGTCATCACCACGTGGTATGACATGGAATGTACCTATACTGTTTTTTTTTATTAAGAAATATTTAATCCCAGCTTATATAAATTTCAATAGCAAATTAAATTAGAAGACTCAACCTTCAAATTTCTAGATGACTTGCTTTTTATTTTCTAAAGTTTAACACGTTCAAATTTCTTATTGTTTTTGTAAATTTATATATGTTTGAACAACATAATTTTACAGAACTGATATTTAAAGTCGACCATTTATGATATAAAGATGTATTAAGATAAAAACAAACTATTGAAATAAATTTTTATTTATTGGAAAAAGTCCATATGACACTCTGAACTTTAATCAAAAGTCCGTCGAACACCCTAAACTTTGAAACTGATATCTAGAGCCTAGAACTTTCCAATCCTGTTTGTTTAACACCCTAATCTGGTTTTGTAGAGGAAAAGTCCATATAACACCCTAAACTATGCTCAAATGTTCATTCGACACCCAAACTTTGAAACTTGTTATCTAGCACCCTAAACTTTCCAATCCCATTTGTTTAACACCCTAAGATTTTAACCGGTTTCGGGGTGTTAAACGAATGGGATTGAAAAGTTCGGAGGTGCTAGATAACTGGTTTCAAAGTTTAGGGTGTCGGACGGACTTTTGAGCAAAGTTCAGGGCATTATACGGACCTTCCCCCTAAAAAACCTGCTTAGGGTGTTAAACGAATGGGTTTGAAAAGTTCGGAGTGCTAGATAACCGGTTTCAAAGTTTCGGGTGTTGGACCCCCTTCGTTTAACAAACCTCGCATGCAGCCACCTCGGCTGTACCCTGGGGCTCCTCATGTCATGGCCTGCTTGGACCACCTTCTAGTGGTGCTAACGCCCAGGCTAGCTGCCCGGGGGGGCCTTCCTGCGCCTGCACCCAGGCCGGCTGTTGCGGGCAACTGTGCCTCTGCCTGGCCTTCCCCCTCTACCTCATGGCACCCCGCCACTCGGCCTCCTCCACATACGCCCGTGCCCCCTCCATGCCCGGCCCCACTCCAGCTCCCTCCTATGCCGCGGCTGATGCCGCCCTTGGCCCTCGATCGTCCCCAAACTAGGGTTTAGTAACGCCCTGGTTTCCCCATTTATTTTCCTGTATTGCTATCATAATATTTTTGTTATACTATGTGATATGCATTAGCATTTTACGTCCTGTGATTTTGCTGATGATGAACAATTGGGGGGTATTTTAGGTTGGTGGTGCTGCGACGACACCTAATGAGTCCTTGTACACCATAGAGTACACTAGTTCATCAGGCACGCATGGCGGCACCCCCTTAATGCAATCCAGCTAAAACCTTAGGTGGTCCCTATAGCTATGCATTGGTGCTTCTAGTTTGTGCTTAAGCTATATTGGTCATCTATGTTCTTGGAGCTATCTGGGTTGTAAGATGATTACCTGGAATAGGAGATGGGATAATGTTGGGGTAGTGATGTACGCATGCACATCACTATCATAGGTAACTGCTCCTGATCTTGCTCCCACCACCATGACAAGTCCTACATAGAGTGCAGAGCTAGCGTGCAAAAGGACTAGCATGACAGACAAAGAACCATAGGAGGTATCGGAGACTCCTATCAAGAAAGCAAAACTGACAGAGGCCACAACGCCCCCTCAAATACAAGGAAAGCCCCCTATCTCGACCTTGGAGACTCCTGCCCAAAAAGGAAAGTCGGCAGAGGCCTCAGAGTCCCCTCAAAGTTTTAAGGGCTACGTACATGAAAAGCCCTTCTTCCTACAAAAAAATTGAATGCTATAGGCAAGTGGACTCGCATGCTCCTTGGATGGTACAATGATAGGGTGAATGAGGCCGAGCGTCATGTCGATTTCAATGTGAGGTATAGAAGGGGACATTTCCACTGCGACGAGCATGGGACATTCCCAGTCAGTTTTGAGGATCTGTTCCATTTGTACCAACTAATAGCCATCGGTATTTCAACTGTACGATCCTAGACGTTGTGAGTATCGCACCATACTGCATGAGCTTATGACTTTTATATGATTTCGCATTATGTTTTTTAAAATTCAACACGAGTTGCAGGGCAATGAGGCAGCGAGCCGTGATGGGTCAACACGTACCTAGTTGGGTTCGTCGACCCCGAGCTTATGTCTATGACAATTGCTAGGCTTCAATCGGAGTTCATTACCAGCTACATCAAGGGGACATTGCAGGCTAAGCCGAAGAAGGACTTCATTCTATTCCCATACCATGAGGAGTAAGTAGTACTTTACCTTTCAATTACTTGTACGCACTTAAACCATATGTGAACTTATTTTCTTGCACTGCATACCATTTAAAAAGTAAACATTGGGTTCTACTCGTGCTCGCTTTGAATGAAAATAATGTCTACACTTTTTACTCGCTCGAGAAGAGACCGATGGCCTACGCAATCAAGCCTGCTTTGGAGAAGTAAGTGCGCTACTCTTACCTATGCTTATGATTATTCGGTTGCTTATGATGAAGCAAATACTAACGTTATGAATTTAAAGAGTATGTCAATGCTTATGGGATGAGAATGCAATCTGTAATTTATTTTATTTTATTTGTATTTGTGCATTCATAACAGAAGAGGTGTCCCAAGTGGGCCTCTATGTCTCACACGTAGTGATACATGAAAGACCTACCTTGGGAGGCCCCTCCACAGGCTGGATGGGAATGACAGGGTGCACACCGAGAACCCAGCAATACAGGTATTTACTATGAAAATGTGCATTATGAGCATGCATGTGCATTGCATGGTTAAAGAGTAAGGAACATTAAGTTATGATGTTGTTCTCATGTGCAAGGGTTTTACCATATTTGAATTGCTCTAATATCTTATTTCAAGTTATTTGTTATAGTATGATACACTTTGCTGAGTTTTGAACTCACGCTTGTTTTGTGATGTTTTATTTTAGGTACCTCCATAGCGGCATTATGGGAGAGGGCTTAGCATCACTTCATTCACTCATTATCACTTACTCTAGGCTTTTGAGTAGTTAAGAAGGTGATTTATTTTGTTTTCCTAGTGGTTGTGGATTAAGTTTTTGCTTTTGGTCTAGTTCCTTATGTAAAAAGATTATAGTTGTATGGGTGTCTGTTTGGTCAAGCTCACCTCCCTTAAATTACTTATGTGATGTTAGTTAAGGTTTATGGTATGATGTTGTTGCTATGTTTTACTTTATGCTCGAATGGTTATGTCGTAGTTGCTATTATGTTGTTGTTTGTGCTGTTTTGCTCTAATTGCGTAGCGGTCATGCTGGAATTTTTAGTAATTTGGTAGTATTTGATGATTGTTGGTGTAACATTTGGGGCACGCGGGTGCTAGGGTGTTACATTCGCCCATAAAGTACTTCATAAGGAGCGGCCTGAATGCTCACCTGATAGCTGATATTATAAGCAAATTCAATAAGAGACAAGTGATCTTTCCAACTGGGGTACACAAAGGCGGCCCTTGAACCGTAAAGCACCAATGTCATCAATGCTAAAATCCGCAGTCTTACCCTCATCAATGCATTTTCTCACTTGTTGAAGTAGCCGGTCGTGCTGTTGTGCCTCACACACACGTTCTGGAACTGTAGACTCCAGAATCAATTGAGTTTCAGCTTGCACGGTGCCTGCAAAACAATATGAGACTCTCATACACTCAAAATCAGCAATGAGACAATCATGAATAAGGGGCATTGCTTGCAACTAAGAGCATCAGCCACTACATTCGCCTTGCCCAGAAGACACTGAATTGAGAGGTCATAATCTTTTATCAATTCCAGCCATCTTCTTCGCCTCAAATTCAGGTCTTTCTAAGTAAAGATATATTTGAGGCTCTTGTGATCAGTGTATATATCGCATGATTGACCATACAAGTAATGCCTCCAAATCTTCAATGCAAAGATCACTGCTGCTAGCTCAAGGTCATGAGTGGAGTAATTTTGTTCATGTTTCTTCAGCTGCCTCGAAGCATAAGCAATCACCTTACCCCCTTGCATAAGCACACATCCAAGGCCCACTCGAGAGAGATCAGAATAGACTGTAAAGTGTTTTCCTGGTCCAGGGAGAGTAAGAATAGGAGCAATCACTAGCTTTTCCTTAAATGTACATAAATTATGCTCATATTCAGCAGTCCCAACAAATTTCACTCCCTTCAGTGTCAATTGGGACAATGGCTTGGCAATAAATGAGAAATCTTGAACAAAGCACCGGCTGTAACCTGCTAAACTAAGGAAACTCCGCACTTCTTTAACATTGGAAGGTCTCTCCCAGTCCACGACTGTAGAGATTTTTTCTAGGATCAACAGAGATGGCATCTTGGTTGATAACATGGCCAAGAAAACCCACTTCAGAAATCCAGAATTCACACCTATTTACTTCGCAAAGAATTGCTTCTCCCTCAAGGTATTAAGTACAAGCCTCGGATGACGCTCGTGGTCCTCCTCTGACTTGGAATATATCAGAATGTTGCCGATGAACACTACCACAAAATCATCAAGATATCTATGTAGCATATTGTTCATCATCTCCGTAAAAACAGCAGGGGCATTGGTTAGTCCAAAAGACATAACTTTAAATTCAAAGTGCCCATACCTAGTGGAGAAAGTCCACTTTTCAATATCTTGCTCCCGCACACAAATTTGATTATACCCAGATTAAAGATCAATCTTAGAGAACACCTTTGCTCCCTTCAATTGGTCAAACAAATCCTCAATGTGGGGAAAAAGGTATTTGTTCATGATAGTCACTTGATTGATAGCACGATAATCAACGCACATACGCCAATTCCCATCTTTCTTAGGTTTAAACAGCACAAGCGCTCCCCAAGGTGACACACTACGCCGAATTAACCTTTTGGACAGCAGGTCATCCAATTGCTTTTTCAATTCTTCCCGAAAGAGACGAGCCAAACGATAAGGAGACACAGAAATAGGTCAGGTGCCTGGAATAAGATCAATCCAGAACTCCACGTTTCGCTGAGGGACATCCCTCGAAGCTCAGAAGGGAATACATAAGAATATGCATTCACCATAGGGATCTCCCTAATATGCACAGAGATACTAGGCTCATCTGCAATAGCCATCAAGGTCCCTAACCTCAGCATTGGGTGACCAGGGAAACAAACTAGCCAGCACAAAAAGGGAATTAGCTAGTGCATTGCCCTGAAAGGGCAAGCGAACTCCTGACAGAGCCTGCAAGGTAACTGTCTTCCAAAAACATCAAATTTTGTCAAGATACTGTTGCAACCAATCCATACCCAATATAACATCAAAAGGGGCCAACTGAATCAACATGAGATTAGCGATGAACTCCCCATCATTAATGATATTGGTGCAACCCAAACAAACCGAAGAACTACCAAAGGGACCACCCATAGAGCAGACAACCACAGACTTAGCAATATGCTACACCCCCAACTTGACCCTTCTAGCAAACTCAATTGACACAAAAGAATAGGATGCTTCTGAATCGAAAAGAACAAATACTTCTAGAGAATCCACAATCAAAGTACCTGTCACCACGACTGGACACCTAGCCGACTCAGAGGATGGTATGGCGTACACTCCTGGTGGTGCTAGGGCGGTGAGAGCCCTGACACCATACTGTGGCAGCACTGGAACTTGAGGTGGTGCAGTGATCAAAGGTGAAGCCGACAGCTGAGGGTGCCCAAACAAAACCCACAGGTGGCGTCCAAGATGAAGGTTGCGAAAGAGCAGGAGCAGCAACCAACATCTAGACTAACCCTCTAGAAGAAATGGTTGAAGTCGAGGTAGGTAACACCGATTCCCACTTGAAGCGGCTAAAGGGATTCTTCTGGCACACACGCTCCATATGACCAGGCCGACCACAACAATGGCACTTCCCGGTCCAAGAACACTTAGCAGCGCGGTGCTCGCCACCACACTTTAAGTAGATCATGCCCTGTTCGGGGACAGGATAGAAAGCTGAAGTTGTTGATGGAGGACGGGGTGCTGACGAGGAAGGCGGCCTAGACTGCTTCACCTTTGCCATGGATGAGGAACACTGTCCCCCCTTGAACTTCTTGGAAGAAGGTCGCTGAAAAGACGAACCTCCCTCATTAAAAACTCCTCTTTTGGCCACCACCAGAAGCTACCGAAACTCCTGAACCACTAGGGTTTTTATTATCCCTAGTGAGCTCCAACCTCTCTAGAAAGGTCACTGGCACAGCTGGGGCAGCCACAGGAATAGCTGCAGGAACAGCTATAGGAATTGCAGGAGCTGCTCGAACCTGCTGGCGGAGCTCCTACACCTCTTGCTGCAAGGCTTGCAAAAAGATCACAAATGCAGCCTCAACCCCCACCGTAGACTACCCAGCAGAAACAACTCCCTGGATTGGCTCCTAGTTCTTGAGCGAGTCGCTTCCCTTAGTGACTGACTCATCAACCTCCTACGATGGAAGTCCACGACCTTCAGCATGACCACGACCTCCACGGCCAAAGCGACCAAGACCTCTAACCCTTGGCATAGCTACACCCCAAAATAAACACATTCATACAATCAGATCATACATAAAAATTACATTATGCAGTATCATATTCACGTTCATCATCATAACTCAAATGAAACATTTAAGCGCAATGCTATGATTTACCATACCCTTCCTACTATGCACCAAAGTGTGTCAAATTTTAAAGTTATTGCCTATGGCAAGATTTTAAAGAGTGAATACCTAAGCCATGTTTCTAATTTCACAAAGCAAAATTTTAGTTCACACTAAAATAGTTTACATAATTCATGCACCACGGACATAAAGCCCAATATGATACCATATGTAACACCCCAGTACCCACGTGCCCTGAATGTCACCTTACCAAGCCTTTACACTAGAATTTATTGTTACTTACAGTCTAATTGTTTTTAAATAGTTGTTTACATCTCTTGCCGATTGCAATAGTAAATTAGCTTTGAGCGTTATTTCGATTTATCTTGCTAATTACAGGATCAAATCGGCTGCCATTGTAACACCTCAGCACCCACATACCCTAAATGTCACCTTACCAAGCCTTTACACTAGCATTTAACCCACATTAACTAAAAATTACAGCAACAACATACATACGCTTTTACACAAAAAAAAACCATCTACCAAGTATTTCTAACAAGTATTGACATTAAACATAACCTCAACAATAACAATTAACCATATTTCACCACATTTTCAGCAACCACCAAATTTAACATCAAAACACAATGATGATAGTGGAGCAAAAGACATGTGTCATGTCTGTGCTACTGCCATTCCCATCATTGTCGGGACCCGAATTTGCAAATCTGGACCCTCTGTGTATACCGCACTAGTCCAGGATCACGCTAGTGCACACAGGCTCAACATAGATGCTATCATAGTCATACACAGCGGAATATAGCATAACTTTAATAATTAATAGTAACTGTTGTCTTACATGATTATTGCCACACAGGGCTTATAAAAGAAATAGCAAATAAGCAAAGCAATGAAAAATAAATAAGCGTAGCAGCTCCCCGATTCACCGCAGTAACCGATGAGGCTCGGACCTAAGCATTCGTGATCCATATAATCCTCCTCCACGAAGGGCGAGATTCTTCCTCTTCGAAGTTGTTGTTGTTGGGGTGAGTACATAAAGCACTCAACAAGTTGTGCACAAGAATGCAAGTCTAATATTCTATATGCTTGGCTTAATCCAAAGGAATGGCTAATATGGCTATTTTGCAATAAAGCGAAGATTTAACAAGAATATAATAAATAGATTGGAAAGCAAGAAACAAATACAAGAATTAATAAATTCGGTATTTCAAATACACCAAGTTCCTAATCCTAAATCAATTTCCACCTTCCATGGCACCTTGCCATCCCAATAGGTTTTTGTTTAACAAAAGTCTAACCCTTAATCAGTAATTCCGAGCATTGCCCAATATCGTGAGCTCGGCTATTCGAATAGATTGTACACTTTGCAGAGGTTATGCACTTTACCCACACGATACAACCAAACACCACCAAGGCGAGTGATCGTAATAAAGCCTTTACAATGCTACACCTAGACCCAAGATCGCCGCTAAGGTTTCAACATCAAGGGTTAAACCACCACAACAGGCCCCCTCTTGCGCCATGTGAGTTAAACCGTAACCGGGACTCACTATTCACCACGACGAGATCAAATCTAGGTTTCACAAATTATTCAAACTAGGCTGTCCCATTCCGCACATGTGGTTGCAAGAAGGACTCAGTCAAAGGCTTGCAAGGTTAAGTCCTTAAGGTGATTAAGGCAAGACTTCCACATACCCCGCCAACCCCGCCCACCTTGGCACACCGCCCTTGCCACTTTCCCCAATCTAAAATCATTACCACCCCGCTTGATTACCAAGCACCACATGCCATCAACATTTCAATCTAGATGTGTGACCTCCTCGCCACGACAACTTGATTTCACTGTATGACGACACATGACACACCAATTCAAAAACATTGTTCCATATTCCATTAGTCAAGATTAAGTATCACTACGCCAAAACCTGCAATAGGTGACGGTCTATTTGTGGCGGTTTTTTTCGAACTGCCACAAAGATAATTATCAGTGGCGGTTCTATTTCAAAAATGGCGGGAAAAATATCAGTGGCGGTTCTATCCTCGAACCGCCATCGATACGATTATCGATGGGCGGTTCTAGCCTCCAACCGCCATCGATAACAATACATTATCGATGGCGGTTGGAGGCTAGAACCGTCACTGATAACTAGGTTATTAGTGGCGGTGCTATCCTCCAACCGCCACTGATTCTATTGGATTATCCGTGGCGGTTCTATCCTCGAACCGCCACTAATAATGAATTATCAGTGGCGGTTCTAGGATAGAACCGCCACAGATAACGTTATCAGTGGCGGTTCTATTTAAAAACCGCCACTGATAATATTGCCTATAAATAGGTGGTCAGTAGCAGCACTGGTCTTCTTCCTCCCGAGAGCAAACCAAAGCTTCTAAATTTCAGATTTTGTTTTCTCCAATTGTTGTGCTTGTACTTCCTCTAGTTGTTCCTTGGTGAGTTATTCTTTCTCCTCTCTTGATTTGTGTTAATCTTGTTGCAATTTAATTTTTAAACCAAGTTTAATTAGGATTTATATGTAGATGAGATGAAAAGTTTAGATTTTGTTTATTTTTATTTAGCTGCCATTTTGTATTTGATGAATTTATTTCCTAGCTAGGTTCATTAGATGATGTTGTGTTCCTTTTATAGATGATGAATTATGATTAAGCATATATTTAATATTAATTGCATTTTAAGTTAATTTGATACATGATGAATTTATTATCTAGCTCCTTTAGATGATAAGTAATTAGATTGGTTTTTTAATTACTATTAATTGGGTTCTATTAGTGTACGGACATATACATCTTGCATATATATGAATTTATTATCTAGCTCTTTTAGATGATAAGTAATTAAATTAGTTTTTTAATTACTATTAATTTAGTTCCATTAGTGTACGGACATATACATCTTGCATATAATAAATTTATTTAATTAAGATTATTGGGTATTAATATAAATGAAATTTTAGTTAATTTGGTAGGTGGGTGCTCATCATTTTTAGATGATGAATTTATTATCTAGCTTCTTTACAGAAAAAGTATTCAGATTAGTTTTTTAATTACTATTAATTTGGTTCCATTAGTGCGGACATATATTAAATTTATTTAATTAAGATTATTGGATATTAATATACATGAAATTTTAGCTAATTTGGTAGGTGGATGCTCATCATTTTTAGATGATGAATTTATTATCTAGCTCATCTAGATGATAAGTAATTAGATTAGTTTTTAATCAATTTTTATATGTTAATTAATTTTAGATGGACCGGAGATGGATGTACAATGCGAACTGTTACTGGTAGAGATTACATCGATGGGGTATCTCGCTTAAGAGTCATTGAGGAGAACAAGTTGCACAAGAAGACGGAGTACATACATTGTCCATGCATTGATTGCAAGAATGAGAAAATGTTTTCAGACAAAGAGCACATCCACTTGCACTTGATTCGAAGAGGTTTTGTACTTGGCTATACACGTTGGACAAGTCACGGTGAAGAGGAAAACATACATGAAGGTGATAACGTATTGATGATGGAGAAGGCATTATGGCAAATGACATCGCTTATGGATCCGATGAGGATAGGTTGGACATTGATGACGATAATAATCTTGCTCGATGTTGCGCGATGCGTAGGGAACTACACTAGTCGAGAGAGTTTAATCAATTCAAGGGTTTGTTGGACGACTTGACACACCTTTGTTCCCGGTTGCAAGGAGGAATACACAAAGTTGCACACCGTGCTTTCACTTCTAAAATTGAAGGCAAGCAATGGTTGGTCCGATAAAAGTTTCACGGCGCTATTACAACTCTTAGCGGACATGCTTCCAGATGGAAACGTATTGCCGATAACCACTTATTTAGCTAAGAAGGTTGTATGTCCATTGGGATTGAAGTAGAAAGAATACATGCATGTTCAAACGATTGTATACTCTATCGCAAAGAGTATACAAACATGCATGTATGTCCGTGTGCAAATCATCGCGATACAAGCGTAAAGGCCATGACAATGAGGGCACCGTGGTGAAGAAAGGGCTCCGCTAAAGTGGTGTGGTATTTACCGTAATACCTCGTTGAAGCGCTTATTTGAAACAAAAGCATGCCCAATCGATGCGATGGCACTCGTAAGAGCGTAAAAAGGATGGAAAGTCGAGACACCTGCGATTCTCGCCAAGGAGAACCATCGATAGGCTCTTTAGGATGGACTTCGGAATGAACCGAGGAATGTAAGGTTTGGGTTGAGTACGGATGGAATGAATCCTTTCGTAACATGAGTAGTATTCATAGCACTTGGCTCAGAACTCTCAGATCTACAACCTTCCTCCTTGGTTGTGTATGAAACGAAGTACATTATGATGTCGCCGCTATCCAAGGGCCGAGACAACCCGCAATGATATTGATGTATACCTACAACCATTGGTGGAAGATCTTGTGATATTGTGGAACGAAGGTGTATGTGTATGGGATGAGTACAAGCGTAGTACTTCATCCTACGGCATTGTTGTTTTGCACCATCAATGATTTCCCTGGCCTTGGTAACCTATCCAGTCGTACTGTAAAAGGGGCCAAAGCATGCCCCCAGTGCATGGATGAAACCGCTAGTGTGTGGCTCAATGACTCGAGGAAAACTGTGTACATGCATCACCGTAGGTTCCTTCGCAGGAATCACCCCTACCGCAATATGAAAAACAATTCGACGGGACAAAAGAGGATGGTATAGTCCCAAGGCCTCGTGTGGGGAAGAGGTATATGATATGGTTAAGGATATTAATGTCGACTTGGAAAGGGAGATAGTAATAATACATCGAGGTCTCGCATCGAGAAGACCACATGGAAGAAGAGATCGATATTTTGGAACTTGCCCTATTGGAAGGACTTAGAAGTTCGACATCGCATAGACGTCATGCACGAGAGAAAATGTATGTGATAGCTTGATTGGTCTTTTTTTGTCAACATTCCTAGCAAAACTAAGGACGGATCAAGGCACGAAGGGACTCGAAGATATGAAAATCGAGCTGAGCTACATCCTCGTGACACCGGAAAGGGCGACTTTACCTTCCCGACTTGCTACACTCTTTCAAGAAAGAGAGAATGCACTTTGCAAATGCTTGCATGGTGTGAAAGTTCCGTCCGGTTACATTCGCAAGCATCAAGAAACTGGTCTCGATGAAAGATTTGAAGTTAATCGCATGAAGTCTCATGATTGTCATGTGATGATGACACAAATGCTTCCTATTGCAATTAGAGGTATTTTGCCTGAAAAGGTCCGAGAGGCAATCATGAGGTTGTGTTTCTTCTTCAACACGATTTCACAGAAGGTCATCGATCCCATCGGACTTTCTCAATCAGAATGATGTGGTCAAGACACTATGCCACTAGAGATGTATTTCCCTCCATCATTTTTCGATATAATGGTTCATCTCATTGTTCACCTTGTGAATGAGATAAATGTATGTGGCCCCGTATTCCTGCATCAGATGTACCCGTTCAAAAGGTACATGGGTATCCTGAAGAAGTATGTACGCAATCGATCTCGGCCAGAGGGCTGCATTGTGGAAGGTTATGCAACTGAGGAGGTTATCGAGTTTTGCGTAGATTACATGGAGGGGGTGGAACCGGTAGGAGTGCCTGTATCTCGACATGAGGGTAGGCTGTAACACCCTAAATTTTGCTCTAATTTAAATTTTGGAGTATTTTTGGTTTTTGTGAATTTATTTAAGTTAATTTGGATTTATTCAAATAGGACTTTTCTTGAAAACAATTAAATAATGGAAAAGTTATTGCAAAGTTTTATTGCAAATATTTTAATGGAGTTCCAAACATCTCAAAGTAATTTCTGGAATTTTTTTGGAATTTTTCTGCTAATTTAAAAGCTCCAAATGATTTAATTGAATTTCTAGAATTATTTTAAATGTGAAATGTTTTAAAATCGATGAATAAAGAATGGGTCGAGCCAAAGATCGTGCTTAGCCCAGCCCACCGCGCAAGAAACCCTAGCGCCGCCAATTTCAAGCCGTCCGATTCGGATCGAACGCCTGTGAGTGTGCCACGTCGCCCGCACGCGTGAGCCTTCGGATCGTCGCTGCACGGACGCGCGGGATTGCGCCACGTCACTTCATCCCCGCGAAATCGCCGGAGAGACGTGGGTTTTGATGGCCGTCCATTCCGCCGGTAGTTTCGCGCACGTCGAGGCAGCCCTTAAGTCCCCATTGGGGGCGTCGTGCAGAGACCTTCACGCCGCGTCTTTTGACTCCTAGCACGCACGCCGAGACCCCCTCTAACGCCCGTACGAGCTCACCGTAGTTGCTTCTTTGTGCCGCCGCTGTTTTTCGCCGTTTGCTTCGCCGCCGGTTTCTCTCCGCCGTCGCCAAGGTTACTGGAGTAACCCTTCGCCAAGCCGTGTCGAACGAGCCACTTCTTCTCGCCGAGAAGCCCCGCATCGCTGCCGCCGAGGTCGCTTTCCCAGCTCGGCAACCTTCGCTTCGCCGCCAACCTCGCCGAACCGCGCCGACCGTCCGAATTGCATCGCTCGTTTCGTGAGTCCACGAGCCTCCATCTCTGAGATGTTTAGATTAAATCGTGACCGTTAGATCTTGATGTGTACGGTAGGGATTAGATCTAGATTCGCGCTAGATTTAATGCGAACCCTGGATCTTTTTGGATGCGAGGATTGAGCCACGCCGCGCCATGAATAGTAAACCGCCGGTACCGTGAGCCGTTAGATTAGATCTAAACGGTAGAGATTGATCTGGTTTTGCCCTTAAGGATCCGCGCCGCTCGATTTGAACGTCGGCGGAGATGGCACCGCACTCGCCAAATCGCGGCCGACGCTGCGTGGGCGTTTGGACCGGGCGAGACCGATCCACCGCCGATTTCGGTGCACCGTCGCGATTGCGCCGCGTGTCGCCGCATGAACCGAGACGCCGCTGTGGACGGCGCGGTGCCGCCGTTGATCCGAGCGCCGCTGGATGTGCGACGCGCGGAGGCGTGGAGCCGAGGCGCCACCGCGCTGGATGCGTGGTCGATCGCTGGATGCGCGACGCGCGTCGCGACGATCTCGGGCGCCGCGCGCGCGTGAGGAGATCTCGCCGCTGATTCAACGAACGGCTCGGATCTTGCCGCTGTCGCGATCGCTCGTGAACCGAGTCCATGGTAGACCGAGCCAAACCGTGGACCCACCATAGACAGAGCGACGCGGGCGCCTCCGGGCGTACACGGTCGAAATGACGCAACGATGATGTCATAAATATTTTTTTATATATAAAAATATTTTGACCGAAATTCATTTGTGTGTCGACGTCATCATGACGCTGTGTGGCGCCATAAATGCGAATTTCCAGTATAAAAATAATTCAGAAAAATCGGATTTTCCTAATTTCTGTATTTTCAGATTTTATTCAAACTTCAAATGACTACAACTTTTGCATTTTAACTCGGATTTGGGTGATTCAAATTTCTAAAAATTCATAAAATTGTGATCTATTTAATGATGAATTTTATTTGAATTTTTGAGGTCATCTAGTCTTCTGTATTAGCTATTTTTTGCATACTTTATTTGTACGCGTAGACGCAAATTTGCCGGAAAGTTTCGAGGAAGAATTCGTCGCTCAAGACCAAGCTTCCGAACATGACCAGCAACTCTTTGAAGGCAAGTGATGCTTTGATCATTTTGATCCCAGATTTTAAAATGTAATTTATGCTTTGAAACTATGCATGCTAATTATTTAAAATGAATTTAAATTAATTTGGGATAATGTAGTTAATCAACCCATTTTGTTATGCCGCCTTGAATTATTAATTGTATGCCCTAAATCATTGTCACCCTAAGTTTGATTATATTAGTTGGATGTTAATATTGTGCCAACACGGGTGGCTAGACCGTGAGTAGATGCTTAGCTTTGCAACGAATCCTGAGTGTTCTTTCGGAGAAAAATGCTACAATACTGATTAAAGACATATTGAATGTATTTTGAAAAGTGGTGTGATGATGCCACATGATGAGATTGAGGTACAACGACCTGTGTGGTTCTGTACCGATGTTGAGTTATTGCTGGCATGTGTTGCACAATAATCAACTGGGTGGGAAATGATTTAGACTGGGGCAAGTGGCAAGAGGTTGTGTGACCGTGGGCCTGTGTGGCGGTGGGTTGATGAGTGATGTGAGTCTGTGCTACATTGGGCTGTGTGCCATCGTTGAGTGTTGGAAGTCTTGCCTTGTTCGGCTAAGGACTTCACCTTGCAAGCCTTTGATCCGAGTCACCCGCATAACCACATGTCCGATATGGGATGCACCTAGTTGACTAGGGTTCGATATCTTTCCTTTGATACCTCGGGTGATAGTACACAGGGTGTATCTGTATGGGGAGCGACTGTATACGGCTTGGTGCCCATCCAACGTTGATTGGCCGGTCCTATACTTGGCTCTGTGAGGGAAGTGATAGTGAAGGCAACACCGAGAGGTTCTTTGGTTAAGGTGGAAGTTCCTGAAAAGCTTTGTTGCGGACAATCACCTGTGGTGAGCGGTCAGATCTTGTGGGTAAAGTGTACAACCTCCGCAGAGTGTCAAAACTATTCGAATAGCAAGGTTTCACGGATTGAGCATTGCTCGGGATTACAATGAGGGATAGATTTTCATAAACAAAACATGGAAGGGGGCTGTGTGCCAAGTGTTAAAATGAATCATAAGGTGGCAGCCGAGAATCCTCAAGGAAAACCATTTGAAATTATTATTACTTATAACTGCTCCAATCGCTTTAATCTAATTAAGATATTGGTTAAAAATGTCGCTTGATGCAAAAGAACCATTTAAGCCAATCCTTTGGAATAAGCTCGATATAGTAATAGCGCCGATTTCGTGCATTACTTGTTGAGTGCCTTGTGTACTCACCCCACCTTGCTTATCAACCCCAACATCAGTGGAGGAGACTACACCAGTTTGGGAGGAGGAGTACATCGAGGACACGAACAACTAGGGGCAAGCCCAATCGGTTGCCTGTGGCAAGATGAAGGCTTCCACGACCTTTACTTATGTTCCGCTGCTTTTTCTTTACTTTGAATAATGTAAGCCCTGTGTGGCTGACTTATCTGTAAGGAGACCATAAGGTCGTACAACTCGGTTTATATACATGTTTGCACTATTTATTCTTATATCCTTGTGAATGTCCTGTGATGTGCAACCTCAGATGACTCAGTGTGCTAGCGTGATCCTCGGATCGCATGTAATACACAGTAGGGTCCGGATTTATGATTCGGGCCCGACAGAGGTGGTATCGTGAGCAGGTTGACTGTAGGTCTTGACCCTAGTTTGGTTGTGCCTAGGAGGGTAAAACTATTTTCTAAAGACCTAATCAACTTGAGCAAGAATGTCAAAGAAATCTCGACTTATCTCTTCTCCCTTATTCATACCTATGCTGAATTTTTATTATTCTCTGTTTAATTTAAACAAGGTTTATTTTGGCAGATGAGGATGATCCACACCTATGGAGAGCGCAACGGCGGATACGCCGCGGAGTTATGGCGTATGATGCAGTTGCTCGGAGGTTTTGACAGACCACTGTATCGAGGAACTTCGGTGGAACGGGCAGGACTTGACGTCGCCTGGGATGTCAAGGTCACAGCAGTATGCTCGGGAGAGGACGAGGCGAGCCGCCCCATCTACATCACGGTCGAGGTCTTCTTTGAGGCCGAATCCAGAGACGGCGCGACAGCGAGCGCGGCGATTGCCCGCACTTACTCCGCAGAGTTGGAGGGCACCGCCTTCGTCACCATCCGCCGAGACAATCATTTTGACAGGATGGAGCTTGTGGAGGAGGACGCCACTATCACCCACCTGGCGAGGTACGTCATCGCCCAGGAGGACGCCTTGGATGAGACAGTCCGGGAGTTGCAGAGGACCCGCGCCGAGGTCGCAGAGGCAAAGATCCAGCTGCGGGAGGGCTTAGCTCACTCCATGCAGAAGATCCAGGAGTTGGAGATGGCTTTGTATGGACCCGAGCCTGAGCCAGTTCTGGAGTTACACGATCCAGATCCGGAGGAGCCAGAGCAGGAGGCACCAGTGCAGGAGCAGGCAGCCCCGGGACCAGCGGAGTCGATGGGGTCATTTGCACCAGCCGCAGTAGGTCACCAGGACCAGTTTGCCCCGATTCCGGAGCACCCACCGGTGTATGCTCCGGGGGAGCCGCAGCCGGGTTGGCTCGATGAGTGATCGAGTCTAGTAGAGTATAGTGTCGAGACTCGAAGGTTGAGTCGCGTCTTTTTCTTCAGAGTCACCATTAGGTGTGAGTCGTCATGGATTCCTATGTTTGCTTACTTGTTTTTGGTTGTGAGTGTCTCGTATGTGTTGCATTGCCCTTAGGCACTTGTGAGCAACCATACTGCTTTATATTATATCAATAAAGTGGCTAAATAATTTAAGTTGCACCTGTTTCCCCACATAAATTCTTCTACTTGTCTATGCTCTCTTCTTTTCTTAACCCTGGAAGTTGCAACAGATGGTGAGGACTCGTGGAAATGTTGGAGCCAATGAAGTGGAGCTAACCAGCGGATAACCGTAATGAAGAGCCGATTCTCAACCGCCGCAGTCGATATGCGTAACCCGGGAGCCTTCTTGATCGCCTGTGACTCAACTTATGAACACGATGAGTTCAAACCATGCAGCAGATATCCAATCAAGTCTGCTGTGAATGTTCAACCCGGGGTAACCATGGACCACACCCTACTCCAAAGTTGTTGGAGTTTATGAGAACCCGCCCACCTACTTTTCAGTAACGCCAATCCACCGGAAGCGGACGATTGGCTAAGGACAATTGAAAGGAAGCGCACATTACCCAAAGGTGTAGGACATGAGAGGGTACTCTATGCCTCTCATCAACTCAAGGGACCGCCGAGAATGGTGGGAAAACTTCAGACAAACTCATGAGGACCCACAGAGTATCACGTGGGAGGAATTCACCTCGACTTTCCGCAAGCACCATGTACCCGAGGGTATCATGGATCTAAAAAGGAGGAATTCAAGCTCAAGCAAGGCGGCCAACAAGGCCGACACGAATAAATTCACCCAACTGGCATGCTACGCACCGGAGGACGTGGCTACGGATAAGGCCAGACAATCCCGCTTCATGAAGGGATTGAATGTAGGGTTGCAGGTGGGACTGATCACCCACACATTCCCTGACTTCCAAGAGCTAGTTAACAAAGCTCTTATCTTAGAGGACAAGCGCCGAGAGTTGTATGACAACAGGAAGCGCAGAATGGTGCAACAAGGAGGTCGCTGTGGTCGCAGAGGCGAGGACGGCACCCCAACAGCTCATCCGCATCACCTGAGGCAATGATAGGGCACCACCGCCGCAAATCGCCCAAAGGTCGAATGTTCGACTCAACCAGAACTATGGCAATGATCGAGGAACCTCTCAGCGGTGGGAAGACGTTGCTATCATTGCAATGAAATGGGGCATTTTGCCAACAATTGCCCTATGAAGGAGGTGTCACCCGGTCCGCTTTAACTCGGGAACACACTGCAAGGACTCCCGCCAACCGTGAACGCTGGGCATCAACAGAAGAACTCCATCCCAAGGAATCGCACGAGGCCGAGTCAACCACATTACGACGGATGAAGTCCAGAGCGCCACGGATGTTGTAATCGGGTAAGTTCCTAGTAAACTCGCATCACCATCGCTTTATTTCATTCCGAGCCAGATTCTTTTATTTCCCAAGATTTTGCTTTTCAAAATGATATGGAAATAGTGAATCTTAAATGTGTGCTCATAGTCCAATCCCCTGGATCAGAACTCCGATCTAAAGTAGGATGTTCTGGGGTAAGACTAATAATTAATGGAGTTGAGTTCCTAGCGAACTTAATCGTCCTTAATACCCAAACCTTGGATGTTATCCTGGGAATGGATTGGTTAACCCATCACAAGGCAAAGGCTGGATCATGGAAAAGAGTCATATCTACGAGAGCTCTGACGGGAAGAAGATTGAGTTTGAAGCAAAATCGGTGCGGGATGGACAATTGATGGTCAACAAAGATGAAGATCGCACTTAGAGGAAGTGTCCATAGTCAATGAATATCCGGATGTTTTCCCGAAGATTTACCGAATGCCGCCAGATAGAGATATCGAGTTCGTGATAGAGCTGGTTCCAGGGACAGCTCCAATAGCTAAGAGACCTTACAGGATGTCCACAGAGGAATTGGTGGTAATGAAGAAGCAAATTGAGGAACACTGGAAAAAGGATTTATAAGACCTAGTTCATCGCCATGGGGAGCACTGCCTTATTCGTCAAGAAGAAGGACGGAGTTTTAGGATGTGTATAGACTATCGTGCACTCAATGATGTGACGATAAAGAATAAGTATCCGCTACCCAGATCGATGATTTGTTTGACCGCTTGAGAGGAGCAGGAGTATTCTCCAAAATTGATCTCCGATCAGATACCATCAATTGAAGATCCGATCGAGGATATTCAAGACCGCATTTTCGTCAAGATATGGACACTACGAGTTTACAAAGTGATGTCTTTTGGCTTGACAAATGCACCAAAGATATTTCATGAACTTAATGAATAAGGTTTTTATGGAATACTTGGACAAGTTCGTCGTCAGATTCATAGATGATATCCTTATCTATTCCAAGACGAGAGAAGAGCACGCCGAGCATTTGAGGCTAGTCCTTGAAAAGTTGAGAGAGCAACAGCTTGTTTGCGTAAATTTAGCAAATGTGATTTCGGAAGAATAAGATTGAATTTCTTGGACACATAATGACCGCAGCAGAGTTGCGGTAGATCCAAAGAAAGTGGAGACGGTTCGCATTGGGAGCAACCCAAGTCGGTAACCCAAACCGTAGTTTCCTTGGAATGGCGGGTATTACCGTCGATTCATCGAAGGATTCTCTACGATTTGTAGACCTCTTACGCAATTGTTGAAAAGGAAAGGAAATTTTATGGACACCGAGTGTGAGAAGAGTTTTGGGAGTTGAAGAGGAGATTAACATCGGCACCTGTATTAGTTTTACCTGACGTTCATCAAGACTTCGACATCTATTGTGATGCATCGCGTCAGGGATTGGGATGCGTGTTGATGCAAAATAGGAAGGTAATTGCCTATGCATAGAGGCAATTGAGACCTCATGAGGAGAACTATCCGACTCATGATTTGGAATTAGCTGCCGTGGTGCATGCCCTAAAAATATGGCGTCATCATCTCATCGGAAATAGATGTGAAGTGTATACTGATCATAAAAGTCTTAAGTATATCTTCAGCAAGCTGACCCAAATATGAGGCAAAGAAGATGGTTAGAGTTAATCAAGGATTATAATGTGGGAATTCACTACCATCCTGGTAAAGCCAATGTAGTGGCAGACGCCTTGAGCAGAAAGAACCACAGTGTAAATATGTTTGTTGGAAACAGTCAGGAATTGTGTAAGGAATTCTAGAAATTAGAACTGAAATAGTACTGAAGGATTCCTAGCAACTTTGGAAGTAAGACCTACCGGAAGATCGATCAAGGAAGGGCAAAAGATGATGATAAAATCAAAAGAATTAAGGGCAAAATGGATGAAGGCAAAGCAAAAGATTTCAAACTGGATGAACAAGGTACTATGTGGTTTAAAGGGCGATTTGTGTACCGAACAAAAAGGAGTTGAAGCATTAATTCTAGAGGAGGCTCATGACTCCAAGTACTAATTCATCCAGAAGTGCGAAATGTATCAAGAATTAAAGGAAAGATTTTGGTGGCCAAAGATGAAACGAGAAGTCGCGAATATGTTGCATTATGTGACACATGCCCAAGAGTCAAAGCTATGCACCAAAGACCAGCAGGCTATTACAACCCTTAAAGATACCGAATGGAAATGGGAAGAAATTGGTATGGATTTCATAACCGGATTGCCCGTAACGCAAAGTGGATATGATTCCATATGGGTCATAGTGGATCGCTTAACCAAGGTGGCACATTTCATACCAAGAAGACCACTTATTCCGAGACCGTTAGCGTAACTTTATATGGCACGGATCGTCGCTTGCACGGAGTACCAAGAAGATAGTGTTTGACAGAGGTACCCAATTTACCTCCGCATTTTGGGGTAAGCTACATAAGGCAATGGGGACTCGCTTGAACTTCATCTGACCTACCATCCGCAGCATGGATGGTCAAACCGAGAGGGTTAACCAGATATTGGAAGATATGTTGAGAGCCTGCGCTTTAGCATATTCCACTTCATGGGACAAGTGTTTGCCTTATGCTGAGTTTAGTTACAACAACGGTTATCAGGCGAGTTTACAGATGTCTCCATTTGAAGCTTTGTATGGTCGGTCTGTCGAACACCATTGAATTGGAATGAGACAAAGTAACGACATGTTTTTGGACCGTACATTCTTCAGAAGCAGAGGAACAGATCGCCCTGATCAGGGAAAGATTGAAGATTGCACAATCAAGGCAAAAGAGTTATGCTGACAACCGTCGCAGGGAACTGAGCTTTGAACCCGAAGATTTTGTGTACCTTAGAGTCACACCTCTCAAAGGAGTAAGAAGGTTCCATGCAAAAGGAAAGCTCGCACCTGATATGTCTGACCATTCAAGATCTTGAGCCGCAGAGGTGAAGTTGCTTATCGCTTGAGTTACCACGTCTTTGGCAGGAGTGCATGATGTATTTCATGTATCACAATCAAGAAGTGTCTTCGAGTACCTAAGAGCAAACACCTTTGGAGGCAATTGAGCCGCAAGAAGATCGACTTACAAAGAACATCCGATGAAGATTCGGACGTAATGGATAGAGAGACAAGGAACAAGTCAACACGTTTCTGCAGAATTCAATGGAGCAACCATTCGGAAAGTGAAGCAACGTGGGAACGTGAAGAAGATCTGAAGAAGGAGTTCCCTAACCTATTTCTGTAGACAGCCCTGAATCTCGGGGATGAGATTCTGTTAAGGGGGGAGGTTTGTAACACCCTAAATTTTGCTCTAATTTAAATTTTGGAGTATTTTTGGTTTTTGTGAATTTTTGGGAATTTATTTAAGTTAATTTAGATTTATTCAAATAGGACTTTTCTTGAAAACTATTAAATAATGGAAAAATTTTTGCAAAGTTTTATTGCAAATATTTTAATGGAGTTCCAAACATCTCAAAGTAATTTCTGGAATTTTTTTGGAATTTTTTTGCTATTTTAAAAGCTCCAAATGATTTAATTGAATTTCTAGAATTATTTTAAATGTGAAATATTTTAAAAATCAGATGAACAGTAATAGGCCGAGCCCAGCACCGTGCTTAGCCCGGCCCAGTCCGCCGCGCAAACCCTAGCGTCGCCCAGCCCAAGCCGTCCGATTCGGATCGAACGCCTGTGAGTGTGCCACGTCGCCCGCACGCGTGAGCCTTCGGATCGTCGCCGCACGGACGCGCGGGATTGCGCCACGTCACTTCATCCCCGCGAAATTGCCGGAGAGACGTGGGCTTTGATGTCCATGCAATCCGCCGGCAGTTTCGCGCACGTCGAGGCAGCCCTTAAGTCCCCATTGGGGGCGTCGTGCAGAGACCTTCACGCCGTGTCTTTTGACTCCTAGCACGCACGCCGAGACCCCCTCTAGCTCCCGTACGAGCTCGCCGTAGTTGCTTCTTTGTGCCGCCGCTGTTTTTCGCCGTTTGCTTCGCCGCCGGTTTCTCTCCGCCGTCGCCAAGGTCACTGGAGTAACCCTTCCGCCAAGCCGCGTCAAACGAGCCACTTCTTCTCGCCGGAGAAGCCCCGCATCGCTGCCGCCGAGGTCGTCTTCCCAGCTCCGGCAACCTTCGCTTCTTCGCCGCCGTCAACCTCGTCGAACCGCGCCGACCGTCCGAATTGCATCGTTCGGTTCTGGTGAGTCCACGTAGCCTTCATCTCTGTAGATGTTTAGATTAAATCGTGACCGTTAGATCTTGATGTGTACGGTAGGGATTAGATCTAGATTCTGCGGCTAGATTTAATGCGAACCCTTGGATCTTTTTTGGACGCGTAGGATTGAGCCACGTCGCGCCATGAATAGTAAACCGCTCGGGTACCGTGAGCCGTTAGATTAGATCTAAACGGTAGAGATTGGATCTGGTTTTGCCCTAAGGATCCGCGCCGTTCAGATTTGAACGCGGCGGCGGAGATGGCACCGCACTCCACGCCAAATCGCGCGGCCGACGCGGGCGTTTTGACCGGGCGAGACCGATCCACCGCCGATTTCGTGCACCGTCGCGATTGCGCCGCGTGTCGCCGCATGAACCGAGACGTCAGAGTGACGGCGCGCGGCTTGGCCGTTGATCCGAGCGCCGCTGGATGTGCGACGTGTGGAGGCATGGAGCCGAGGCGCCACCGCGTTGGATGCGTGGTCGATCGCCGATGCGCGACGCGCGTCGCACGCATCTCGGCGCGCGCGCGCGCGTGAGGAGATCGCCGCTGATTCAACGAACGGCTCGACCTTGCCGCTGTTCGCGATCGCTCGTGAACCGAATCCACGGAGACCGAGCCAAACCGTGGACCCACCATAGATCAGAGCGACGTGGCGCCTCGGCGTGCCACGGTCGAGCCGACGTCCACGATGACGTCATAAATATTTTTTATATATAAAAATATTTCGACCAAATTCATTTGTGTGTCGACGTCATCATGACGCTGTGTCAAGCGCCATAAATGCGAATTTCCAGTATAAAAATAATTCAGAAAAATCGGATTTTCCTAATTTCTGTATTTTCAGATTTTATTCAATCTTCAAATGACTACAACTTTTTCATTTTAACTAGGATTTAGGTGATTCAAATTTCTAAAAATTCATAAAATTGTGATCTATTTAATGATGCATTTTATTTGAATTTTTGAGGTCATCTAGTCTTCTGTATTAGCTATTTATTGCATACTTTATTTGTACGCGTAGACGCAAATTTGCCGGAAAGTTTCGAGGAAGAATTCGTCGCTCAAGACCAAGCTTCGGAACACGACCAGCAACTCTTTGAAGGCAAGTGATGCTTTGATAATTTTGATCCCAGATTTTAAAATGTAATTTATGCTTTGAAACTATGCATGCTAATTATTTAAAATGAATTTAAATTAATTTGGGATAATGTACTTAATCAACCCATTTTGTTATGCCACCTTGAATTATTAATTGTATGCCCTAAATCATTGTCACCCTAAGTTTGATTATATTAGTTGGATGTTAATATTGTGCCAACACGGGAGGCTAGACCGTGAGTAGATGCTTAGCTTTGCAACGAATCCTGAGTGTTCTTTCGGAGAAAATTGCTACAATACTGATTAAAGACATATTGAATGTATTTTGAAAAGTGGTGTGATGATGCCACATTATGAGATTGAGGTACAACGACCTGTGTGGTTCTGTACCGATGTTGAGTTATTGCTGGCATGTGTTGCACAATAATCAACTGGGTGGGAAATGATTTAGACTGGGGCAAGTGGCAAGAGGCTGTGTGCCTGATGGGCCTGTGTGGCAGTGGGTTGATGAGTGATGTGAGTCTGTGTGCCACATTGGGCTGTGTGCCACTGTTGAGTGTTGGAAGTCTTGCCTTGGCCGCTAAGGACTTCACCTTGCAAGCCTTTGATCCGAGTCACCCGCACAACCACATGTCCGATATGGGATGACCTAGTTGACTAGGGTTCGATATCTTTCCTCTGATACCTCGGGGTGATAGTACACAGGGGTGTATCTGTATGGGGGAGTGTACCTGTGCTACGGCTTGGTGCCCATTCAACGGTGATTGGCCAGTCCTATACTTCGGCTCTGTGTGAGGGAAGTGATAGTGAAGGCAATCACGAGAGGTTCTTTGGTTAAGGTGGAAGTTCTGAAAAGCTTTGTTATGACAATCACCGTGTGGTGAGCGGTCAGATCTTGTGGGTAAAGTGTACAACCTCTGCAGAGTGTCAAAACTATTCGAATAGCCGTGCTCACGGTATTGAGCATTGCTCGGGGATTACAGTCGAGGGATAGATTTTCATAAACAAAACATGGAAGGGCGCTGTGTGCCAAGTGTTAAAAATGAACTGTTAAGGCTGTGTGCCGAGAATCCTCAAGGAAAAACCATTTGAAATTATTATTACTTATAACTGTTCCACTGCTTTAATCTAATTAAGATATTGGTTAAAAATGCTGCTTGATGCAAAAGAACCATTTAAGCCAATCCTTTGGAATAAGCTCGTGATATAGTAATAGCGCAAGATTCATGCATTACTTGTTGAGTGCCTTGTGTACTCACCCCACCTTGCTTATCAACCCCAACATCAGTGGAGGAGACTACACCAGTTTGGGAGGAGGAGTACATCGAGGACACGAACAACTAGGGGCAAGCCCAATCGGTTGCCTGTGGCAAGATGAAGGCTTCCACGACCTTTACTTATGTTCCGCTGCTTTTTCTTTACTTTGAATAATGTAAGCCCTGTGTGGCTGACTTATCTGTAAGGAGACCATAAGGTCGTACAACTCGGTTTATATACATGTTTGCACTATTTATTCTTATATCCTTGTGAATGTCTGTGATGTGCAACCTCAGATGATGTGTGTGCTAGCGTGATCCTCGGATCGCATGTAATACACAGAGGGTCCGGATTTACAGATTCGGGGCCCGACATAGGCTAGCTGGGAAAGGGACGATTGGAAGGAAATCAACAAATTCTTACGATCATGGATTATTCAAAAAAGCTCATTTCACAGTCTTGCAACAGTCAGTTGAGGTGTCCTCGTATATGGACATGCACAAGGATAAGCTACGAGAGGAAAATCGTGGACGATCGAGGTTTGGGTAACAAAAGAGCATAACCGCTTGTTCAATCATTGGTTCAAAGAGCATATGACTGGAAAGAAACGAGTGTCATGTTGAGGTGGTGGCAAAAGGGCCATCGGGTACAATCTTGACATGGCAAGGATACGACATAAATGGATATACCTTTACACGAGATCTCGTGGATAGCAAAAGCACTTACAAAAATAGTGGTGTTCAGATAGATGCCTATGACAACACAGCAAGAAGAAGAGTAGCTTCTATGGGTTCATAGAAGAGATTTGGGAGCTCGACTCATCTGTATTTTTAAGATCCCAATGTTTCGTGTTGTTGGGTACAACTCCCAAAGGGTGTCAAGGTGGACAAGTACGGCTTCACTACTTTGGACATCGAACATGTCTGATACAGAGATGAACCATTCGCATTTGTGAAGCAAGTAGCACAAGTCTTCTATGTAATCGACCTTACAGATAAGAAGCGCCATGTAGTTCTTCAGGGAAAAGAAGGATCGTCGGAGTTGAGAATGTCGTGGATGAGGAAGAGTACAACCAGCTTGATGAGTTGCCTCCTTTCGTAGATGGTAACATCAGCTCGAGGAAGAAACCACTCAGAAGCTACCTATCATCGCGACGATCATGAAGAAGGGCAAATTGTGAAAGAAAATAATTAGCTATATACGAGTAATGGCAAAATATCGAGGCGAGCCAGCTCCCGGCGTATGGCGCCTTCCGGATTCTCCGGCGATGACCAAAGCCGCACAAGTCTTCTTCTATGTAATCAACCCTAATGATGACCACCGTTGAAGATAATCTTGTGCATGGTAGTTTAAAGTCTGTTTTGGTTTTGTTTCCTAGCTATGTGCTAGTTTTTCCGGTCTTTGAGTCAGCTTTTGGACTTTGCTAGTTTTGATGATTGTTTCAAAGATGTCTCAAGAGTACTTGTTTGTTTTGCTTGATGACAAAATAGTGTTCTATCCGGTTGAAAGTTTGGAGAGTTTGTTGAGTCCGCAGTGAAAGGAGTCCGGATTCTTTCCTCAGTAAACCGCTTATGTATTTGCTTTACAAGTATTAGACAAAATCGTAAAACGCCGCAATTGCGCAAAGACTAAAAACTAGGTCTTCAACTCGCCACGCTATTCGACAATACAACAGATAAGATTCGTAAACAAATTTCGTGGTATAGAGGCACATCGGTGGCGGTTCTTCAAAAGAACCGCCATCGATAATATTATCTGTGGCGGTTCGATAAAGAACCGCCATCGATATAGATTATCTCGTGGCGTTCAAATAAAGAACCGCCACGAGATAATATATTTATCGATGGCGGTTCTTAAAAGAACCGCCATCGATCTGCTTATCTGTGGCGTCAGATAAAGAACCGCTACAGATAATATATGTATCTCGTATGTTCGCATAAAGAATCGCCATCGATAATTATCTGTGGCGGTTCGTATAAAGAACCGCCACAGATAATCAGACGCTGGCGTTCTTTTAAGAATCACATCGATAATGCTCCGCCTATAAATAATAGACACCGCCGCTTCTAACTCACCCTAAACCCTTAAACTCCGCCCTTCCCCAAGACTAAACCCAAACTCCGCGCCGACGCCGTCTCGCCGACGACGCCTCGCCGATGCCCCGCGCGCGTGTTCGACGCCCTCCCGACGACGCCGCGTCGCCGACGCTCGCCCGACGACGCCGCACACACCGACGCCGTCCCTCACAAGGTTTTGGGACCATCTAGTGAGTGCACAGAGGAGTACCTTTCTTCATTATTCATGTTCCATTAATTTGTGTTTGGCTTCATTTCAATCGAAGTTTCAGACATCGCCTTATCTTTTTTTCCGCCTCTTAATTGGGAGAATGATGTAAGTTCAATTTCTTTTTCCTAAATTAGCCCAGCGCCGAAATACTAATGAATACGGTGGCAAAAAAAATGTTTAATCGATTTCATCACATAAATGATTGGAAATGTTTAATTAGAGGGACAAATTCCAAACGATTGGTTGTGGGCTCGTCTAAGAAAATTCTTAACCATCACTAAACATGTGGTTTCTGGTAGTGAGGATAGCACAAAAATATGTGTGGTATTTGCCAGAGCACACACTGCAAGATTGATAATCTACTAACGAATATTACAAAATTGTAGTGATCTGTTAGAACTTTGAGCATAGTGTCGAATAATATTCACCATGAGCCTCGTAAATAGTCCGACCAATTGGGAGCATCTAGTGAGTGCACTTTCTTTTGCGATTACAAGAAAGACAAACATGCATACCACACATACACACGCAAATATGCCCCCTTAGCACATGTTTAGATAGACAGAGGCCAAAAATAAATCCATGACGTCATATAATTTCTACTAAAGCGCACTCACGTGTGCGTAATAGGTGGCCATTATGACTTCATATAATTTCTATGTTTAAACGGTATATGCAAGGTGGCAGATCGTACTCTCAAGAGTATGGAACTTTTTAAAAAAAAAATTAAAATGCATACTTGGTGCGGTTAATTTTAAGTTATACCAAAATAATTTTTTTAGGACATGAAACCTAATAGTATATAAGTAAATTCTAACAAAACAATATTGTATTGAGAATTAGCTCGCCATTTGAAATTTTTTAGCTCTCAATACGCCAAAACCTGCAATAGGTGATGGTCTATTTGTGGCGGTATTTTTCGAACCGCCACAAATATAATTATCAGTGGCGGTTCTATATTGAAAATGGCGGGAAGAATATCAGTGGCATCCATGGTCATCAAAATGAATTAATTATTAAAGAGAACCCACATGCATGCTATCCTTCTTTCCCTCTCTCCAACTTCCTTACCTTCCCTTCCCTTTTCTTCGTCCAAGTACGCCACACATACAAATAAAAAGCTCTGGCCCCTTCCACATGACAAATCGATATGGCTAGAGTAATAAGCAAAAGAACATTTATGAGTGCCCTTCTTTGCATAGTTGTTTCTACATTGTTTTAACTATACAAATTTTATATGCCATTGATGTGCCCTTTAGTGGGTATATATAATTCAGTTGTTTAAATAGTTTCCATGTGTTTCCAACACTTGGGAAATCCATTTCGCGAGAACGAAGTATTTAATCTGTTATACATCGTAAGTTAGTCATGTTTACCATTGCCATTGGCAACCTTAGCTTCAAAGCTCGTTTACTCAATTAATTGTACTTGCAAAATAATTTTCATGAGTTGATTCTGCACTTTGAAATTCGTGAGATGATTCTGTAGTAATTGATGGAAATTATGTTTCGGTCGAATCTGTAGTTCTAATGGAGCCCAAACCGATCCTATAGTGGAGGAGAGCCCAAGGTGTACCTTACCCTCCACCCAACCACCGAAGGTGCCGAGGCCTCCACCCATTGCTGCGATGATGCTCTGCTGCAAGACGCCGAGGACGAGGGAAAACTAAGAAGCTCAAGGCGGTACACCATCTTAGAGGTCTTAGATCTGGAGCCCTGTTGCACCGAGAAAATCAGCAGCCAAATACTGAGTCAACATGCGGGTGCATCGTAGGGATAAAGTGCCAATCACCTATTCGGATTGGCATAAAGTGCCCCGAGCCACCAAAGAGGATCGTGGATGAGCTCAAAGAAACCTTGAATTTCAAGGAGCCGAAGATCTTGTGCGTCGCGACGCATTGATGACCATGGATGCGCGTGGAGAAACTTCAAGGCGAGGCCGAACACAAATTATGTGAAGCAAAACCGTCACCATCGGAGAGTACCCAAGATTGGAGCCATATTGGGATGAGTTTGTGGCGATGAAGCAATCGGAGGCAAACAAGGAAGTCCAAATGAGGACCACATTAGCATCGCAAGAAGGAATACTCACCCCATAGACTTGGCACGAGTGGGTACACGGTAAAATTGCTCAATGGGAGAGGCAAGAATTAGAAGCGGTCCAATTGGTCGGCACAAGTCCCTTGATCGGACTACTGATCGAGTGAAGCACTACGTGCTAGCGAGGGCGATATGTTGTCTCATCGGGGTTTATCATTCAAGAGCGGTGAAGACGAAGCAATGACGCAACGAGTTCATGAGTTTCACGCCTATCCACCCAAGGATCTTTTCACCTGCACAGGAGAAAGACGAGCTAACAATGCCCTAGGAAACAAAGAGCACTCGGCCTGACACGAGGCGTCGGGTCAAGGTTCCATGGAGGAGTGGATTCCTAAGCACGGAGACTCTTATAGGAGTCTCAAGAGAGCTAAAGAAGAGCGGCCGAGAAGGAAATGGAAATGATGAAGGAAAGGGTTCTGCGAGAAATACAAGGCACCATTAAAGAACAAGTTGAACGACAAGTACAACAAGCCTTGAGTCACCGCAGCCCACAATGTTTTCTCCATCCTACAGTCGTCGCGCAGTTAGCTGCGCGCCCACGCCATTGGCGTAGCGGACAACAACCATTATCCGTGGACGACATACAGACCCCACACCGTCACTCAACGTGCCGTGATGAACATATTTGTACAGCCGCTCTGTGGGTAGTCTATCCGTGCCAAGAAGGGGGTGTCCTGCACAATACACCGATAGCGCCAGGTTATGCAAAGGTCCAAGTGGACACGGTATTTGCACAGTTTGCTGAGATCGGACTGGAAAAACCCGCCAATGATGAGATAACTACTCTAGGAAGTGCCATCCACTCATTCATCCAATGGCGCAAGCGTGACATCGTCTTGGACCATGCAGTGCCATCCTCTCCTGCAGTACAATCCTCGCATCCGTCACCCGCACCTGAGAGTGAAACGGGGAAGAAGCAAAATGAGGTAGAAAAGAAATGCATTGAGGACCCCATCAAGATGGCCACTGTTAGTACTCCAAAGCATAAACCTATAACACTGGTACTTCAAATGACAAACCTACAACCTCGATCCCAAAATTGGCACATTAGACAACTCAGACACCGGATCAAAGCAGGCCAGATCGAGTATGATGTCGTGCGACAAAAAGTAAGGGCAAGTCCGATGACCAAGATGATCAACAAAGATTGAAATTGAGGTAGGAAGCCCTTGGTCACCGCTTCAAGTTAAAAGTCTAACACCCATGATGCAGCGATTACATGCATGGTACTTAGATCGATCCAACCAAGACGTACTCCCAAAGATGATCACCGCAATTTTCCGTGAGGAACATTTTCACCATGAGGGCCATGGCTACTTCTTAATAGAATTCGATAACTTGCACAACTTGTTCTATCACGACGCCTCGACATATCTTTTTGAGATGTGGTCACCGTAAGTGTCTAATATATTAATCTTGGCCTACATTCACGTAATACCGATAAATTTCATGTCTAACTAATTCGTTATATAGATACGAGATGATTGAAGTACGAAGAACCAAGGGGCGGTGGGATTCTCGACCGGAACGGTTTGCCAACATGAAATCAAAAGAGCACCAAAGGAGGTCGAGGAGTACGATATAAAGTTTTGATTAAACTACAAGACAAGGAGTTTATACTTTTGCCATACAATTTTAAGTAAGTTGCTCACTAGCTAGTTAAATTACTCGCTTATTTCGTTATTTACTCGATGTAAGGACTAATGACCGCATCATGCATGTGTATGTAGCTTCCATTGGATTCTCGTAATAATTCATCTAGAAAAGAGCAAGATGTCGATCATGGATCCTTGGATAAACCTAAAAAGACTTTGAAGAGATGACACATTTAGTGAATGAGGCGCTCAAAAGATATTGTCGAAGAGCTCGAGATACCGCCATACCACAAATCCCTTACAATCCTGCACGAAGTTTCAGTGACGCACGAAAGGAATACTCTTATATCATATTTCATAGTAAATAGCTCCTTCGACGACATCTTAGTTCATTCGATTTTTGCAAAGGTCACAAGCAAATTAAAGGAACAAATTTATGTGGGTACTGTGTGCGATACATGCGCGAAATCTTATCATGCACAATAAAAGACAATGACGTAGAGGTCACCATGCCGACATGACACATTGATTCACACCACTCAATTTCTATATTCTCTTAATTTTGTTTTTTATACTTACAGCGCCTCAAGTTGTCTACGGTAGGATCGCTTTCTTCAAATCCAAGGCATTCAGGCCAGCTCGCTTACTTCATCATGAAGGAAATAATCAACAAAATAGCGAGTTTTATGACGAAGACAACAACGATCCATCATCCATACTATTGTCCCAAATCACATGTCTTCAACCTCCAAGACCCGTAGGCTTCTAGTTTACCTCCACTAGTTTAGGCTTTTTACTTCAATTCTGTTTCATTACGAAGTGTAAATAACTCTTTGTTCCTTTCAAATGGGAACCCTTCTTTGCCAATGTCACTTATTTTGTCGTTGGTTGTGGTAATGTAGCATGTACTTTTGTCTTCTTCAGGAACACACACACATGCGAGTGACACTTCTAAATATACTTTCTGAGTGTAGCATGTATTTTTGTCAATGCCACTTCTTTTCTTAGTGGTTGTGCTAGTGTAGCATGTACTTTCTGAGTGAATCATGCTTTTCTTGCTTATCATGCTGGTTTCTTCTTAGAAATAATTGCTCATGAGGATCAAGTGCTTCACACACAAAAATAAATCTCAAAACCGTAATAACTCTAGCATGGAGAAACTCATGGCTCAAGAATGTAAGGACGCACTCATCGATGGGCTTAGTGTCATGGTCATCGATGAAGATAAACATCATGCAAATTTGGCAAGGTCTATGCTCAGAACTCAACTTTTATGGTAAGCGCCATCAATTCCTCGCCAAAGAATCCATGTCTTGAGAATCATGCACAAGATGTAGGGAAGCTCTTAGTCACCGCTCAAGTTAAGAAGTCTAACACCCATGATGCAGCGATTACATACATGGTACATGGATCGATCCAACCAAGACGTACTCGAATGATGCACCAAGACGCACTCTCGAATGATGCATGGTACACCCATGATGCAGCGATTACATGCATGGCACAAGAATATGGCATTATCTACATGCTATCGCAAATCTCGTGTGAAAAGCAATTCTGTAAGAACAATATCTTTTATATCCGAGTGGACACATCTTCATGCGTGTCGATGTGCAAATATAATTGCATCTAAGTTTCTTTTAGTCCGATTATCCAAAGAATAAATTAAATGCATGACCTAGGCTACTCCTATCACTATAGCACAACAAAGATAAATCAAGAACTAAAATTAGTAAATGGTATGGTGTAAAGTCCGCTATCCCTTGTTCTTGTTTGCAATTATGGATCTTCCATTTTGAAAGTCATATCAGATTCGCTTGTTTGGTGCTATGTCCATTGAAAGACCAAAATTGTTATTTTTACCACACATGGTGACGTATTTGTTTGATCCGACCTCAAGTGGCTTCTTTTGTTTGTGTAGACAATAGATCGTAAATGAAATCAAGGGGTGACAGGAGATGGACAACCAACACATCCCGCAAAATGTAAGAGAAGGAAGTCGTGTCATCTGCTGCGACAAGATTATCGACCTCTGTGGTCCTGGGATTGGATGCCCATGACAAAACTCCACACAGAGGTATGTTATGGAAAAACATATTCCTATCTAATTTCTATGCTGAAATAAAAGTATAATTTATTACCCCTGATTAGTCCAAATTATCTTCTGTGAAACAATTGAATCATCATCTGTGGCTTGGAAAAGGCAAGTCTACATTGAAGGGATGTACCATGTGATTGCAATTTACAACATTAAGAAAGGAAATTTTGATTGAAGTGAGTGATAACATGAATGTACATTTTAAGAATATCAACTTGGATAGAAGTCGGTGCTAGTATCCCCGCCTCATCAATCGAACGGATAATCTAGATCATGAGCAGCACCATTCCATGTTAGCACATATGATCTAGACTGTAGTCTAGGTTATGTTGGCTACTTGTTCCATTAGCAGTCATTGTCATACCTTAATAAATAGCTTATTTGCAGGTGTATATATGGTAATATGTCAAAACTATCATATAAAGGAATGCAATTTTGGGCCTGTGTGCTATAAAGCGTTAGCAAATGCATTACTTTGATTGCTAGCACAAGTAGTTTCTTAATGTTGTAAATTGCAATCACAGTAGTTTCTTAATGTTGTAAATATCTAGACCTTCCATTTTTAGAGTGGGTTGATCATTTGTGGTTTGTTACCAAGACCCACAAAGTTAGCTTTGGTTCTTTTTTTGACATGAAGATGGTGATTTCTTTTCTTTTAGACCTCAAGAGTCGCCTAAAGAATTTGGGAAGCTAGTTTTAATTTGACCCTTATGCTACTGATATATTATTTTCATCCACTGGTCATTGATTATTTATTGTTTCTTTCTATAAATTCGAACTTCTATCAGTACCCTTTTCTCGAGTATCTCCTTTTCTTAGCAAAGGTTGATTTCATTTTGGCGGTGTACATGGAAGAGTTGAGTGGTTTTCGGTTCCTTGAAGTTGCCAAAGAGTTGTATAAAACCTTCAAGTGATTAGTAAGTAGATAGAATCTTAGCTATTTTGTGTTATCTCCAAGTCTTCTATGCCCAAAGATCCGCTTTTTATCTCTCTTGTATGTGATGCTTTTATAAAATGATTATGCTAATAAATCTTACATTTGAACTAGTGATGTCAATCAAACAACAATGTACATAAATATCGGCATGGCTAGCGCCGCTCGAGGCTAGCCACAAATGCCATTTTTATTTTCGTCAGGATTATCGCGCGGTTTTAGCCAAAACCGCTATCGACGTAATATCGATGACGGTTCTATCAAAAACCGCCACGATAATAGTCCTATCATGGCGGTTTTATATACAACCGCCATCGATAGTTTTATCGATGCGATTCAAGCCAAAACCGCCACTAATCATCCAAGTATCGATGGCGGTTTTGGGATAGAACCGCTACTGATATTTGAGTATCAGTGGCGGTTCTATTAAAAAACCGCCACTGATAGGACCATTATTAGTGGCGGTTTTGGCTCGAACCGCCATCGATACTGAATATCGCTGGTCGTTCTAGCCAAAACCGCCACGATAGTATTATTTGTGGCGGTTCTAGAACCGCCATCGATAATCCTCGATTATCGGTGGCACTAAATCTGTGGCGGTTCAAAAACCGCTACTGATGACAGTTATGAACCACCACTGATGGCCTTTTTCAAGGTAGTGTATCAACATTCGGACACATGTGATGACGTAGCATGGCTAAGCAATCTATGACGGTCTAACTTGCCCAGGTTGATTATCAATATTAACCAACTATAATTCCACATCCTAGGGTGACAAATAGATCATGGCATAAAATTGACAAGGTATGATTTAATTCAAATAGGCATATTATCTAATTCCCAGATTAATTGAAATCATTTATACATATAAAATATCATGCATAAAGTTTAAGAGATAAAATAGCAATTTGGTGAAAATTAGGTGCAACATGATCAAAGCACAAGTTGCCTTGGAGTAGGTGCTGGTCTTGATCTGAGCTTGGGTCTTGGAGCGACGAATCTTCCTCCGGATCACCGAGCAGTTCAACGTCTACGCGAAACGATGCCAAAATAGCATATAAACACCAAAACCGAGAGCAAACAAACTCCAAAAATAAAATAAAATTCACCAATAAATAGATCTTGATTTTACAAATTTTGAGAAATTTGAATCACTCAAATCCGAGTTAAAATGCAAAAGATATAGCCTTTTGAAGTTTGAGTAAATACTGAAAATACAGAAATTAGAAAACCGATTTTCCGAATTATGTTTCTACCGAAATTACCGACACGCGCAAGCGACACGTGGACCAATCAGAGACGGACACGTGGCCTCGGCGCATGGACTTAGTCCACGAAAACACGCTCGTCCACCGTGGACTCGAGATATTGGCCGTGGACCTACCGGTATCGCGATGACGCCATCGCGATACGTGGGCCAATCAAATTGTGCCACGCCGCCGGTCTATGGACCAAGTCCACGCACACGCCTGTCCACGGTGCACCCGGCGCGACGATGCCGGTACCCGCACCGACACGCGCCGCACATCCGCGAGACGATCCAACGGCCGACACACCACGCACACGCGCTTTCAATCCCGAACGCCTATTCGAATCTAACGGTTAGAAATATACCGAGAAGAACACCGCCAAGAAGCGACGTGGCTTGATCCGGACGGTTTGGCGAAGATCCAACGGCCGCGCTAAGCTCCGAGACACGCGGCGGGCTTGCACCGAGCGGAGGAAGACGACTACCCGAACGGCGTTTGGCGCGACTCGGCGAGAATAAGTGGCGGCCTCGACGCGCCTTGGAACGACGACCCAGATCTGGAACCGATTCGCGGAGGAGGCTCGACGACGGCGAACGGGCGCAAAAACTCGCATGGCGGCGCTGCAAAGAACTACGGCGAGCTCGATCGACGATTTACGGCGAAACAGCGAAAAGGCTAGAGCTACCGGTCGCGCAAGGAACGAGGAACATTGAGTGCGGTGCGCTTTATAGCCTCGGCATGGGCGCAGGAAGGAAACCCTAAATCACGCGGCGGCGACAAGAAGAGGCGGCGGATTCGAAACCGATCGAGACGACGACCGAGAGCCGTCCGACCGCAACGAGGCCACGATTAGATCTCTACGATCCAATCCAATCCGCACCTTCCAAAATCAACGGATGCGATCAAATCTTTCCAAACCAACACCGCGTGATCTTAACCGCACGATCTTTATCTAACTACGCGGCTGGGCGGCGACGAAGCAGCCGAACGGGCCGCGACGATCTGGCTCACGCGACGACAAAGGTGGGCTTGGCCCAAGATCGTTCCAAGATTTTTCAAAAGCTTTTTGAATTAAAATAATTCCCGAAATTAGATTAATTCATTTAAGGCAATTAAAATATCAGGAAAAATCCAAGAAAATTCTCATAAATACTTTGAAACATTCTGAACTTAAATAAAATATTTTTGACAAAACTTCACATTATTCTTATCTATATATAATTAGTTTTCACCAAAGGTTCAATATTCTTAATTAAAATAAATTCAAATAATTTCTGGAAAAATCCAATAAATTCAGAAAATCACAAAAATGCACATGAGCGAAATTATAGGTCAATTTTTTGGGATGTTACAATCATGCTGGCCTCAAAGTACCTAAAATATTAAGCAAACAAGCTTGAGTCTAAAACTCAGAAAAGTGCATCGTACAACAATAACAACACATGTAAATAACCATTGAATATAATACTTTATGCCATGTTATCCATGTTGGTAATATGCCCTTGAGGCGATCATAGAGATGATTGTATCACGCCTTATGTTTATGGAACAATATAATTGTTTGTCCTTTGAATAAATATCGATTGGATTAATCAACAAGTGACTTGTTCGTGCAACTTTTTTCATATATTTATATTATTCAAGTTATCCCTGATCGGTTATTATAATATAGGACGATTATGTTTCATAGATCAGCACATGTATTGATTGATGATCATGTTTCACGAGTCATAGAGATATGGAGATATCTAATCAATAATGTGGACACATGTTAGAGAACATGCGTTGGATAGACCCATATGAGACACTGCGAGAATTGTTATATATATTCTTATGTGTCATCAGTTGGTCTCATGCATAGTGTATGTATGTTCCTTAGACCTGAGATCGTCATTGGTTTCCAAGATGTGTAATGGTTTACTTAGGAGCTACCAAACGCTACTCTTTAACCAGGTAGTTATAAAGGAAGCTTTCGGGTTTACTATGAAACATGCTGAGGTAGATGAATGATCAAGATGGGATTTGCTCCTCCTATATAACAGAGAGATATCTCTGGGCCCATCGAGGTAGATGGATTAAGTAAGTGCATGGCCATGCCGGATGTGATTGAGAGTCAATCCAGATAAATTATTCAACTACGGTATGAGTGAAGAGATCGAGCTTTCATAGGATGACACGACTCTCGCCTTGAGCTTTATCTGATTCGTGAAGCAAAGGGAACATGACATTATCACATTATAGTAGGTACGTCCGATGCTTTATGGATATTTGGGTATCGATATATACTGCCAGGTATAGTTGTCGATTATCGATCGAAAAGGTGTTTCCGAGTCGTGTCCAAATATACATGAACCTACAGGGTCACACACTTAAGGGGTTGGAATATAGTGGTATGGATTGGATCTGTGACTAATGGGCCAAGTAGGCTTTGTCCTTTAATTGGGCCCTAATGTAGGGTTCCACCGCAGGGGAGGGGACGGCTATATAAAGGGAGTTCGTGGTTGCAATTGATATGGGAGAGTGCGTAGCCACCGAAACCCTAGTCGTCTCTACTTGAGCCTTCCCGTGCGCGCTGGTGCTGGCACACTGACACACGGCGTTCTTTTCCTGAACGTGTGGACGCCGGTAGAGGTGTTGCTCCTACTGCGACACTGATCGGAACGATCGACCACCGCGTGAGGAGGATCGGCCACCGCATGAGGAAGATCGACTACTGCAACAGGACGCACACTTCGTTGATTCGGGCTGCATCAACTTCCTTCTGCTGCACTATGCGTCTAGTGGTAACGATCATGATCATTTACTTGCGTGGCTTTCTAGTTTACGAGGTAGATTTTTAATTGTGTGCTAGCATAGCCTACCCGTATCCCTTCAGTGGTATCAGAGCCATCTCGTTTAGTTTATGATCTGAATGATCCGCATATGTGCGATGTGCGACAATAATAGATTGGATCTACTGCTGATTTGGTATGATGACCTATATCGGTTCGTGAGATGAATCTGTTGTTAGTAATAGGTTGATGAGATCAATCGGGTTTTAGTTTCGGGTTTAGGGTTTCATGATAGATCGATCTGTTCTGGTTGTATCGGCTGTACATAGTGGCATTATTTGATCACCCTTACTGGTCGGTTTTCGCCATGAGGGTGAACAATGACGTTTAGTCATATAGGTCCAATCAAGCAGAGCGATTTTTCAATGGAAAACAAGTCGATGAGATCGATTCAAAATTTGATTAATCTGATGGAATTTTTTGATGGAAATCTATATACCGAATACATGCCCAAATTTTTTTGTCCCGCGACCCTGCGTAGGTCGATATATTGGGCTCTTTGCATAACTTGTTTTTGCAGGATAATATGTGAATAGTATGGCTCTCGAGTATGTGATGCATGGTCATGACCTGTGTGTCATGAAATATAGCCAAAGGCTACACATAATTGTATAATGGCCTGCATGTCGGTTTGTGATGTTTGATGATCAATGTAATTCATCGATAGCTATTAGGGTAATAGCAACGTAGGATGGAGATCTCTAGCATGATGGCTCGGTGAACAGATGGCGTGGTAATGGAGATTGCTATGTCAAGGGCCATACTATTTCACAGCTTAATGTAATTATCTGTGATTTATTTGTTTTTCTGTTACACTGCTTTACATAATTTTTGCTAGATAATTCAATCTTGTTAGAGCAGTTTCTCTCAAAGAAAATTAAGTTAATTTGATGCCTTGACAAATTGTTGCATCGAGTCTTGATCATTGAGTAGTGCGTCTGCCAAAGCAGAGTGCGGTCATTTATCTTGACATGGTAGGGTATGTGTCGGACACGTACAAGTGAACATTGATCTAACTTAACTAGGCTATCAAAATGGTTTTGGGCCTAGGGGCATGGTGTTGAGTCGATGACATGAGATGTCACTCAATTAGCAAGAATTACATGAGATGTAATTAGCAAGGGGTTGCTTACCGAATGACATTAGGTTTCTAGCAGTGATGCTAAAGCTCACTAGGACTTACTGAAATTTGGATCTTGACTCACTATATGTTGTTAGAGGGAACATGGTTTTATATAGTGGGAATATCTTTTATTAAATTGTTTAGTAGAAAATCATGCATAAACAAAGTGCTTATCTGTTGCATATTTATGTTGTAGATTAAATGGCACCTACTACTTCCTCCGCACCCAGTTTTAGCTTGCGTTCGATTCTTGAAAAAGATAAATTGAATGGAACAAACTTTATTGACTGGTATCGCAATCTGAGAATTGTTCTCAAACAAGAAAAGAAGGAATATGTTCTAGAGAAACCCTACCCTGATGAACCTGCTAAGAATGCCACTCGAGCTGAAAAGAATGAGTATGAGAAGCATTGCACTGACGTCGTTGATGTTAGCTGTCTCATGCTTGTCACTATGAACTCTGAGCTTCAGAAGCAATATGAGGACGTGGATGCCCATAATATGATTGTGGGTTTAAAAGGCATGTTTGAGAACCAAGCTAGGGCTGAGAGGTACAACACCACGAAGACCTTGTTGACGTGTAGGCTAGCTGAAGGGAGTCTGGTCAGCCCTCATGTGATCAAAATGATTGGTTGTATTGAGAGCTTGGGAAAGCTTGGTTTTCCCCTTGGTCCAGAGTTGGCCACTGATTTGGTTCTCCAATCACTCCCTCAGAGCTATGAGCCATTCATTTTGAACTTTCATATGAATGGCATGGAGAAGAGCTTGACCGATCTACATGGGATGCTCAAGTCAGTCGAGGAGAGCATTAAGAAAAGCTCTAATCATGTGATGATGGTTCAAAAGACTATTAAGTTGAAGAAGAAGTTCTCTAAGACTAGTGGTCAAGATAAGGGTGTGGGTAAGTCTCAAGATGACATCTCGAGCAACAAGTCTAAGCTTCAGAAGCAAAAGGCTGGACCTGCACCCGATGTTGTTTGCTTTTACTGCAAGGGGACAGGGCACTGGAAAGGAATTGTACGAAGTACCTGGCAGACAAGAAGAAAGGAAGTAAGACTTCCACTTCAGGTCTTAATGTTATAGAGATCAATATTGCTATTTCTCATATTAGTTCTTGGGTATTTGATATCGGATTGGTTGCTCATATTTGCAACTCGATGCAGGGACTGATAAAGAGTAGAAGTTTGGCAAGAGACGAAGTAGAGCTTCGTGTTGGCAATAAAGCAAGAGTTGCTGGATTGGCTGTTGGCACTTATCCATTATCTTTACCTTCAGGACTAGTTGTGGAACTAAATAAATGTTATTATGTTCCAGCTTTGAGTAGAAACATTATCTCTGCTTCATGTTTGGAGGTAGAGTGTAACATCCCAAAAATTTGAGTTTTGGAATGTTGATTTCAAAATTTAAACCATTGGCATTTTCTTGAATTAATTCTAGCTTAATTTGAATTTCTAAATAATAAAAGGATTTAATTTAGCTAAACCATTCATCAAAATAAAGAATTTCAGTTTTATTTGGGTTCCTTGTGCTCCAAGGAATTTTTCTGTATTTTTGGGGATTTTCTGAATTTATTTGATATTTATTTGAATTTATTTGGTTTTATTCGGATTTCCGGAATTATATTAAATCGGAAAATGATTTTATTTAAAAAAAAAAGCCTCTCGGGCCGAATCTCTCCGACCTACTTCTTTTCCGCGCCGCCCGGCCGGTCGCCTCGGCTCGATCTGCTCACATTGCTGCGCGCCTCACCTAACTCCACTCGCGCCTCAGGCCACCGCGTGCGCCTCGGTCGTTCGATGCGCGACGCGTGGACGGATGCGGCGGCCGCGCCGCCGCCCGCGAAACCCTAGCCACCGCCGAGTCCGTCTCGCCACGCCTTGGCGCCCGTGTGCGCGTCCGGCGCTACCGAGGCTATAAAGCCGTGCCGCACCCGCCCGAGATCCGCCATCTCGCGCGCTTCGCTTGCCCTCTCGCTCGCCGTGCTTAGCGCCTCCGTTGTTCGCGCGACCTCGCCAAGATCGCTGCCGAGCCGAGACCTTCCGCCGCTTTTCCTTCGCCGCCGGTGCGTCTCCGCCGCAGCCGCTGGTCCTTCGCCTTCCCGCGCCATCCTCTCCCGGGCCGCCTTGTCCGGTCCGATCCGCCGCCATACCGCCGTCGGCCTCGTCTTCTTCCCCATCTCCGGTAAACCTCGCCGCCGTCCTCATTCGCCCAACCCCAGCCGTCCGATCTGGTCGGGTGGCCGGATGCGCGACGCGTGGCGTGGCCGCTTGCGTCCGCCACCGCGCTACCGAGCCGCCGCGTCGGGCGATGACGCTATCCGTCGGCGCGGTGCACGGTGAACCGAGCCGCGTCGTGGACCGAGTCCACCGTGAGCCGGCCGACATCGCGTTGCGCAATAAATCGCTTTTTCAAGACAAAAATAAATCTAGAAATTCGATTTTCAATTTCGTATTTTCTCTGAATTTAATCTTTCGAGGCCTGCTCGCCATACGAACTTCGATTGAGGCGATTCAAGTTTCTAAATTTTTCTAAAATCAAGATCTATCTTCCAGAGCCATTTATTTTCAGTTTTGAGCTTGTTTGTGTCTCTGTTTTGTATTTATTTGGGTTCGTTGCTTTCTTTTCCGGTAGACGCTAATCCCGAGGGAGCGAACGAAGACTTCGAAGACCAAGATTCAGCACTAGATCAGCAAGGCAAGTCGTAACCTTTAATCATATTGATCCTATGTTTGCAAAGTAATTTATTTTATACACTTGCTTGCTATTTACGTATCAATGTTTATTTAATGGGAGTAGATGTATACCTAGTTGATATTATGCCACCTTGATTAGTTGTATGCCACGTATCCATTGTTAAAACCTAGGTTGGGACATTACTAGTTGGACATCATCATTATACCAACATTGGGTTATCGTAGCTATGCTTAGACATGCTTACATATACGTTGGGATTCATGTCACATGTGAATAATGTTAATATTGACTTAATAAGATATTGAATCGTGGCCGTTAGCCACTGTTGTAAAATTTGTTGTACCATGGCAGGGTTTGCCATTGGTCTTGGTTGAACGAATTGTTTTCCCTCGGGCAAGTGATCGTGAAGTAAAGGGGGTGCTTTCTAGCACATTGGGATGTGGATGTCTTGCCCGAGACAACTTAAGGACTCAATCTTGTGCGCCATTGAACTGGCCTAACTGCACTACCACATGTCCGAATGGGACAGACCTAGCTAATTAATTTGCAATGTCTAGTCTTGAGTACTGCCAGTTGGTGGTGTGGGTTCCGGGATGGACGGGTAGATTTGCAAGGCGCAAGAGGGGGCCCTAATGGGCGAAACCTTAGCGGGCGTCACAGAGTTTAGACAAAGGCATTGTAAAGGCTTTGTCATGATATCTCCGCGACACACCAAAGGAAGTGTGTTAGTAACGCTTGCACAAAGAGATATTCATGTCTTGTGGGTAAAGTTGTACAACCTCCGCAGAGTGTAAAACTATTCGAATATTGGCGTCATGGTCATGGACATAGCCCGGGAATTTCACACGGGGTATAGAGTGTTTCATAAAATGTGGAATGTGGAATTGTTGGGATGTGAACGGGGAGTTCACTGTTGTTTTGTTGTCTATCTTTGATCTACCAGTTATTTATTTATGTTTTCATAAATATGCTTTCAATCTATTTATTGTATTTCAAATCAAGTATTGCTTTCTGCAAATGAACTATATAGCCATCCTTGTCAAGCCGTGCATAAATATATTGCATCAATTCCCTACGGCTTGCTGAGTACCTTTGTACTCACGGCTTTATGCCCTTGTTGATCAGTTGCTGAAGGAGATAATGAATATCATGAGGAGGAATTCTATGAGGACTACGTGGATTAGGAATGCGTTCCCGCATTTATTGCTCGTGGCATGTCGAATGGTTCAAGTTATCTTTTCCGCTGCAATAGTATTTGTTTCTTAAGCCCTTAAGGCATAATGGTGTAAACATTGACCATAAGGTCGTTTGCTTTATTCAATAATAAATTGCTTCTTCTTAGTTAATTCGTTGTATGGAATGGTATTTCATCTATGTTTCCACTGTGTGCACTAGCGTGATCCTGGACTAGTGCAGTATACACAGAGGGTTTCGGGTTTGCAAATCCGGGTCCCGACACAGAGGGTTATCACTTTGTTGGTAAAAACAATTGTTGTTATATTTATAAAAGTGATATGTTCTACGGTAGTTGTCCTGTAGTTAATGGTTTATATATTTTGGAACTTGATCATGTGTCGATCTATAACACAAATGATAAGAGGCTTTGGCATAATGATTTGAATCCCACTTACATTTGGCATTGTCGCTTAGGTCATATAAATGAGAAACGCGTAATGAAGCTCCATAAGGATGGTCTTCTAGATTCATTTGATTTTGAATCATTTGAAACGTGCGAATCTTGTTTACTTGGCAAGATGATTAAGACGCCTTTCTCTGGTATAGGTGAGAGGGCGAGCGACTTATTGGCCATTGTACATACAGATGTATGTTGACCGATGAGTGCAACGGCCAGAGGTGGTTTTCAGTATTTCATAACTTTTACTGATGACTTTAGTACATACGATTACATCTACTTAATGAGGCACAAGTCTGAATCCTTTGAAAGTTCAAGGAATTTCAGAATGAGGTACAAAATTAGCTTGGCAAGACAATCAAATCTTTACGATCAGATCGTGGAGGAGAATATTTGAGCCAAGAGTTTGGTGATCCTCTGAAGCAATGTGGAATTGTTCCACAGCTTACACCGCCGAGAATGTCTCAATGGAATGGGGTATCTGAACGTCGAAACCGAACTTTGTTGGACATGGTTCGGTCAATGATGAGCCAAAGTGATCTGCCATTGTCCTTTTGGGGATTTGCTCTAGAAATGTACCGCTGCTCACTATTAATGTGGTTCCACCTAAATCAGTAGAGAAGACACCATATGAGATATGGACCGGAAAGCGTCCCAGATTGTCTTTTCTCAATGTTTGGGGTTGTGAGGCATATGTAAAATATTTGATGTCTGATAAGCTCATGCCCAAGTCACAAAAATGCTTCTTTGTGGGGTATCCTAAGGAAACCAAAGGATATTACTTTTACATAAAGGAAGAGAACAAAGTGTTTTTGCTTGTAATGGTGTATTTTCGGAGAAAGAATTTCTTTCCATGAGAGTTAGTGAGAGCACAGTGCAACTCGAAGAGATTCGAGAACCATTTGAAAGTGTTTGTTTCCACCGAAACTCCACAGGCTATACAAGAAGTTGTACAACCTATAGAGGATACACCAGCCCCACGTAGGTCTGGCAGACAACGTCGAACACCCATAATGTATGGGCATGATGTTCTATCATTGGATAATGGAGAAACATTGTTGTTGGATAACGACGAGCCTAGGACTTATGAGGAAGCAATGATGGACCCGGACTCTGAGAAATGGCTTGAAGCCATGAGATCCGAAATAAAATCCATACTAGACAATCAAGTTTGGAACTTGGTTGATCCGCCTGATGGTGTAAAAACCATAGAGTGCAAATTGGTTTTTAAGATTAAGAAAGACATGGATGGAAATGTTCACATCCATAAAGTTAGATTGGTGGCAAAGGGTTTCAAACAAATTCAAGGTGTTGACTATGATGAAACCTTCTCTCCCGTCTCTATGCTTAAGTCTGTTCGGATAATTCTAGCTATTGCCGCATACTTTGATTATGAGATATGGCAAATGGATGTCAAAATAGCTTCCTCAATGAAAACCTAAGTGAGGATGTGTACATGACACAGCCTAAGGGTTTTATCGATCCACAGAATGCTGGAAAGGTATGCAAGCTTCAGAGATCCATTTATGGATTGAAGCAAGCATCTCGGAGTTGGAACATTCATTTTGATGAGTTAGTCAAAGGGTTTGGCTTCGTCAGAAATGAAGAAGAGCACTGCGTCTATAAGAAGACCAGTGGGAGCGCACTTGTATTCTTGATCTTATATGTGGATGACATATTGTTGATCGGAAATGGTATTCCTATGCTAGAATCTGTAAAGTCTTCATTAAGAAAGAGTTTCTCTATAAAGACTTAGGAGAGGCAGCATATATCTTGGGAATTAAGATCTATAGAGATAGGTCTAAAAAACTAATTGGATTATGCCAAGATACGTACATTGACAAGGTGTTGAAGAAGTTCAACATGTAAGATTCCAAGAGAGGTTTCTTGCCCATGTCACATGGTATTAGCCTTAGCAAGACTCAGTGTCCTTCAAACACTAATGAGCGGGACAAGATGAGTAAGATTCCATATTCTTCGGCAATTGGGTCTATAATGTATGCCATAATTTGTACACGACCGGATGTGTCGTATGCTTTAAGTGTTACGAGCACATATCAGTCGGATCCAGGTGAAGGTCATTGGATAGCAGTTAAAAACATCCTCAAGTACTTGAGAAGAACTAAGGATGCGTTCCTTGTTTATGCAGGTGAGGAAAGGCTCGTTGTAAGTGGTTACACCGATGCAAGTTTCCAAACCGATAAAGATGATTATCGTTCACAATCTGGTTATGTGTTCATGCTGAATGGAGGAGCACTAAGTTGGAATAGTTCCAAGCAGAGTACGGTTGCTGATTCTACAACAGAGGCTGAGTACATTGCGGCTTCAGAAGCTGCAAAGGAGGATGTTTGAATTAAGAAGTTCATCACTGAACTTGGTGTGGTTGATAATGCTTCTAGCCCATTAGATCTCTATTGTGATAATAGTGGTGCCATTGCGCAAGCAAAGGAGCCTAGATCGCATCAAAAGTCCAAGCACATACAACGGCACTATCACCTTATCCGAGAGATTGTGGATAGAGGTGATGTGAAGATATGCAAGGTGCACACGGATTCAAATGTATCTGATCCGTTGACAAAACTGCTTCCATAGCCAAAACATGAAGCGCACACGAGAGCCATGGGTATTAGATATTTGCATGATTGACTCAAGTGCAAGTGGGAGACTGTTGGTGATATGCCCTTGAGGCAATCATAGAGATGATTGCATCACGCCTTATGTTTATGGAATAATATAATTGTTTGTCCTTTGAATAAATATCGATTCGATTAATCAATAAGTAAGTGACTTGTTCATGCAACTTTTTCCATATATTTATATTATTCAAGTTATCCCTGATCGGTTATCATAATATAGGACGATTATGTTTCATAGATCAGCACATGTATTGATTGATGACCATGTTTCACGGGTCATAGAGATATGGAGATATCTAATCAATAATGTGGACACATGTTAGAGAACATGCCTTGGATAGACCCATATGAGACACTGCAAGAATTGTTATATATATTCTTATGTGTCATCAGTTGGTCTCATGCATAGTGTATGTATGTTCCTTAGACCTGAGATCGTCATTGATTTTCTAGATGTGTAATGGTTTACTTACGAGCTACCAAACGCTACTCTTTAACCAGGTAGTTATAAAAGAAGCTTTCGGGTTTACTATGAAACATGCTGAGGTACATGAATGATCAAGATGGAATTTGCTCCTCCTATATAACGGATAGATATCTTTGGGCCCCTTGAGGTAGATGGATTAAGTAAGTGCATGGCCATGCCGGATGTGATTGAGAGTCAATCCAGATAAATTATTCCACTACGGTATAAGTGAAGAGATCGAGTTGTCATAGGATGACACGACTCTCGCCTTGAGCTTGATCTGATATCGTGAAGCAAAGTGAACATAACATTATCACATTATAGTAGGTTCATCCGATGCTTTATGGATATTTGGGAATCGATATGTACTACTAGGTACCGCTGTCGATTATCGATCAGAAAGGTGTTTCTGAGTCGTGTCCAAATATACATGAATCTACAGAGTCACACACTTAAGGGGTTGGAATATAGTGGTATGGATTGGATTCGTCACTAATGGGCCAAGTGGGCTTTATCCTTCAATTGGGCCCTAATGTAGGGTTCCACCGCATTGGAGGGGACGGCTATATAAAGGGAGTTTGTTGTTGCAATTAATATGGGAGAGGGCGTAGCCACCGAAACCCTAGCCGTCTCTACTTGAGCCTTCCCGTGCGCGTTGGTGCTGGCACAACGACACACGGCGTTCTTTTCCAGAACGTGTGGACGCCGGTAGAGGTGTTGCTGCTACTGCGACACTGATCGGAACGATCGACCACCACACGAGGAGGATCGGCCACCGCACCAGGAAGATAACTACTGCAACAGGACGTGCACTTCGTTGATTCGGGCTGCATCAACTTCCTTCCGCTGCACTATGCGTCTAGTGGTAACGATCCATGATCATTTACTTGCGTGGCTTTCTAGTTTACGAGGTAGACTTTTAATTGTGTGCTAGTGTAGCCTACCCGTATCCCTGCAATTCATACATAAAGGGGAACTCAACAATTTAAATCTCTTCATCCACTTCATTTATGCAATGCATCATGCTTTATGCTCGAATGCATCTCTTTTTCTCTTTGCTTATACCGGTATAGCTGAGTGTACACCTGTCGGTGTCTCACTCTCCCTTCCATCCCAGTGGAGGGGCCTACGAAGCAGGTCTTACTCCCATCCACATCCCGTGAAGGGGCCTACCATAGTAGGTCTTTCATGCCGACCACAAGTGGGTCACAGAGGCCCACACGGGTCACTTATTCCATCATGTATGCACATATGCACATGACATGAATAATTGGCAAGTTGCATTTTTTCCAATAATAACAAAACCATAAAGATAAACATTATCATTGTCCCAAACATAATCATGCGTAAAAACAATGGTAATGAGGCATATCAAACATTTAGGCTAGTTAGGTAGCAATCCTCATTCGAACTTCGATCCAACTATAACCATCAACATATTCTATGCACTTGCCTTTACCCACGTGGAGCGGAGTGGTGCGAGGTTAAGGCCACTCCCGAAGTCACATCTCCTGAAATGAATTGCATATATCTCAAAACAATGCAATCACACCATAGATAACAAACATAGTGACGTCGAGCCAACCACAACCCCAATTTTTAACTTCCACAAACGACGGATAAAACCACACCTTTGCTGTCCCGTTGGTCCAAAGGCTATAAGTCCTACCCCAAGAGCCCAAATAAAGGGAACTGAGAACTTTATAAAAACTACACAAGAATACCTACAATATTCTAGTTACCATCATTTTTAATGACTACATCAAAACCCCCAAATTCAACTCAGAAAACCGATCTATCATCAACCTGGACAGCAGCCTTCACAATTTCGTAACTATTTTTATACAACTCCAAATTAAGCAAACGATGATATTTTTGAAATCTACAGGAAATTTCCTAGATATATCTAGTTATTGAAATAATTTAATTCGGCATTTAGATAGACCGAACAACCAAATTACCGTGGCTGCTTCGATTAGAAACAGAATCTGGACAGCAGAGCTTCAAATGACCATAACTTTTAAACCGCTTAACCAAAATTCATGTTTTTGGTCTCTAATTAAACTTAAGACAATAATATATATTTTTCACAACTACCAACCCTTCCAAAACAGAACAAAAGAAAACTGGACCATAACCTATCAGCATGGTCGTATTAGCCTTTTCGGCAACCCGTAAAATATCTTATATAAATGAAAATAGTGAAAGGATAGCTTAGTAGCATTCTATGATATATATACTACCATAATCTATAAAAATATTTCATTTGTATGCTGCATTGCATATAAAATGTCTCCGCAAATACCTTAAATGACCACAAACTGCACCAATCCTTATCACTTAAGCCTTTTCGGCAGTCCGTGAAATGTACCGTATAGATGTAAATTTAGGGAAGATTAGCCCAGAAACACTCTTTCGTATATGGACAACCATATTCTAGAAAAATATCTTATTTATAACTTGCTTTCCATCTGAATCCTATTATCGCAAATACCCTAAGTGCTAAGGTCGCCGGAACCATGTTATATGAATAGTTGAGTTTATAAAGCCTTTAACCAAAGTACCCTTATCGCAAGAATCATCGTGTAAACATGTAGTAATAGCCATTAACCCAGGATTTCAGACCCAACTTATATAAATCACGTTTTATGCAAAAATACATAGGGATGAATACTATTTATACACAACACCTTGACTATGTCTTAATTCTATTAATCCAAATAATTTTAGCATCTAGAATTCGAAGTTATAAATACAAACATACATAATTTTAGCCTCTTGAATTCGTAAATAACCCTAGCTATGATTATAACTTTAGTTTCTTATAATAAAGGATGAAAGTAACACATTCATGAAAAGGGCTAACATAAGCAAAACACTAATGAAATGCTTATGAAAGTGATAATTCAAGAACCCAAAATCACCATGTTCCTATTGGTAAGTTTCAATTTGGTATTTATATCTGATTTCTTTTGCCCCATTTGAATTGGTGTTATTTGCTTTTGTCTCGGTTCTTGTTATTTGACTTGTAGACACCAACGTTTCGGAGTCGGTTGATAACAACCCCGACTACGATCCTGATTATATTCCAGAAGAAGAGTAACCAGGCAAGCACCCTCCTTTGATCATTTTGATCCCATATTTGCAAATTTATGTTGTTTTATCAAACCATATGCATGTGTGTATGCTTTAAACTTGCTATATTGGGGGTAATGGTAGCTAAATCCACTTGTATGCATTACCTTTACCTTGTCATTTGAACACTTGCCATTGTAACCTAGTATTGGATTAGACAATACTTAATGTCATTTGCGTAAAACTTGCAAACTTACCATATGTATTGCTTAGACATGCTCATTAGAACAACTTTCAAAATGATGGGAGATGTTTCAACTACTTTGAGCAAACTTTGTTTAAATAGATGGAACCACGGTATGGTTTCCACTTAATTTGATAAAAATCCAACTCAAACTTATGATTTAGACGCGGACTAGTTATTACTTAACTTGAGGCATGAAAAGGACCTCACGCGCAGTTAGGGGGAGATTCTTGCCCGGGTCAGTTAAGGACCGAACTTGATGCTATCACCTAAGTGTTTTGGTGCAACCACATGTGCTAGTATGGGATAGCCTAAACTCACTAGATTAGTTAGAGTTTAGCCTTGCATTTTGGTAGGCCGAAGCAGTATGGACGATTCGATGGACTGGTGTCGTTCTAGGTGCTCCCTTCACCGAGGTGTTGGGGCCCAAGCATTCCAATACAACAGTGCATACCTTGCCATGGGAAGCGGACCCGATGGAGTGCACCATCGTCTAGCACAACACGTGTTGGTCTAGGTCTACGGAACTATGGCAAGGTTTTAACATCACTATCGCTGGTGCAAGCTTTAACTAGTTGAACGGTTTCATCACAGTCTAGCAAATCGGGTACAGTACGTATCACAAGGCATGGTTGACATGATTGCTAGAATGTGTCATGTAGGTAAAGTGTACTGAAAGATCGAAAAAGGCGACTAGAGGGGGGTGAATAGGAGCCAAATAAAATTTTTGAATAAACTCTCCCCCTAAAATTCAAACCACTAAAAGACCAGAAAGAAACTGCACTAGTCGGGTATTTCTGGTCGGATGAACAGTACCCCCGACCTACAGAGGTCGGATGAACAAGATTTCGGAATGAATAGTGTTCGGTGAATAGTACTTCGACCAAAGATCGGTCTGATGAATAAAGACTCCGACCAAGTGGTCGGATGAACAGTACTCCCGACCTGAAGTGGTCGGATGAACAATACTCGGGTGAATAGTGTTTGGTGTGAACAGTACTCCCGACCTGAAGTGATCGGATGAACAGTGCTCGGGTGAATAGTGTTCGGTAAACAGTAAAATCAGCACGATCTCAAAAACAGAAATCGATGTAACTTTTGATCGGCTGATCCAAAAACAGAAAAAATTGGTGTGCACCTCCCAAAGGATGTCAGGACCTATTTCAATCAACAATCGAAGGAATTAATACCAAGGTTCCGTCCTTTTCAGTTTAACAAATGCAACACCAAAAAACAGAGTCACGAACACAGATTTCACCCTAACTTGTCATTGGAGTTGATGGTCGAAATCCTTGGATGACTCTCCACAAATCATAGCAAGTAAGTACACGAAGAAACAACCTTCAAACAAATAGAAACACTATCCAAAACTAGGCACGTAAATTGGTTTCTTGCAAAATCGAATAGAAGAGGTTGTAGATTGCCTAGATGATTGGGATATGATCTATAGAAGATTCATCCAGCAATCTTTCATCCTTGGCAACAAGAACGTAAGCCAATCAAGACTAAAGAGCGCAAATCACACGCTTACGCACTTTAAGAACACAGATTTACAACTTGCAACAAGAACGTAAGGATTACCTAAAAGATTGAAAGCACCGAATCCAGAGAAGAGTTCATCAATCATGAATTTCAACAAAGACTCAATAGCATGTAGAAGGAGATGAGGCAAATCCAAATTACGTAAGGTAAATTGCAAGTAAGTAAATGCGAATTTAGATAATGTAATTTAAGTGCGAATGTAAATACGTAAGAGAAATGAAATAGGAATAGAAATGAAGAACATTTCATTTCGGAAGGGAGGTTTACAAAGCCTCACAACAAAGTGGGCAAAGCTCAAATGAGCAAAGAAAACCTCGTAACCTTCAAAACCTTCAAAGAGGGAGGCTGCCCTACCCTCTATTTATAGTGACAGGATCAATTCCCACCTTTGGATGTCCCGCTCAATCCTAAGCCACCATCCAAGAGCCAGGATTTGATCCTTACACCGCCACTCTCAACAACTCTCAACTACTCACGTAAACTTTCCTCACCGCCACCCCCAAGGAGACACCCCTCTCCTGCCTATTCATAGCGTGCTTGGAACACCTACCACCCTTGGATGAGCCTCTAAACCCTAGAGCACTCCATCAAGGGCTGAGATTTTACCCACTCACAAAGCTATGCATGGGCTCACCCAAACCCAACAACACAACGGGTTTTGCACGCTAACTCACACTAACTTGACCCGCTACTCTATCTTCCCGACCGCGATCCAACGGTCCTCCTAGATCGAGCGGCTCCAAGTTAGCATCTCATCCATTCCTTTGTCTTCTCGGCTTGCGCCTACTCCCGGCCTTAGTCATCTTTGGCGACACCTTGATCATCGGACCTCGGCTCTCCCGGCCTAGTCCCGATCCCTTCTCCTCACCATGACCTAGCTCCAAAGTCCTGCAACCATCATAGACAAGGAAACCACATCACATAGCAATGTCCAACAACACATATCCATCTCAACAGACAGATATACACTACGCTGACCAGCATAACCCCGACTACACGTGGTCTGACCACTGGTCTCCATCCCGACCAACCATGGTCTGACCACTGGTCTCCATCCCGACCAACCATGGTCTGACCACTGGTCTCCATCCCGACCACTCGAGGTCTGACCACTAGTCTCAACCACTCGGAGTCGGACGACCCAACCACTCGGGGTCGGACGACTCGTCTGCAACACAGCCAAAGCCCCGACCACTCAGGTCGGACGACCCACCCTCTGGGTCGGACGACGGTCTCGCAACACACCAAAGCCCCGACCACTCAGGTCGGACGACCCGACCACTGGGGTCGGACGATCGTCCGCAACACACCAAAGCCCGACCACTCAGTCGGACGACCCACCACTCGGGTCGAACGACCGTCCGCAACACACCAAAGCCCGACCACTGTGTCGGACGACCCCACCACTGGGTCGAACGACCGTCTCCAACCAGTAACTCAAATTGCTCTAGCTCGAAAAACAATCCAAATCAAACTCAAACTTGAGCACACCTTGCTCAAATAAAGTAAAATACTCATCACAAACATGGATGGACCTCCACATGGTCCTTCAATCTCCCCCTTGATGAGTATATTGACAAACCACAGAAAAGGCATAAATTTGAGTTTGAATGAGAGAAGAAGAAAGCAATTCGATTGCAAAGCCAAACTTTGTCCAGAGAGAAAGATATAAAAATATGACCAAGTTGGCAGAAAGAATTTATAGCAAGACCATGAAAAGAGCAAGTTTTCAACAAAAACTCTAAAAACCAATCATAAGTGTCAAATGTGATTATGATCCATAAGAGATAGCAAAGATTTACAAAAATCATAAGAACCAACAAGCTTTCACATTTCTATCTCCTCCTTTTCTACATTTTAAATGATGCCTTTTCTACATTTTCTCCCCTTTGGCAATATAGGCATCAAAATAGAATTTTCTCCTCTTTTATGTATGCATGAAATGCAACCTAAGGGAGCTTTGAAGATTATCCAAATGATCATAATGACAAGATATGACACCAAGCTTATTAATCTCAGATTATGACCAAACTAAGACATGTCCAAGTGCAAATAACAAATTTTGCTCATAAGCGAAGTTTTGAAAATGTATCATTTTTAGCAAGATTTGACAAGTGCAAAACTTAGCAAAGTTTCAAAACTAGAAGCAAAACCACTCAGGGATCAAATGGAAAACCTAGAGTTCAACCTACTCAACACTTTGGGGAATTTTGAAGTGCATATAAGGTCCTTCGAGCCTATTTTTCAATCTATCCTACAGCCAGCAAAGTCGGCATCGGAAAAGGCTCTAAGAGATAGACAAGAAGAAGAAGAGTACCATATACCATAATCAGGGGTAGCACGAAGGTACCTTAAGATGCGCTTGACCACCTGGCGGTGAGAGGCGCGAGGAGAAGCTTGAAATCGAGCGCACAGACACACAGCAAAATGTATGTCCGGCCTCAAGCGGTTGAGGTACAAGAGGAGCCGATCATGTTCAAACTCCTTTTGATCGCGAGGCTCTCCATCCTCATCGGGCTCGAGGACGTATGGTGGCCATAGGAGTCATCACCGCTTCCCATCTAACATGTCGGCGCCTCCAGAGGTCACGGGTATATTTGCCTTGATGCAAGAAAGTACCTCCCGAGTCCGCTTGATTTGAAGCCAAGAAAGTAGCTCAACTCGCCCATCATACTCATCTCAAACTCAGACTCATCACATCGTAAAACCGAGAGACAAGAGAATGAGACGAGCCACCAAAAATGATATCGCCCACATAAACCGACAAGAAGAAAATGAGACTCATGGTGTCTGATGAACAGAGTTTTGTCTACTATGCCCATTTTAAAGTCATGGCTGAGAAGATAAGACTTGAGCCTCTCATACCATGCTCTGGGGGCCTGCTTGAGTGTAACACCCTAATTTTTGCTCTAGTTTAAATTGTGAGAGTATTTTTGATTTTTGTGAATTCTTGAGAATTTATCGAAATTTATTTGGAATTACTCAAAACTAGCCTTCCTTGAAAACAATTAAATAATGTATAAGTTCTAGCAAAGTTTTATTGAAAATATTTTATTTGAGTTCCAAATATCTCAAGGTATTTTCTGGAATTTTTCTAGAATTTTTCTGCTATTTTAAAAGTCCCAAATGAATTAAATGAATTTCTAGAATTATTTTTATTGAAAAAGGTTTTAAAATGGTTATGAAGCGAATGGGCCGAGCCCATTATCAGGCGCTGCCGCCACCATCCGCCGAAACCCTAGCGCCGCTTCACCGAACCGCTCGATCTTGATCGAACGCTATGCTGTGCCACGCCGTTTCGCGACGCGAGCCATCCGATCCAATCGCGCGGACGCCCGTGATTGCGCCACGCCGGCCGCTCACGCGAGATCACCGAGCTAACGCGCCGACCGCTACCGCTTGTTTCGCCACCGTAGCGCGCACGCCGAGGCCCCTTAAAGTGCACCGAGTAGCGCGTCGCGTAACTCTTCTCGCCGCGTCTTTTGACACCTTGCACGCACGCCAAGACCTCTCTAGCGCTCGAACGAGCTCGCCGTAGTTGTTCCCCGCACCGCCATCGCTTCTCCGTCGCTTGCGCCGCCGCCGTCCACTTCCGCCGTTGTTGAGGTCACCGGGTACCGATTCGCCGAGACGCGCCGAACGCGCCACTTCTTCACGTCGGAACGCGCCGCAACGCCGCCGACGCCCTCGTTTTCCTCGCCCGCGACTGTTCCTTTCGCCGCCGCTGACCTCGCCAACTTCCGCCGCCGTCCGATCCTCATCGCCGGTTTTGGTGAGTCCACGATCCACTTCTCTCGCTTACGCTTGGATTAAATTATAGACGTTAGATCCGTAATGTGCGCGAGATTAGATCTCGACATTAGGCTATTAGTAGATCTTGACCGTTAGATCGGGTTGAACGGTAGAGATTAGATCTAGTCTCGTAACTTGGTTTCATCTCACCGCTGGATCGTTAGTGTATGCATAGGATTGAGCCACGCCAAGCCGTGAATAGTAAACACCCAGAAACCGAGCCGCTCGGATCGGATATAAACGGTTGAGTTCAGATCCGTTTTGCCCTAGGATCCGCGCCGCTCGATTTGAACGCGGCGTGGTAGCGCCGCACCTTCATCCAATCTCGCACGACGCTGCGGGTTGCTTTGACCAGCAGCAGACCGATCCGCCGTTGCTTTGGGCGGCGCGCCGCGATCGCGCCGCGTGGCTACGAGTAAATCGAGGCGCCGCGTCGGGCGCGAATCCAACCGCTGGATTTAGGCCGACACCGGATGTGGGACGCGCGGAGGCGTGGAGCCCGGCGCCGCCGCTACCGATGCGTGGTCGATCACCGGATGCGCGACGCGTGTCGCACGATCTCGGCGCGCGCGGTGCGCGTGAGGGATCCGACCGCCGGTTTTAGCGAACGGTCCGATTTTGCCGGCGTGTTCGCAGACATTTCAGGAACCAAGTCCACGCTAGACCGAGCCGAGCCGTGAACCCACCCATAGATCAGAGCGACGTGGCGCCTCGGCGTGCCACGGTCGTCGGCCGACGCTATCGCCGACGCCATAAATATTTTCATATATAAAATATTTCGACGGAAATTATTTCGGTGCTGACGTCATCATGAGGCATGCTGACGTCATAAATGCGAATTTCAAGTATAAAAATAATTTGGAAAATCGGATTCTCTAATTTCAGTATTTTGATTTTATTCAAAACTTCAAATGACTATAACTTTTGCATTTTAACTCGGATTTGGGTGATTCAAATTTCTAAAAATTCATAAAATTGTGATCTATTTAATGATGAATTTTATTTGAATTTTTGAGATTATCTAGTAGTCTGTATTAGCTATTTATTGCATATTTTATTTGAACGCGTAGACGCAAATTTACCGGAAGGTTTCGAAGAAGAATTCGTCGCTCAAGACCAAGCTTCGGAACACGACCCACAGCTCTTTGAAGGCAAGTGATGCTTTGATCATTTTGATCCCAGATTTTAAAATGTAATTTATGCTTTGAAACTATGCATGCTAATTATTTAAAATGAATTTAAATTAATTTGGGATAATGTAGTTAATCAACCCATTTTGTTATGCCACCTTGAATTATTACTTGTATGCCCTAAATCATTGTCACCCTAAGTTTGATTATATTAGTTGGATGTTAATATTGTGCCAACACGGGAGGCTAGACCGTGAGTAGATGGTTAGCCTTGCAGCGAGTCATGAATGATCTTTCAGAGAAATGCTACAAAATTGACTAATGGAATATTGAATGTATTTTGAAAGTGGTGTGATGATGCCACATGATGATATGGAAGTATGGTGACTGTGTGGTTCCATATTGATGTTGAGTTATTGCCGCATGTGTTGCACAATAATCAATGGGTGGGAAATGTATTAGATGGGCAAGTGGCAAGAGGTCAGTGTGCTCGTGGGCCTGTGTGGCATTGGGTTGATGAGTGATGTGAGTCTGTGTGCTACATTGGGCGTGTGTGCCACTGTTGAGTGTTGGAAGCCTTGCCTTTGGGCTAAGGACTTCACCTTGCAAGCCTTTGATCCGAGTCAACCGCACAACCACATGTCCGATATGGGATGCAGACCTAGTTGACTAGGGTTCGATATCTTTCCTCCGATACTCGGTGACAAGACACGTGGGTGTATCTGTATGGGGAGCGCACTGTGCTACGGCTTGGTGCCCATCCAACGGTGATTGGCCGGTCCTATACTTCGCCTGTGTGAGGGAAGTGATAGTGAAGGCACACCGAGAGGTTCTTTGGTTAAGGTAGAAGTTCCCAAAAGCTTTGTTGCGGACAATCACCTGTGTGGTGAGCGGTCAGATCTTGTGGGTAAAGTGTACAACCTCCGCAGAGTGTCAAAACTATTCGAATAGCCGTGCTCACTGTATTGAGCATTGCTCGGGATTACAATCAAGGGTAGTTTTTCATAAACAAAACATGGAAGGGTGACTGTGTGCCGTTGTTGGAAATGAACCGATAAAGGTGTAGCCGAGAATCTTCAAGAAAAACCATTTGAAATTAGTATTACTTATATCTGTTTCATCGCTTTAATCTAAACAAGATACTAGTTTAAAAATGTCGCTTGATGCAAAAAGAATCAATTAAGCCAATCCATTGGAATAAGCTTTGCATATAGTAATAGTGTCTTGATTCTGACATTACTTGTTGAGTGCCTTGTGTACTCACCCCACCTTGCTTATCAACCCCAACATCGGTGGAGGAGACTACACCAAGATGGGAGGAGGAGTACGTCGAGGACACGAGCAACTAGGGGCAAGCCACAAGGTTGCTCGTGGCAAGATGGAGGCTTCCACGACTTTTTATGTTCCGCCGCTATTTCTTTGTTTTGAATAATGTAAGCCTGCGTGGTCGATTTATCTGTAAGGAGACCATAAGGTTGTACAACTCGCTTTATATACATGTTTGCACTATTTATTCTTATATCCTTGTGAATGTCCGTGATGTGCAACCTCGTATGATTGTGTGTGCTAGCGTGATCCTCGGATCGCATGTAATACACAGAGGGTCCGGATTTGCGATTCGGGTCCCGACAGAGGTGGTATCGAGAGCAGTTGACTGTAGGCCTTGACCTTAGTTTGGTTGTGCCTAGGAGGGTGAAAACTATTTTCTAAAGACCTAATCAACTTGAGCAAGAATGTCAAAGAAATCTCGACTTATCTCTTCTCCTTATTCATACCTATGCTGAATTTTTATTATTCTCTATTTAATTTAAACAAGGTTTGTTTTGGCGGATGAGGATGATCCATACCTATGGAGAGCAAGACTGAGGATACGCCGCGGAGTTATGGCGATGATGCAGCTTGCTTGGAGGTTTTGACCGACCACCGCATCGAGGGACTTGGTGGTACGGCAGACTTGACGCCGCTGGGACGCCAAGATCACGAAGTATGCTCGGGAGAGGACGAGGGCGAGTCGCCCTATCTACATCACCGCCAGAGGTCTTCTTCGAGGCCGGATTCGTGAGACGTCGCGCGTCAGCGATGCGGCAGATTGCCCGCACTTACTCCGCAGAGTTAGAGGGCACCGCCTTCCGCCACCATCCGCCGAGACAATCGCTTGGACAGATGGAGCTTGTGGAGGAGGACGCCACTATCACCCACCGGCAGGTACGCCATCGCCAGAGGACGCCTTGGACGAGATAGTCCGGAGTTGCAGAGGACCCGCGATGAGGTTATAGAGGCAAGAACCCAACACCGGGAGAACTTAGCTCATGCCATACAGAAGATCCAGGAGTTGGAGATGGCTTTGTATGGACCCGAGCCCGAACCAGTCCTGGAGTTACATGATCCAGATCCGGAGGAGCCGGAGCAGGAGGCGCCAGTGCAGGAGCAGGCAGCCCCGGGACCAGCAGAGTCGATGGGGTCTTTTGCACCCGCCGCAGTAGGTCACCAGACCGAGCCGCCCTAATGCCACAAAGACTACGGCACGCCCGGGAAGCCGCACTGGTTGGCTCGATGAGTGATCGAGTCTAGTAGAGTGTAGTGTCGAGACTCGAATATCCGAGTCGCGCCTTTGTTTCGTGAGTTACCCTTAGGTGTGAGTTGTCATGGATTCCTATGTTTGCTTACTTGCTTTTGGTTGTGAGTGTCACGATGTGTTGCATTGCCCTTAGGCACTTGTGAGCAACCATACTGCTTTATATTATATCAATAAAGTGGCTAAATAATTTAAGTTACACCTGTTTCCCCCACATAAGTTCTTTTACTTGTCTATGCTTTCTTCTTTTCTTAACCATTGAAGCTTGCAACAGATGGTGAGGACTCGTGGAAATGTTGGAGCCAAGGAAGTGGAGCTAACCAGACGGACAACGTAATGAAGAGTCGATTCTCAACCACCGCAGTCGATATGCGTAACCCGGGAGCCTTTTGACACCCTGCACTCAACTCATGACCACGATGGTTCAAACCATGCAGCAGATATCCAATCAAGTGCTGCGAATGTTCAACCTGGGGCAACCATGGACCACACCCTACTCCGCATTGTCGGAGTTTATGAGAACTCGCCCACCCACTTTCTCGGTAACGCCAATCCACCGGAAGCGGACGATTGGCTAAGGACAATTGAAAGGAAGCCGCACATTACCCAATGTGTAGGACATGAGAGGGTACTCTATGCCTCTCATCAACTCAAGGACCGCCGCGAGAATCGGTGGGAAAACTTGCGCGCACTCATGAGGACCCGCAGAGTATCACATGGGAGGAATTCACCTCACCTTCCGTCAGCACCATGTACCCGAGGGTATCATGGATCTTAAAAGGAGGAGTTCGAAGCCTCAAGCAAGGCGGCGGTCAATGGCCGACACTCGAACAAGTTCACCTAACCGGCATGCTACGCACTGCAGGACGTGGCTACGGATAAGGCCGCATAATCCCGCTTCATGAAGGGATTGAATGCAGGTTGCAGTGGGACCGATCACCACACATTCCCCGACTTTCAAGAGTTAGTTAACAAAGCCCCGATCTTAGAGGACAAGCGCCGAGAGTTGGATGACAACAGAAGCGCAGAATGGCGCAACAAGGAGGTCGTGGGCAGCAGAGAGGCGAGGACGGCACCCCAACAAACTCATTCGGTGCCGGCCTAGAGGCAATGATGTGGCACCACCGCCGCAAATCGCCTGATGGGTCAAAATGTTCGAGACTCTACCAGAACTATGGCATGCATCGAGGAACCTCTCAGCCGTGGGAAGACGTTGCTATCATTGCAATGAAATGGGGCATTTTGCCAACAATCGCCCTAAGAAGGAGGTGTCACCCTGTTCGCTTTAACACGGGAACACACCGCAAGGACTCCGCACCAATCATGAACCGCGGGGCATCAACAAAGAATGACTCCATCCCAAGGAACCGCACGAGGCGAGTCAACCACATCACAGCAGATGAAGTCCGTAACGCTCTGACGTTGTAATCGGGTAAGTTCCTAGTAAACTCGATCACCATCGCTTTATTTGATTCCGAGCCGCATTCTTTTATTTCCGAGATTTTGCTGTTCAAAATGATATGGAAATAGTGAATCTTAAATGTGTGCTCATAGTCCAATCCTCGGATCGTAACTCCGATCTAAAGTAGGATGTTCGGGTAGGAATAATAATTAATGGAGTTGAGTTCTAGCGAACTTAATCGCCCTTAATACCCAAACCTTGGATGTTATCACGGAATGGATTGGTTAACGATCACAAGGCAAGATTCGATGCGGAAAAGAGTCATATCTACGAGAGCCCGGATGGAAAGAAAATTGAGTTTGAAGCTAAACCAAGATGCGAGATGGACAATTGATGGTCAACAAAGATGAAGATCGCCACTTAGAGGAAGTCTCCATAGTCAATGAATATCCGGATGTTTTCCCGTAAGATTTACTCGAATGTCGCCAGATAGAGATATCGAGTTCGTGATAGAACTAGTCCTGTGGACAGCTCCAATAGCTAAGAGACCTTACAGGATGTCCACAGAGGAATTGGTGGAAATGAAGAAGCAAATTGAAGAACTGCTGAAAAGGGATTTATAAGACCTAGTTCATCGCCATGGGGAGCACTGCCTTATTCGTTAAGAAGAAGGACTAAGTTTCGTGGATGTGTATAGACTATCGTGCACTCAATGATGTGACGATAAAGAATAAGTATCCGCTACCCAGATCGATGATTTGTTTGACCGCTTGAGAGGAGCAGAGTATTCTCCAAAATTGATCTTCGATCAGGATACCATCACCAAGATCCGATCGAGGATATTCAAGACCGCATTTTCGCCAAGATATGGACACTACGAGTTTACAAAGATGATGCCTTTTGGTCCGACAAATGCACCAAAGATATTTCATGAACTTAATGAATAAGGTTTTATGGAAAACTTGGATAAGTTCGTCGTCGATTCATAGATGACATCCTTATCTATTCCAAGACGAGAGAAGAGCACGCCGAGCACTTGAGGCTAGTCCTTGAAAAGTTGAGGGAACAACAGTTGTTTGCGAAATTTAGCAAATGTGATTTTCGGAAAGATAAGGTGGAATTTCTTGGACACATAATGACAGCAGAAGGAGTTGTCAGAGATCCAAAGAAAGTGGAAACGGTTTTACATTGGGAACAGCCGAAGACGGTAACCCAAATACGTAGTTTCCATGGAATGGCGGGGTATTACCGTCGATTCATTGAAGGATTCTCTACCATTGCGAGACCTCTTACGCAATTATTGAAAAAAGAAAAGAAATTTTTATGGACACCTGAGTGTGAGAAGAATTTTCAGGAATTGAAAAGGAGGTTAACATCGGCACCTGTATTAGTTTTACCAGACGTTCACCAAGACTTTGACATCTATTGTGATGCATCGCGTCAGGGATTGGGATGCGTGTTGATGCAAAATAGGAAGGTAATTGCCTATGCATCGAGGCAATTGAGACCACATGAGGAGAACTATCCGACTCATGATTTAGAATTAGCCGCCGAGTGCATGTACTAAAAATATGGCGCCATCATCTCATCGAAATAGATGTGAAGTATATACCGATCATAAAAGCCTTAAGTATATTTTCACACAAGTCGACCTAAATATGAGGCAAAGAAGATGGTTAGAGTTAATCAAGGATTATAATGTGGGAATTCACTACCACCCGGGAAAGCCAACGTGGTGGCGACGCCTTGAGCAGTAAAGAACCACAGTGTAAATATCCGTTGGAAACAAGTCAGCGAGACTGTGTAAGGATTTTAAACTAGAATTGGAAATGGTACCAAAAGGATTCCTAGTAACCTTGAAGTAAGACCTACCCCGAAGATCGATCGAGGAAGGGCGTAAAGATGATGATAAGATCAAAAGAATTAAGGGCAAAATGGATGAAGGCAAAGCAAAAGATTTTAAACCGATGAACAAGGTACTATGTGGTTTAAAGGGCGATTTGTGTGCCGAACAAAAAGGAGTTGAAGCGATTACTGGGAGAGGCCCATGACTCCAAGTACTCAATTCATCCAGAAGTGCGAAAATGTATCAAGATTTGAAGGAAAAATTTGGTGGCCAAGCATGAAACGAAGTCGCGAATACGTTGCATTATGTGACATATGCCAAAGGGTCAAAGCTATGCACCAAAGCACAGCAGGCTATTACAACCCTTAAAGATACCCGAATGGAAATGGGAGGAAATTGGTATGGATTTTATAACCGGATTGCCCGTAACGCAAAGTGGATATGATTCCATATGGGTCATAGTAGATCGCTTAACTAAGGTGGCACATTTCATACCAAGAAGACCACTTATTAGGAGACCGTTAGCGTAACTTTATATGTCCGTAATTGTCTGCTTACATGGAGTGCCAAAAGATAGTGTCGGATGAGGTACCCAATTTACCTCCAGATTCGGGTAAGCTTCATGAAGCAATGGGGACTCGCTTGAACTTCAAGACAAGATACCATCCGCAGATGATGGACAAACCGAGAGAGTCAATCGATATTGGAGGATATGTTGAGGGCATGTGCCTTAGCATATTCCACTTCATGGGACAAGTGTTTGCCTTATGCCGAGTTTAGTTACAACAACATTATCAAGCGTTTAGCTTACAAATGTCTCCATTTGAAGCTCAGATGGTAGGTCCCGTCGAACACCATTGAATTGGAATGAGACAGCGAACGACATGTTTTCGGACGGACATTCTTCAAGAAGCGGAAGCACGATCACCCGGTCGTGGAAAGATTGAAGATTGCACAATCCAGGCAAAAGAGTTATGCTGACAACCGTCGCAGGGAACTAAGCTTTGAACCCGAAGATTTTGTGTATCTTAGAGTAACACCACTCAAAGGAGTCAGAAGGTTCCATGCAAAAGGGAAGCTTACACCCAGGTATGTCGGACCATTCAAAATCTTGAGCCGCAAGGGTGAAGTTGCGTATCAGTTAGAGTTACCGCCGTCTTTGGCAGGAGTGCATGACGTATTCCATGTGTCTCAACTGAAGAAGTGTCTTCGAGTACCGGAAGAGCAAACACCGTTAGAGACAATTGAGCTGCAAGAAGATCTGACTTACAAAGAACATCCGATGAAGATTCTGGACATAATGGACAGAGAGACAAGGAACAAGTCAACACGTTTCTGCAGAGTTCAGTGGAGCAACCATTCGGAAAGTGAAGCGACGTGGGAACGTGAAGAAGATCTGAAGAAGGAGTTCCCTAACCTATTCCTGTAGACAACCCTGAATCTCGGGGACGAGATTCTGTTAAGGGGGGGAGGTTTGTAACACCCTAATTTTTGCTCTAGTTTAAATTGTGAGAGTATTTTTGATTTTTGTGAATTCTTGAGAATTTATCGAAATTTATTTGGAATTACTCAAAACTAGCCTTCCTTGAAAACAATTAAATAATGTATAAGTTCTAGCAAAGTTTTATTGAAAATATTTTATTTGAGTTCCAAATATCTCAAGGTATTTTCTGGAATTTTTCTAGAATTTTTCTGCTATTTTAAAAGTCCCAAATGAATTAAATGAATTTCTAGAATTATTTTTATTGAAAAAGGTTTTAAAATGGTTATGAGCGAGAATGGGCCGAGCCCATTATCAGGCGCTGCCGCCACCCATCCGCGCCAAAACCCTAGCGCCGCTTGGTGAACCGCTCGATCTTGATCGAACGCTTATGCTGTGCCACGCCGTTTCGCGACGCGAGCCATCCGATCCAATCCGCGGACGCCCGTGATTGCGCCACGCCGGCCGCTCACGCGAGATCACCGAGCTAACGCCGCCGACCGCTACCGCTTGTTTCGCCACCGTAGCGCGCACGCCGAGGCCCCTTAAAGTGCACCGAGTAGCGCGTCGCGTAACTCTTTCGCCGCGTCTTTTGACACCTTGCACGCACGCCAAGACCTCTCTAGCGCTCGAACGAGCTCGCCGAAGTTGTTCCCGCATCGCCATCGTTCTCCGTCGTTTGCGCCGCCGCCGGTCCACTTCCGCCGTTGTTGAGGTCACCGGGTACCGATCTCGCCGAGACGCGCCGAACGCGCCACTTCTTCACGCCGGAACGCCCGCAACGCCGCCGACGCCTCGTCTTCCTCGCCCGGCGACTGTTCCTTCGCGCCGCCGTTGACCTCGCCAACTTCCGCCGCCGTCCGATCCTCATCGCCGGTTTTGGTGAGTCCACGATCCACTTCTCTGCTTACGCTTGGATTAAATTATAGACGTTAGATCCGTAATGTGCGCGAGATTAGATCTCGGACATTAGGCTATTAGTAGATCTTGACCGTTAGATCCGTTGAACGGTAGAGATTAGATCTAGTCTCAGAATTTGGTTTCATCTCACCGCTGGATCGTTAGTGTATGCATAGGATTGAGCCACGTCAAGCGCGTGAATAGTAAACACCCCAGAACTCGAGCCGCCGGATCGGATATAAACGGTTGAGTTCAGACCGTTTTGCCCTAGGATCCGCGCTGCTCGATTTGAACGCGGCGGCGGTGGTAGCGCCGCACCTTCATCCAATCTCGCCGGCGACGTGGTTGCTTTGACGCAGCAGCAGACCGATCCGGCCGTTGCCGGGCGCGCCGCGATCGCGCCGCGTGGCTACGAGTAAATCGAGGCGCGCGTCGGTCGCGAATCCAACCGCTGGATTTAGGCCGGCCACCGGATGTGCGACGCGTGGAGGCGTGGAGCCCGCCGCCGCTACCGGATGCGTGGTCGATCACGGATGCGCGACGCGTGTCGACGCGATCTCGGCGCGCCGCGGCGCGTGAGGGATCTCGACCGCCGGTTTTAGCGAACGGTCCGATTTTGCTGCGGTTCAGACTGCGTTTCGGAACCAAGTCCACGCTAGACCGAGCCGAGCCGTGAACCCACCCATAGATTGAGCGACGTGGCGGCCTGCGGGCGTGCACGGTCGTGCCGACGTTATCGCCGACGCCATAAATATTTTCATATATAAAAATATTTCGACGGAAATTATTTCGGTGCTGACGCCATCATGAGGCATGCTGACGTCATAAATGCGAATTTCAAGTATAAAAATAATTTGGAAAATCGGATTCTCTAATTTCAAGATTTTGATTTTATTCAAAACTTCAAATGACTATAACTTTGCATTTTAACTCGGATTTGGGTGATTCAAATTTCTAAAAATTCATAAAATTGTGATCTATTTAATGATGAATTTTATTTGATTTTTGAGATTATCTAGTCGTCTGTATTAGCTATTTATTGCATATTTTATTTGAACGCCAGACGCAAATTTACCTGGAAGGTTTCAAGAAGAATTGTCGCTCAAGACCAAGCTTCGAACACGACCGCAGCTCTTTGAAGGCAAGTGATGCTTTGATCATTTTGATCCCAGATTTTAAAATGTAATTTATGCTTTGAAACTATGCATGCTAATTATTTAAAATGAATTTAAATTAATTTGGGATAATGTAGTTAATCAACCCATTTTGTTATGCCACCTTGAATTATTACTTGTATGCCCTAAATCATTGTCACCCTAAGTTTGATTATATTAGTTGGATGTTAATATTGTGCCAACACGGAGGCTAGACCGTGAGTAGATGGTTAGCCTTGCAGCGAGTCATGAATGATCTTTCAGAGAAATGCTACAAAATTGACTAATGGAATATTGAATGTATTTTGAAAGTGGTGTGATGATGCCACATGATGATATGGAAGTATGGTGACCTATGTGGTTCCATATTGATGTTGAGTTATTGCCGCATGTGTTGCACAATAATCAATGGGTGGGAAATGTATTAGACTGGGCAAGTGGCAAGAGGTCAGGTGCTGTGGGCCTGTGTGGCATTGGGTTGATGAGTGATGTGAGTCTGTGCTACATTGGGTGTGTGCCACTGTTGAGTGTTGGAAGCCTTGCCTTGGCCGCTAAGGACTTCACCTTGCAAGCCTTTGATCCGAGTCAACCGCACAACCACATGTCCGACATGGGGATGCACCTAGTTGACTAGGGTTACGATATCTTTCCTCCGATACTCGGGGTGACAAGACATGTGGGTGTATCTCGATGGGGAGCGCACTGCTACGGCTTGGTGCCCATCCAGCGGTGATTGGCCGGTCCTATACTTCGCGCTGTGTGAGGGAAGTGATAGTGAAGGCATACGAGAGGTTCTTTGGTTAAGGTAGAAGTTCCCAAAAGCTTTGTTGCGGACAATCACCGTGTGGTGAGCGGTCAGATCTTGTGGGTAAAGTGTACAACCTCCGCAGAGTGTCAAAACTATTCAATAGCCGTGCTCACTGATTGAGCATTGCTCGGGGATTACAGTCAAGGGGTAGTTTTTCATAAACAAAACATGGAAGGGTGGCTGTGTGCCAGTGTTGGAAATGAACTGATAAGGCTGTGTGCCGAGAATCTTCGAAGAAAAACCATTTGAAATTAGTATTACTTATATCTGTTTCACTGCTTTAATCTAAACAAGATACTAGTTTAAAAATGCTGCTTGATGCAAAAAGAATCAATTAAGCCAATCCATTGGAATAAGCTTTGCATATAGTAATAGTGCTGCATTCTATGCATTACTTGTTGAGTGCCTTGTGTACTCACCCCACCTTGCTTATCAACCCCCAACATCAGTGGAGGAGACTACACCAGTATGGGAGGAGGAGTACGTCGAGGACACGAGCAACTAGGGGGCAAGCCCAGTCGGTTGCCTGTGGCAAGATGGAGGCTTCCACGACTTTTTATGTTCCGCTGCTATTTCTTTGTTTTGAATAATGTGCCTGCGTGTCGACTTATCTGTAAGGAGACCATAAGGTTGTACAACTCTGCTTTATATACATGTTTGCACTATTTATTCTTATATCCTTGTGAATGTCCGTGATGTGCAACCCCGTATGATTGTGTGTGCTAGCGTGATCCTCGGATCGCATGTAATACACAGAGGGTCCGGATTTGCGTATTCGGGTCCCGACATTGAGTCCATACAGAGCTTTGGAAAGCTTGTATACATGACTCGAAACTTGGGGTTCTCGAATCCACGGAGGTTGCTCGACATAAACCTCTTCCTCAATATAGCCATTGAGGAATGCACTCTTGACATCCATTTGATAAAGCTTGAAGCCTTTGGATGCGTAAAATGCAAGTGGATTCTGATAGCCTCTAGCCTAACTACAGGAGCAAAGGTCTCCTCAAAGTCAAGACCTCAACCTCAAAAAGCCCCTGCAACTAGTCTAGCCTTGTTTCTAATTACAACCCCATCCTCACTCTGCTTGTTTTTGAACACCCACTTGGTCCCAATGACATTATGACCGGATGGGGCTCGACAAGTCGCCATACCTTGTTCCTCTCAAAGTTCTCAAGTTCTCATGCATAGCATTAATCCACGACTCATCGGATAATGCATGAGAAACATCCTTCGCCCAAAGGAGGCAACGAAGGCAGAGTGGAGGCGAAAAGAGGATGGATCTGCTCTTGAGTGGGTGACACGCTCAACAAATCGCCAATCATCCGATCGTAAGGATGACGCCTCGAATATGACGGGAGGTCCAAAGAATGTAGTGGCCTCTACCTCTTGAGCGTAAGAGGTAGGAACAGAGCCACTACCAAGGAGAGTCGGAAAGCAAGCAATGGTCTCCCCGAGGTGCGTAAATGGAAGCGACAGAGGCACCTCGGTGAAGAGGGACTGATCCGTGGAACACCATCATCTCCATCATCCTTATCTTCTTCAAAGATGGTCTCAGAGGGATAAGAAGAGCTCAAACATCAGGTCTAGCTCCGGCTAGCCTCATCAAAGGTCACATCACGTGTCTCTATGATCCTATGCGCATCAACACCTGCACTTATAGCTACGAGAAGAAGACGAGTAACCTAGAAAGATACCATCGGAAGAGCGAGACTCAAACTTATCTAGGTTACGGACTTCAAGATAAAACACTTGCAACCAAAACGCGAAAATGAGACACACCGGGCTTTCGCCCATACCTCAACTCATAAGAAGTGCGATGCAAATGTGCTCTCAAAAACACACGATTAGAAACATGGCAAGCAAAGAGCTATAGCCTCACCAAAACTTCCTAGAGTCTTGTACTCATCTAGCATCGCCCTAGCCATCTCAACCGTGGTCCTGTTCTTCCTTTCCACTATGCCATTCTCTGAGGGGCGAGGAGAAGAGAACCGATGCTCTAAACCAAACTCCACACAAAAACTCTCAAAGTAGGAATTCTTGAACTCCGTGCCATTATCAACTGCAGAAAGCTCGTAATGCACCCGGGAGCTCAATAGACAACCCATCACCAAACCCTCAAGTGAGAAAAAGTCTCATCCTTCGAGGCCATAAAGAATACCCAAGAGTATCTAGAAAATCATCAACGATGACAAGAACATACCACTTCTCTCCCGCCGATCGCACTCTAGCCGACCAACAAAGGTCCATATGTAAAAGCTGTCCCGGTGCATCACCATCACTACGGCCACAGGAGGATGAGAAGCAAGAACCATCTTGCCATGTCGGCAAGGAGAGCAAACTAAGTCTTTGACCATCTTGAGTTTGGGCAAACCCGAATGAGATCGTGGTCGCTAACTCGGTCAAATGATCAAAACCAATGTGACCAAGTCTCCTATGCCGTAAGGAAAGATCACGGACTCGAAGCAATCAAACATCGAAGAGAGTCTCCGTAAGAAGCGTAAAAATCAGCACGAAAGACTCTCCCAAATCTAGAAATCCGCAAACTAGCCCTCCCGATGAATCAAGAATTCTACAGCATTACTCTTGAAGCTTACCTCGAAAGAGTCATCGATAAGTCGAGAAACAGAGAGCAGATTGTATTGCACTTACTTACTAAGGCAACATCTTTAAGAATGAAATTTTGGTTAATGCAGATGGTACCTTTAGCAATGACTCTACCAAGAAGCATCCCAAAGTGATCAACTCATCACCGTGGGCTCGGACTAGGAAGAGAACCATCGAGAATCTCCGGTCATATGACGAGAACAACCGAGTCGATAATCCAAACATCTCCGCTCCCCATCCGATTTAACCCGATCAAGACACAAGAGAGAGATGACTCAAGATCGATAGAGTGAAGACTTGGGAACCCAATATCAACCACACGACGCCTCGTAGTACCATCCACGTAAGAAGACTGGACTCGAGTGTCTCTCTGACGTTTAACCCTACCAAGATCAGTAGCAACTCTAGTAGATGATCTAGGAGCTCAAACTAGGTTGGCATGCCGTGGTGCAAAAGCCGAGCCACCCCAATGAGGCTTCCTAAATCTCCTACCAGAAAACTCCTCACGCCGTTGATATCTACCTCCATGGGAAAAACGAGGAATATCAAAAGAACGGCGAAAGACCGACTACGAACAGCTCCAAGACTAAAACTCAAGAACCAAAGATGAAAACCGAGTCCGGACGACGCCCAAAAACAGCGACTCTTCTAACTGTCTAGAAGCGGTGTGTGCCTTAGGAGCACTCAAAGTCCGGGATGACCTCAATACCCCTAAGAGCAAGAACACGCCACGCCGAGTGATCTTGGCGTGCTCAGGCGTAAATCTACTAGGTGACCATCCTTCTGCTGGAAGGTGCATGTGTACTTCGCCTTGCTAGAGATGTAGCAACAGGAGTAACACCCTTATGGTCAAGTCCTATGGACAACCCCAAGAGACCTAAACTGGTGGTGCTCACTCAGGAGCTACCACAATCTCACCACTCTTGGAGCCGCGCACAATGGTTGGAGGATGCGCCGAGCGTGCTCCAAGGATCAAATCCTAGACCTTGATTGAATCTACTAATCTTGGATTGGTCTAGAATAAGATTGAGCTTCTTCTTGCCTCCAACAAACTTCTCGAGAGTGCTCATAAGATACTGGCAATCTCGAAAGAAAGAAGCACAAGAAGAACAGGGAGAAGAAGAAGAAGAAGAACCAGAAAGATGAGGTCTCTCAGCACGTGCATTTTTCTCCCTCAGCACAGCTGCCTCAATCTTGAGGGCCTCACAGGAAACGCAAGACGTATTTCTAATTTTATTGGCTTGGTCTTATAATTTCTTCCTAAGTTCGACATGGATTTTATCCAAGTCCCCCTCAATCACAGAACATCGCAAGCAACTTTCTTGTGACTTATCTAGTAAGTCCTTAGCAAGTTTAGCACACTTGACATTTAAGGATTCATTGTCAAGTTTTAGTTGCCTCTGACCCTCGCATGAGCCGATCGTTCCTTAGAAGCATGCATTTCAAGTTCATCGTTTCTAGAAGAAAGCTTCCTAAGGTGATCGCTCATGACATCAATTTCGGCAAGCAATTTAGGGCAATTAGCACAAGAAGGAGTAGAGTGAGCAGGAAGAAAACTAGCATCTACAGAATGAGTATCAACAGATTCATTGCTAGCATTCTTCAACCTAAGACCATCAAGTTCAGCAAGCACACTATCATGTATGGTCCTTAAGTTCTCTAACTCCACAAGAACAGCATCACAGAGAACACAGTCATCAGTGACTCGGGAGGGAGAAGATCTAAGTGAAGCTAACTCCCGAGTCAAGGTACCTACTTCCTTCTCAAGCTCCGTACACCTAGCTCTAGCTCTAGCATGAAATTTTCCTAATTTGCAGAAAGCTTCGTTGAGCTGGTCATAGGAGGGTACCTCATCCGAGTCGCTGTAGAGCTCGAAGTCGCTGATGTCATTGGTGTCGGCCATGAAGCACATACCGGAGAAGTCGTCGCCGCCCTTCTTCTCTTGCGGATCATCCTCGCTTGCATCACTCCAGTTCTCCGTGTCGAGAGCTCGATGTCGCTGCGGCGAGGACGCCGTGGAAGAGCTTCTTGTTCTTGGAGAAGTTGCGGTACTTCTTCTTGGCCTCACGAGTGGGGCCTTCTTGTTGCGGTTCTTGTCGATGTGGTCGTTCTTGCCCGAACCGCTTTGTTCGCTTTTGCCCTTCTCCGGCTTAGGACGGTTTGCTCGAATGTGGTTGGGGCCACCACACTCAAACAGTGATCATCCCACCTCTCTTCCTCTCTCACTCTCTTGTATGCATATGAAAATTTGCGAGCAAGAAGAGCAAGCTCATTTTTCGAAATTTTTCCGCTTGGTCATCGCTAGCTCGCAAAGGGCGAGAGAGAGAAACCAATGTAAGAATCGTAAAGAGAGGATCCAATGGGATCGGTGACCAAAGCCATCGATCGAGACTTCGTCTTCCGCGAGACGACATCGATCTCATGAGTCTTGAGGCGGAATAAAGCCCGCCAAGAGTCAAGGTCGATGTGTCGGTGGTGTCCTTGATGGTGGTCACCTTCATCTCCCAAACACGAAGATCAAGTGCGGTCAAGAAATGTCGAGCATTATCCGAGTCGGGTATATGCAACCGATCGCTCGGAGGTCGCCAAAATCGTTGTAAACCGATCAAAGCACTCGCCAAGACTCTCACCACCGCGGTTGTTCAAACTTGTTGAACTCACGCTTGAATTGGTCCTGTCGAACCGCCTTGATTTGGGTAGTGCCTCATGGTAAGCATCGAGGGTCACCCAAATCTCATGAGCGTAACGAAGGTGAGAAATCCTATCATACTCATGCGACTAAGACCGTATGAGGATGTTCCTTGCTTTATCGTCGCCTCAACGTCACCATATTTCCGCCGTGACGTTTTCATCGCCAGGAACCTCATACGGAGTTTCACCTTACGCCATATCAGAAGCCCCGGGCGTGATGTATGACTCCATCCGCGATTTCCAAAACGGAAAATCAACTCCAAAGAAAATGGGAGGATTGGTGGAATACTTGTCCATCGCCATGGCTCTTGAGACCGGTCAAGATCTAGAAAGAGCAGAACTGCTCGATACCAATTGAAAGATCGAAAAAGGCGACTAGAGGGGGTGAATAGGAGCCAAATAAAATTTTTGAATAAACTCTCCCTAAAATTCAAACCACCAAAAGACCGTAAAGAAAGCGACTTTGGTCGGGTATTCTCGTCTGATGAATAGCACCCCGACCTACAGAGGTCGGATGAACAAGACTCGGAATGAATAGTATTCGGGTGAATAGTACTTCGACCAAAGATCGGTCGGATGAAGCATACTCCCGACCAAGTGGTCGGATGAGCGATGACTTGGGTGAATAGTGTTCGTGAGCAGACTCCCGACCGAAGTGGTCGGATGAACAAAGGCTCGGTGAATAGTGTTCGTAAACAAGAAAATCAGACGATCTCAAAAGTAAATCGATGTAACTTTTGATCGGCTGATCCAAAAACAGAAAAAATTGGTGTGCACCTCCCAAAGGATGTCAGGAACCTATTTCAATCAACAATCGAAGGAATTAATACCAAGGTTCTGTCCTTTTCAGTTTAACAAATGCAACACCAAAAAACAGAGTCACGAACACAGACTTCACCCCTAACTTGCTTCTGGGAGTTGATGGTCAGAAATCCTTAGATGACTCTCCACAAATCATAGCAAGTAAGTACACGAAGAAACAACCCTTCAAACAAATAGAAACACTATCTGAAAACTAGGCACAGAAATTGGTTTCTTGCAAAACTGAATAGAAGAGGTTGTAGATTGCCTAGATGATTGGGATATGCTCTATAGAAGATTCATCCAAGAATCTTTCATCCTTGGCAACAAGAACCGTAAGCCAATCAATACTAAAGAAGCGCAAGTCACACGCTTACGCACTTTAAGAACACACGATTTACAACTTGCAACAAGAATGTAAGGATTGCCTAAAAGATTGAAAGCACTGAATCCAGAGAAGAGTTCATCAATCATGAATTTCAACAAAGACTCAATAGCATGTAGAAGGAGATGAGGCAAATCCAAATTCTGTAAGGTAAATTGCAAGTAAGTAAATGCGGAATTTAGATAATGTAATTTAAGTGCGAATGTAAATACGTAAGAGAAATGAAACAGGAATAGAAATGAAGAACATTTCATTTCTGGAAGGGAGGTTTACAAAGCCTCACAACAAAGTGGGCAAAGCTCAAATGAGCAGCAAAAACCTCAGAACCTTCAAAACCTTCAAAGAGGGGAGGCTGCCCTACCCTCTATTTATAGTGACAGGATCAATTCCCACCTTTGGATGTCCCGCTTCAATCCTAAGCCACCATCCAAGAGCCAGATTTGATCCTTACATCGCCCTCTCAACAACTCTCAACTACTCACGTAGACTTTCCTCACCGCTCACCCCCAAGGAGACACCCTCTCCCCGTCTATTCATAGCAGCTTGAAACACCTACCACCCTTGGATGAGCCTCTAAACCCTAGAGCACTCCATCAAGGGCTGAGATTTTACCCACTCACAAAGCTATGCATAGGCTCACCCAAACCCAACAACACAACGGGTTTTGCACGCTTTTCAACTCACACTAATCGACCCGCTTCTCTATCTTCCGACCGCGATCCAACGGTCCTCCTAGATCAGAGCAGCTCCAAGTTAGCATCTCATCCATTCCTTTGTCTTCTCGGCTTGCTACTACTCCGGCCTCACCATCTTTGGCGACACCTTGATCATCCGGACTCGGCTCTCCCACCTAGTCCCGATCCCCTTCGCCTCACCATGACCTAGCTCCAAAGTCCCGCAACCATCATAGACAAGGAAACCACATCACATAGCAATGTCCAACAACACATATCCATCTCAACAGCATGATATACACTACGCCGACCAAAGATAACCCGACTACACGTAGTCCGACCACGGTCTCCATACCGACCAACCATGGTCCGACCATCGGTCTCCATCCCGACCACTCGAGGTCCGACCACTAGTCTCAACCACTAGTCGGACACCCAACTACTGGGGTCGGACGGTGACGACCCAACCACTCGGGTCGGACGACCCACCACTGGGTCGGACCGCAACACAGCCAAAGCCCGACCACTCGGGTCGGACGACCGACCACTCGGGGTCGGACGACGGTCTGCAACACAGCCAAAGCCCCGACCACTCAGGTCGGACGACCCGACCACTCGGGGTCGAACAACTGGTCTGCAACACAGCCAAAGCCCCGACCACTCAGGTCGGACGACCCGACCACTCGGGGTCGAACGAATGGTCTCCATCCAGTAACTCAAATTGCTCTAGCTCGAAAAACAATCCAAATCAAACTCAAACTTGAGCACACCTTGCTCAAATAAAGTCAAATACTCATCACAAACATGGATGGACCTCCACATGGTCCTTCATGTACACTCTCTGTAGAGATTAAAATCTAATTAATTAGCCGTGCTCGCGGTCATGAGCAACTTGGGAAAATAATGTCAAGTATAGTCTTGTTTTTGCAAAAAAATTTGGAAATGGTTTTGGAATGGATGGGTATACTCGTGAGCCAAGGGTGGCTGTTTTTACTCACTGTTCGTAGCCAAGGAGGGCTGTGGAATGATGGATATGAACTATACTTACTGTTATTAGCTTCTTATTAAATGTTCTTTACAATTCCGTTACCGTTTTATGCAACATTCACTTGTTAAACAAAATCTGCTTTATGCTGAAAATGAGACTAGTGTAGATGTTATGCTTGTTCTAGCCATGCATTTACAATATTTCCATACACTAAAGTCTTACGAGTACATACGTGTACTCACGGTTGCTTAATCTAAATAATATAGATGACGGTATGGAAGAACACCTCGACAACACGTACTTTACTTCGGGGCCCGACGAATATGTTGATGGATGAACTTGGGCTTTTCCAAGTCGGTTGCCTATGGGTTATCGGATGGGCATACCGCTGTCCTCATTTTGGTATATGTTTGATCTCCGCTGCAATTTACTTTTGGACTTGTAATGTTTGGCCGGTGGGCCATTATTTGTAATAGTAAGTAGTTGTAATAGTTGTAGTTTATGTTTATGCTATCCCAACTGCTTAGATTTATGTGTATGTGTTGCGATGCATCTCGAATGCAGGATATGTGGGTGCTAGGCATTGATCTTGGGAACTAGCACTAGACACATATCCGGGTACCTGGAATTGTTTTCAATAGTCTAATGCATAAACTCGAGTGGTTGTCGTTCTTTGGCTATTGCTCGCGCTCCCCTTGGTGAGTGTGGGCGATACCAAGGTTCTGAGGCGAACGGCGAGTGCTATGCTTGGATGAGTTGCTTTCAATCCCGGTATGGTTTTTCGGAATGGAATCGAAACTCCCTTGGTTGCGTAAGTGTGTACGGTGCAACTAGGTAGCTAATATTTGATTGAGTGAGGGCCATCTGGTTAATACTCCGTGCACGGGACTTTTGGGTGACAGTGATCATACACTTAAGTGGAGTATGGGTGTCACCTCTGAATCTAACGCACGAGCGAGGATCGATTTGTGTTTCCGGGTGCCCACAACGATGGTGGTTCGGACAATGTTTTCTAGGGCTACAGGTGCAGCGTGAGATAGAGATTCCCAAGAGGCGCGCGGCGTAATAAATAGCCCCTCGGTGTCCGTGAAAAACGCAGAAACCAAGACAAGGTCGGCAACGGCGGAGTCCGAGCACGATACGACGGTGTGATGCAGCTCAATCCACACTATCCACATGGCGCAACGACCGAACGTGATACACCGCGACACGTTCCAATCCGAGCCATTCACAGAAATCAACGGCGAGATCCCCTAGGGTTTCCATTACACGCGATCGATCTCAACTGTAGATTGAGATACAATGGTCACTGTAACTAGGGTTTTGGGCAAACGGGCTGAACAACAACGGACTGGGCTTGCTGGCTTTTAGGCTGGGCCTGCATGGGTTTTGGCCTACACTGCTCAAAGATTTTTCAAAAGCTTTCCTATTTAAATTAATACCAAGGAAAAAATAATCGAAATAAAATAGTAAAATATCACACAAATTCTAGAAAAATTCTGGAAAATATTTTAGGATATTTGGAACTCAATTAAAATATTATTTTCAAAGTTTTTTAATTTTCACGAATTAAATAATATCTATATTAAGCTTAATTAAAAAATACAAAATAAATTTCAAATAAATTCCAGAAAATTCTAAAAATTCTCAAAATGCATAAATAACAATATTAAAATAATAAAATGCAAAAATTGAGATGTAACACAAGCTGAGCTACAGTATCGTCAAAACATGTGAAGTGGCGTCCAATGGGGGAAGACAAGCATGTGAGACTTGGAAACGAAGCTAGCGGCCGCATGTGTTAGTCCGATTGGCTCCGAGAAAAAAGCGGCACTGGAGAGACTTCGTGCGGCCGGAAAGCTACCTAGGAATTAGGATATAACTGCAGGTCATGAACTCGTGGTTTGACCTGGAAGGTGCCTATTCTATTTTTTATTAAGAAATTCTTAATCCCAGCTTATATAAATTTCAATAGCAAATTAAATTAAAAGACACAACCTTCAAATTTCTAACTGACTTGCTATGTATTTTCTAAAGTTTAACATATTCAAATTCTTATTTTTTTCTAAATTTATATATATTTGAACAGCGTAATTTTACAGAACTGATATTTAAACTTGACCATTTATGATAGAAAGATGTATTAATAAACAAACAAACAAACTATTGGAATAAAGCTTCGATCCAGGTTTTGGAAGTCATTTTCCACAATTTGGTAGTTGAAACTTTGAATTTCATAGTTGAAAGTGCAAAACTTTTCCAGTTGATAGCTAGCGGCTACCTATATGTTACTTGATTGGTTCTGAGAAAAAAGCGGCACCGGAGAGTACGACGTATACCTGAATGTAGAACAAGGATCAGGTGTAGTTCTTACTGTGACTGCAATATAAGTAGTAGCACCTGATCTGGCCATCCAAGAAGCAATCAATGCCTAGGATTAGCTGGTCACCTTTTCCATCTTTATATTTTTGTTCTCAGTTCTTCAGTACCCCAAGAGATTATCAACTGCACTTAATATTCTACCTTTCATACACAATTAAAAAGGAAATACAGTAGTATAATTGATTTCAGAAAATAATTTAGGTCCAGTTTTCCCTCAGAAAGGTGGATCAAAACGTCAAATAAGTTGGATGGATAAATTTCACAAGGCAGAGAAGAACAAACAAAATCAATCCGTCTTTGAGAACCATGTCGATCCCTGCGGTATGTTAACTACTAAATATTGTTGTTTACTGGCCATTTAGTTGTAAGCTATTAAACTATTTTTGCTAATTCTATTATGCAGCAAGGAGAAGATGGAAGCCAAGTGATAGAAACTCAAGTAGTCCAGGAGAAAAATTGGGTAATTAGTGCAGAAGAATATCAAGAATATGGAGTGATTAGTAGTTATGCCCAACTTCTTATGGTAAGCTGACATTGTAGTTCAATGCTGGAACAAAATGCTAACGTTTAATATGATTATGCTAGTTTCTTCTTTTTTTTAGGGTTACGGTGGTGTTCAAGATGCCGGTAATCATCATCCCTTCGAATAATTTGATGTATAGTAGTTCTAGCAACACAGTTGAATTTTATACCACTACTACAGAACAGCACATCCTTGCCGTCATATCACTGCCGGTTGGGATATAGCCGGCAATACGAACATATCACTGCCGATTCGGAAGTTAAGCTGAGGGGAGAACTTATCACTGCCGGTTCGTGGAACCAACAGGCAGTGATAACCAGATATCACTGCCGGTTTATATATAAAACCGGTAGTGATATATCACTGCCGGATCTTCTACCAACCGGCAGTGATACTGGCATTTTCACTGCTAGTTTTACAATAGAACCGACAGTGATATTTATTTTCCCACCTGATTTTATTTTCCCGCGCAATCTGAGCTTATCACTGCCGGTTTTGTACTGAACCGGCAGTGATAAGTCCTTTATATATCTGGCCGTCCCTTCCCCCGACCAATTGAGCATAACAGAGAGGCGTCTCTGCTCCATTTATTATGACGAATTGCTGCTGAAAAATTATATGAAAATTCATATCTATTTCTCTTCAAGGTTAGTAATTCGATCTACATTATATTTGTAGTTGGATTTTACTTTATAGATTGCTTTAGATTTTCATAATTACAATTCTTATTCATTTCAGTGATTTAGTGGATTTTTAAATAGTGACAATGGCTAGATGAATTTTGCAATAATGAAAATCGCAAGATACATTTGTAAATCTAACTATTTAAAAATATATCGTGTACTTTCAATTATATGCTTATTTTGAATTATTAAAGTAATTAAAAAATTGCAACATTGATATTATCAATTATGAAAGTAATTAGAAAATCGCTACTTGGATATTTCTAATATAGTAAAAATATATCCTAATTATTTACAATTATTTTCAATTTTGTAAATAATAAAAATTGCCAGATGGATATTTACGTAATGAAAAAAGGTTGATGTATGCTCAAATTTTGAAATAATAAAAAATTGTTAGATGGATATTTATATAATGAAAAAGGTTGATGTATTTTAATATTGTCAAAATATATCCTAACTATTTACAATTATTTATTATTTTTTAAATAATAAAAAATTGTAAGATGGATATTTACATATTGAAAAAAGATTGATGTATTTTAATATAGTAAAAATATATCCATTGGTTGAAGATCTTGTAATATTGTGGAACAGTGGAGTACGGGTATGAGATGAGTACAAAAGAGAGAACTTTATTTTACGCGCATTGTTGTTCGTAACCATTAATGATTACCCCGCCTTGGTAACTTTGTCGTGACGCAGGGCGACAAAAGGGTTCAACGGATGCGTCCAGTGCTTGGATGATACATCTAGCCAGTGGCTGAAGAACTGTCGGAAAATGGCTTACATGCGATATCGTAGGTTCCTTCGCAAGGATCACCCCTACCGCAATAATAAGAGAGCTTTTGACGAGACAAAGAAGACTGCCTTAGCTCTGAAGAATCGCACTAGGAAATAGATATTTGCGGTTGTAAAGGATCTTCATATTATTCACGGAAAGGGAGCCAGCAGTACATCTATCCTGAGTTCCCGTGATAAGCTCCTTTGTGGAAAAAGAGATCGGTATTTTGGGTCCTACCTTATTGGCAACACTTGGAAGTTCGACACACAATCGACGTCATGCACATAGAGAAGAACGTGTGTGACAGCTTGCTTGGTATCTTACTGGATATACCTGGCAAAACAAAAGATACCCTCCACGCACGGATAGACATTGAAGATATGAAACTCAGAAAGGCGCTGCATCACGAAGACATGGATATAGGATAAAGGTACCTTCCCACAGCCTGCTACACTTTGAGCAAGAAAGAAAAAATTAGCGTGTGCAAATGCTTGCACGGAGTCAAAGTTCCATCTGGTTACTCTGCCAACATAAAGAGACTAGCCTCAATGAAGTACTTAAAATTAATTGGCATGAAGTCTCACGATTGCCACGTGATGACGACACAGATGCTTCCAATTGCAATTAGGAGTGTTCTGCCAGAGAAAGTCCGAGACCCAATTATGAAGTTGTGTTCATTCTTCAACGTGATTTATCCGTTAAAACTAGATAAGCTGCAGGAAGATGTGGTCCACACTCTGTGCAGGCTCGAGATGTGTTTCCCTCCATCTTTTTTTGATATTATGGTCCATCTCATTGTTCACATTGTGAAAGAGATACGAATTCTTGGTCCCGTGTTTGTACATCAGATGTACCCTTTCGAGAGGTTCATGGGGGTTATAAAGAAATATGTTCATAACCGACATCGGCCGGAAGGCTGCATTACCGATGGTTGGGGAACCGAGGAGGTCATTGAGTTCTGCATCGATTATATGGATCTCAAACCGATTGGTGTACCTATATCTCGGCATGAGGGGAGGCTATAGGGAAAAGGGACACTAGGCAAGAAATCACTCCGTACAACCAATCTAGCTTCATTCACACAAGCATATTTCACAGTTTTGGGACAATCAGTTGTAGTGGCCCCGTATGTCAACATGCACAAGAGCATGCTATCCAGAACAAACCCAGGGAAGTCAGAGGGTTGGATCGCGAGAGAGCATAGAGATAACTTCGACGACTGGTTGCATAGGCTCATGCATACAGAGACATAGTGCACTCAGTTGAAAGTGTTGGCTCAGGGACCGTCAACTACAATTCGGACATTCCAAGGATGCGACATAAATGGTTTTACATTTTATACAAGAGCACAAGATAAAAAGAGCACGAACCAAAACAACGGTATCTGTACAGATGCCTATGACAGCAATGAAAATAGGCAAAGCTACTACGGATTCATAGAAGAGATTTGGGAGCTTGACTATGGACCTTTGAAGGTCCCTCTCTTTCGGTTACAATGGGTTAGACTTCCAGAGGGTGTTAACATCGACAACTAGGTATCACTACCGTCGACCTCAAACTCGTCGAATACAGGGAAGAACCATTCGTACTTGCTAATTCTGTTACACAAATCTTCTTTGTAACTGACCCGGCTAACAAGGAACGCCACATGGTTATTCAAGGAAAAAGAAGGATTGTCGGAGTTCAAAATGTTGTCGACGAGGAAGAATACAACCAATTCGATGAGCTTCCTTTTTTCGGAGAGTACGTTGACCTAAGTCTCATGGAAGAGAGTGAGGAAGCTACGTACATATGCCGCGATCATAACGAAGGTCAAATGGTAGCTTAGTTGTACAAATTAAGGATATGCTTTCTTTTGTACAAACGACATGTTTATTTTCTCATGTGTAACAATTAATGTATTATATGAAGTAATGGATTTGACTGTATTTGTGTGAATTGTTACATTTGTGTGAATTTATACATTTGTGTGAAATTATTTATAGCATTTGTGTGAATTTTTGAAGCATTATTTGATTTATAATTTCTATAATGAGCAATCTGATTTTTAGAATTTTAGAACTTTGTCAAAATTAGGGGAAAATATTTATACAAAGTAGTATATGTCCTGCAGTATGCCTCCAAAAATTTTCAGATAATTTGGATCAAATTTGATAGGATTTTAAAAATCTCAAAGCACTTAACATTGGAAATGAAATAAATTGAAAGTTTGACTTAATTGAACGGAGACCAGCTTGCCAATGCCGGTCCACTCCACAAACCGACAATAATACTAGATTATTACTGTCGGTCTCTAGTTCCAACCGGCAGTGATAAGTACTATCACTACCGGTTGTACCTACACCCGGCAGTGATAATTTAGCATTACTGCCGGTTCTTGGAGAGGACCGGCAGTGAAAAATCCACTATCACTGTCGGTTCTATTTCTGGACCGGTAGTGCTAAAATATCACTACCGGTCTTTGTGTAGAGCCGGCAGTGATAGTCCACCACTATATATTCTAAACCCACGCCCTCTCTCTTTTCAGTTGCCTCTTCGCGCCGTCGCCTTGCCCAGTCCCCCGAGTTCACCGCCTCCTCTCCTCCGCACCGTCGCCTTGCCTGCTCCCCCCAGTTCACCGCCTCCTCTCCTCGCTCCGCCGCTGTCACCGCCCCCTAGTTGCCGCCTCCTCTCTCCACTCCGCTGCCGGCTCTGCCCCCTTGGTGCCGCCCCCAGGTCGCCTCGGACCTCCCTGCCGTCGCATCCCCTCCCCATCGCATCCCCAAGTCACCGCCTCTTCTCCCCACTCCACCGTCGGCTCTACCCCCTTGGCGCTGCCCTCAGGTCGCCTCAGACCTCCCCTCCGCCGCCTCGGACTGCCGCCGCCTTAGGTGAGAAGCTTGATTGTGGCACTCACAACAAAAACCTTGAAATCCAACTCAATAGTGACGAATCTCGATGGCTAAATTGCTGATACTGTTAATGTGTATGATGTTGCCAATTATTGTGTGATGCTCACCTGGATGCATGATGACAAGAGTGTCCAAGATTATTGGTTGAAACCTTAGCCCGTGTTTTAATTTTGGACCGTACAGGCTGACAAGTGAGCTACTACTACGTATTGCATTCTCAGTGGAGTGATTACTACTCCAGCATCCAGTGTAGTGTCTCTTAAATTGTTCAGGCTTTTGGAGTATTTTGTTAGGTTTAGTTACCCATGGCACAGTTTTCTTTCTCTGTATTAGAATTATCTGGAGGTACTGGGAAAGATCAAATTTGACAAATCTGTGATGATCTTCATCCTATTGCACAATGTGAACCTTCAGTTGATTTAATTTGAAAATCAAAAATAGTAATTTCTTCAGAGAGAAAGAACTGAACGGCTTTCAATATGAACTGAGTTTTTCAATTAACAAATCAGATCTAGTGCGTGATTGTGCAAATATCTTATTTGCACTTGCATCTTTTCATTCAGTGCTCACGAACTAACAAGTCTTGTCTCTGTAGGGAAGGATGTTCTTGCCAAAGCAAAGACAGGAACTGGAAACTGTAGCATTCTTGGTGAGTACCCTTCTTGAGTAGTGATTTTTTTTTCTCTTAACTTTCAAAATGTAATTCACCAATGTCTTATGTTCAGCTTCCGGCCGATGAAGTTGTCTCCAAATTGCCCCCTATTGACCGTGATCAAAAAAGGCCTCCCGTCAGTGTTGTTGTTGTGTGCCCTACACGTGAGCTCACTGATCAGGCTGTAGACGCTAACAAGCTTCTTAAACTTGTTATATTGTAAGGAAAAACTTTAGCAATTTGATTAATAACGAAGGAGGAATGGGTAGCCCGAACCATAGCCCAACATCCTACCTGAACTTGCAAGATCCTACCATGGACCAACCTGACGTCACTAACGTAGGCGAGGTAAAGTATTAGTACACTGTAGTTCCCAAAACATTATAGGCCCAGACGACTAATAAGAAAATCAAATTGCAGGCTCAGACGTTTGATCAACGAAGGCAGCGCGCAAGTCGTGGTCCGAACAAGATGCCTAACTGACTTTTTAACATAGTGGAGCTCTCGGCAGTCGGGAAACCTGCTCTACCCGAGTGATCATTGGGGCCGTACAGGACAGCATGCGGGGTTCTTGCTAGGGATGATGTGCCCATCAGCTACAGATCGTGGATTGGCCGCCGAGGTGACCCATGGGTGGTTCCCAATGACCTGAAGAACTCGTTGTGGGACAAGCTAAAACAAGTGTTCCAGTTCCCCCAAGGGACCGAGCTGGTTGCAAAGAAACGTGCACTATCCATCATGTACACAGCGTGGAAGAATTGGAAGACGGCACTAAATAAGAACTATGTGAAAAAGAATGAAACGCTGAATTTTGACACGTACCCAAAGTTAAGAGAGTTTTGGAAGGACTTTGTGGCGTACAAGAGGTCTGGAGAAGCGCAGATAGTAAGTCAAAGGAACAAGGCAAACACGAATAAGAATATTCACCCTCACACACTAGGAATAGGAGGGTACGTGAAGAAAATACCAGCATGGGATCGGACCGAAGAAGAACTAACCCGCAAGGGTGTCATTCCTGCGACGGCCGCCTTGAGCGAATGATCAAAGCACTGGTTGCTTGAGAGGGGTGCTTCTATCTCGGATGATGGCAGCTTAAACTTCAGAAGCGATAGAGAGCAGGAAGTGTCGCGCAGAATCACAGATGCTCACATGCAGTCTTCTCAGAGATCTTTCAGGCCACGAAGGAAGAATGACGAGTTAACCGTAGCCCTAGGTAACAAGGAGCATCCATGTCGCACCCGAGGAGTTGGTTTGATGCCGTGGAAAGAAGCCCTCCTAGCAAATGCATGGTTGTACAAGCGTCCAAAGAGATTAAGAGAAGATCAACTGGACCGTCAAATAAAAGATGTTGTGGCGAGAGCGTTAGAGGAACAAAGAGCGGAACTAGATAAGGTTGTGGAGCAAGCAGTACAGAAAGCTCTCAGCTCACGACCGCCACCCGGTGAAAGCCCTGAGCTCATCAGTCCTGGTGCTCGTAAGAGCAGCTGCGCGTCCACAGGGATTCCCGAAGAGCATGGACTCCATTTTCCTGTGGATGACATCAAAGAACCGACACCGTACAAGCTACATTTGTCCGCACATGGCATTACCATCAACGTGGCTGAGGGCAGGGCTTGGCCATGCCAGGAGTCGCAGGTTTTGCACTGTCGCCCGATACCATAGGGATTCGCCAGGGTCGATGTGGACAGTGTAGTCCGTCAATACCGTAAAATGGAGATAGAGATCCCTGGCGAGGACGGAAACAAAAAACTAGGAGAAAACGTGCATAGCTTCCTCGCGTGGCGCAAGAGCTTGATTAAGTTTGGCTCCAACGATGAGGACGACGAAGATGATGATCAGCCGCACTCTCTACACTGAGACTCCCGCCCTGGTCGCCACCACACAGACAAAGTCCAACTCCTCCATCGGCACCAACCATAAAAAGTCCGACTCCTCCACTCAAATCTGAAAAGAATCAAACACCAGCACCATCTCGAAAGTCAGCACCGCACCATCCTCGAAGAAATCTCAATCATCTGTGAAGCAAGGACAATCCCAGAAGAAATTATCAGCTGAGATGACTGAAGAAGAACGGAAAAAGCATGTAAGCGCCAGCGTAACATCTCATTTTAAAAAGGTGCCATCACCTGAGAAGACTAAAGTTGATGCTAACGCGCAAAAGTTTTTCTTGAGTGCGGCAAAAGTGCAAAAGACGGGGCAGTCTTCTGAACCTTGCAAAATGTCGGACTACGAGCGCATATCCAGAAAGCAATACTTGAAGGCGGCTAGTACCGATGCGTTGAAGTTGGATGCTCAGGCAGATGCTGCTCAACGAGATGCTCAGGAGCAAGGTCTAAGGTGTAAGTTCTTTATGGCGAAACCGCTGGTTGAAGCAGCTCATTTCGACCACCTAACAACACAACTGCGACACGTCCATCAGTGGTACATGCAGCAGTCTAACGATGGTATGGAGGCGTTCCCAGTCCGATACACGGAGCAAAATTTTCACAATGGGGATAACATCTTCTGGGTGAATTTTGAGGAGTTGTACATGTTGTACCAGCAAGATGCCCTGGACGTGAATATACTTAGATTGTGGACTTTGTAAGTCTCTACGTATATTATTGTGCTTTTTTGTACTGTTTAATTGCATGTCCGACTTCTTTCTTATTTAGAATGGAGATACAGACATGTAGAAGAAATAGCAATAACAATCTAGCATTCCTAGATCCGGGGCTTGTCAACGAGAAGCTTGTGAGGAACAATCCATAGTACAATGAAGGCTATTTATTTAATACTTTTTTGAAGCTGCAATACAAAACCTCCATACTTTTCCCCTAAACTTTAAGTATGTATTTCCCAACTTTTAATATCGTTTTACTATTTTTGCATAACACGTATGATGTTGGAGTAATTGACTACGTTGACATATATGTGCAGGTTTCACTGGGTCCTCCTCGTCATCCAGTTAGATGCTAGCAGGATTTTTGTCTTGGACTCTAGGAGAAAACTAACTAATCTATATCAAGACTTTTGGGACATGCTAAACAGGTAAATTCGATTGTTACGTTATTGCTCTAGCAATATTCCATTCTACTTCATTTAAGTTTACTTAATATTCAAAATCATTCACAGGGCATTCGCACGATACTGCAAGAAAAGTGTTCGGCATCGTCCCTACAGGAAACATTTTGAAATAGTAACCGACTTTCCATGTATGAGGCAGGACCCGGGAAACAATTTATGTGCATACTATGTATGTACAAATCTATATTCAATTGTCACGGAGACTGTGGGCTATAACGAAGCCATGGTACACAATTACACATTGATGCCTACTTTTTTTTCATTTAACATATATCATCATTAATTAACTTTCTCTTTTCTTCAATAACAGCACTCCAAACTAAGAACTAATAAGTTATTACCGACAGAAATTATAGCAATTCAAGAACAGATCGCCGGATTCATTCATGATGATGTCATCAGTCCAAACGGCGAGTTCCACGAGTAGCCTCATCGCCCTCATTCCTTCGATCTAGACCCGTGATATGCCTACTTCGACTCTTTCTACTGTAGCCGGTGCAAAATCAAAGTGAATGAGATGAGATGAGATGTAGTCGACCTACATTTGTAAACAAATCATTGTAAAAACAAAATATTGTGATGCTTATAATATATTTGAATTATGATTTTAACGATGCTTTATATATACATGGATATATTTGAATTATGATTTGAACGATGTTTTATATACTATATATGGACATTGTATAAACAATTGTATAAAAATATATATATTGCACAAAAAAGATGCAATAAAAATATTTGGTTCACGGCTTGTCACTGCCGGTTCTTCGAGAAAACCGGCAGTGATATGTATATATCACTGTCGGATTGTGGTATAACCCGGCAGTGATAGTTCGATATCACTGCCGGTTTTATGTATAACCGGTAGTGATAATTATCATCACTGCCGAATTTTGGTTTGACCCGGCAGTCATAGTTCAATATCACTGCCGGTTGTAGGTAGAACCGGCAGTGATAGTCCTTATCACTGCCGGTTCCTGAGCCGACAGTGATAATCCCCGAGTATCATTGCCGATCAATCACTGCCGGCACCAATGACCAGCAGTGATGGCGTTTTGGAACCGGCAGTGATGTGCTGTTCTGTAGTAGTGTACGTAGATTAGCATAGTAGAAACTTATTATATGCTCTTCTGTATTGCAATGGATGTCAAACATTCAGTTTGAGGGAAAATTGGACCGCAATTATTTTCTGAAATCGATTATACTACTGTATTTCCTTTTTAATTGTGTATGAAAGGTAGAATATTAAGTGCAGTTGATAATCTCTTGGAGTAGTGAAGAGCTGAGAACATAAATATAAAGATGGAAAAGGTGACTAGCTAATCCTACGCATTGATTGCTTCTTGAATGGCCAGATCAGGTGCTACCGCTTATATTGCAGTCATAATAAGAATTGCACCTGATCCTTGTCCCTGAATATGATCAAGCAAAGTTAAGAGCTGTGGACTTCCGGCAACCGGAACTGTTCAGAACGCTACTTTTTTTTTTGGTTATGAGGAAGCACACAACTTACGCACAAAGCACTCACGTCTTATACGCACACACACACACGCATCAGATCCTATACGCACGCGTGCGGGTATGTGCTATCCCACTGAACACGCACACGTGTGTATCTATTTTTATCTAATTAGCATTGTAGTACTTATTTTTAATAATAATTTGTTGATATGGTCAATAATTACTCCATGCCGTCTTGCGTTCTGTATCGGACATAGAACCAATGCCCAGTATAAAATTCTAACCATATTATTCCTAAATATATTGCCGAAAGTATTAAAATTGTAATAACATGGAAGGACTTTTAATGATAAATCTACTAATATTAGTTATATGTGAAATTAAAATACTTTTTATATAGTAATGGTCAATGTTTAATAGTTTTTACCTCATGTATTTTAGGATGACATCTATTTTGGACGGGTGATTATATTTTGATTAAAAAATACCTGAATAAAGGGAAAGATGAGTTAATATATTATGTTTCACCCCGCTGCATTTACTCCGAGCACACTGGACGCATTCAAATCTCATGCATGCATGAATTGTTTTTCCATAATTTCCTATTGGACTAAATTAGGAAGTTACTGTCGTCTTTTGTTCAGAAAGTTGAATAAAAATCTTTTTTTCTTTTCATATCACCTAGTATATTTAAATCTAAAGACATACGTAGAATCAATGAGATAAATTGGATGGTCAAGATTTTCTCTTTTTTCATGATTAATGTGGAAATTTCTATCATTTGTCTCTAATTAACGTGATAGTTTCTAGTTTTTGCCTTTCAGGATTAATCTGGAGGCTTCTAGAGGATCCTTCAATTAGTAAACAAAAAAATAAGCTATCTGCACCTCTCACTATATGTATCGCTTGGTAAGCAAGCTGCTTCTCTCAGTATACGTATCCCTAATATCATCCATACATAATCTCAATCGTTGGAGCAAAGCTACTTCTTACAGTGAAATTATGGGCCAGAGAAGTATAAAAGGACGTTCATCAGTAAAAATACATGTTAAATTACCATGTTGTGGCCGAGAACTTCACATGTTGGAAACATTACACCCCAGAGGTCAAGGGAATGCCGAGAGGGGGCAAAGGTAAGGGAACGGTGCCGATAGTCCCCAATGCCGCTGTTGAAGATGAGGTTATTTTAGATTGGTATAAGCTAGCTTAAGCTGAATCTACAAGAAGAGTATCCAGTGGAATGTTATGAGAATAATTGAAAAAAGGGCCAAGGCCTATGTCCACATGAATTCTAAGGGAAAGGCATAGATGGACCCAGATGTGTAGGATGTATAACTGCAAGGCTGACTTTTTTTCCATCCCACAGTATTTTCTATTCCAAAAAATGCACATGTATCTTAGTTGTAGTTTGGGTTGATGGTTTTTTCATGTTGCTATTTGTATCGTACGAGTAGTGAGGCAAACAAATGCTTCTAATCAAACCCTATGCACCAAGTAATTTGAACGTTCATTACGAAGTGTTATATCAAGCTTCTGATGTAACCCCTTAGTACTTGAAGTGCTCAAGATGTTACCTCAACCTACTTTTTTTCACCACTGTTACCATAATTTTTTCAACAATTTCAGTAAACTTCCCCTAAACAATTATCATGAATATTAAACAAGATCAACAATAATTTGCACACTAACATAAACAAGAAAAATAACAATAGTAAACTTAGAACCACATGCCCAAGTACACTCGAGACCAGGCACTCGGGAATGCCCAAATCCTCATGCGTGGGAACACTCCGATCCACAAGCCCAAAAACATCTAGATCACATGTGTCCAGGAGCTACCTTTACCTTTTGGCGATGACAAAGATTCATAGATAACAAAATAAGAACTACGTTCACAATATTATTTAAATTCAACTAAGTTCACAAGACTATTATTATGATATGAAAGTTCGACAACTAAACTAACTAGACCATTTATTAATACAAGAATAAACACTACTACTAGATAACTTTGTTAGATGATGTGGCAAATGTTATGATGGCTCTACTCCTATCCTATGCATGTTGCTTTCATTGTTCACCTAAAACATTAAAGAAGCAATGGTGAGTCGACGACTTAACAAGTACATAATCAAACAATAAACATGATCACTTACTAGCTTGGCTTTCTAGTTTACGTGGTAGAATTGTTAATTTGTGCTAGAGTAGCCTACCCTATCCCTTCTTGCACATCGATGCCGACTCAGCCCATAGTTTCTTTTTTTATTCGGATTATCACATAAAATGAGTTTAGTAAGTAAATGTCGGGACCCGGATTTGCAAATCCGAAACCCTCTGTGTATACTGCACTAGTCCAGGATCACGCTAGTGCACACAGTGGAAACATAGATGAAATACCATTCCATACAACGAATTAATTAAGAAGAAGCAAATTATTATTAAATAAAGCAAACGACCTTATGGTCAACGTTTACACCATTATGCCTTAAGGGCTTAAGAAACAAATACTATTGCAGCGGAAAAGATAACTTGAACCATTCGACATGCCACAGGCAATCGTCTGGGGAACGCCTTCCTAATCCACGTAGTCTTCATAGAATTCCTCTTCATGAGATTCATTATCTCCTTCAAGAATCGATCAACAAGGGCATAAAGCCGTGAGTACAAAGGTACTCGAAGAAGCCGTAGGGAATTGATGCAATATATTTATGCACGGCTTGACAAGGATGGCTATATAGTTTATTTTGCAGAAAGCAATAACTTGAATTGAAATACAATAAATAGATTGAAAGCATATTTATGAAAACATAAATAAATAACTGATAGATCAATGATAGACAACAAAACAACAGTGAACTCCCCGTTCACATCCCAACAATTCCACATTTCACATTTCATGAAACACTCTATACCCCGTGTGAAATTCCCGGGCTTTGTCCATGACATGACGCGCTATCCGAATAGTTTTACACTCTGCAGAGGTTGTACAACTTTACCCACAAGACATGAACATCTCTTTGTGCAAACGTTACTAACACACTTCCTTTGGTGCGTCGCGAGAGATATCATGACAGAGCCTTTACAATGCATTGTCTAAACTCGATCGCCCGCTAAGGTTTCGCCCATTAGGGCCCCTCTTGCGCCTTGCGAATCTACCCGTCCATCCGGAACCCACACCACCATTGGCGTACTCAAGACTAGACATTACAAATTAATCGGCTAGGTCTGTCCCATTCCGGACATGTGGTAGTACGATTAGACCCAGTTCAATGGCGCACAAGATTAAGTCCTTAAGTTGTCTCGTGCAAGACATCCACATCCCAACGTGCTAGAAAGCACCCCTTTATCGCACGATCACTTGCCCGAGGGAAAACAATTCGTTCAACCAAGACCAATGGCAAACCCGCCATGGTACAACAAATTTTACAACAGTGGCTAACGCCACGATTCAATATCTCATTAAGTCAAGATTAACATTATTCAACATGTGACATGAATCCCAACGTATATGTAAGCATGTCTAAGCATAGCTACGATAACCCAATGTTGGTATTATGATTATGCCCAACTAGTAATGTCCCAACCTAGGTTTAACAATGGATACATGGCATACAACGAATCAAGGTGGCATAATGTCAACTAGGCATTCATCTACTCCCATTAAATAAACATTGATACGTAAATAGCATGCAAGTGTATAAAATAAATTACTTTGCAAACATAGGATCAATATGATCAAAGGTTACGACTTGTCTTGCTGATCTAGTCTTTGAATCTTGGTCTTGAAGTCTTCGTTCGCTCCCTCGGAATTAGCGTCTCACCGGAAAATAAGCAACGAAACCAAATAAATACAAAACAGAGACTCAAACAAGCTCAAAACTGAAAATAAATGGCTCTGGAAGACAGATCTTGATTTTAGAAAAATTAGAAACTTGAATCGCCTCAATCGGAGTTCGTATGAGCGAACGGGCCTCCGAAAGATTACATTCAGAGAAAATACAGAAAATCGAAAATCGGAATTTCGGATTTATTTTTGTCTTGAAAAAGCGATTTATTGCGCAACTCGACGTCACCGGCTCACGGTGGACTCGGTCCACGGTGCGGGCTGGGTTCACCGATGCACCGTGACGCTGGCCACGACGCAACGGCCGACGCGGCGGCCGACGCAGCGGGTGACGATGCGCCGACGCCGGCGCCACGCTGCGCGATCTGGCGAGGGAACCGGACGGACGGCCGGCGAGGCGCAAGCGATGACGCTGGCGCGATCCGGCTGGCGTCGGGCGATCGGACGGTGGAGGTCCTTCGACGGAACGCGACGGCGAGGCGGCGGCGCAACCCACCGGCCGCGGGAAGAAGACACGGACGCGGCGGAGGAGAGCGGATCAGGCAGAGACAAAGCGAACCGGGAGAGGACGACGCGGGAGCTCGGGGTTCAATGGCAATGGCGAGAGTGGACCGCGGCGGAGATCCGTGGGCGGAAGGCGTCGGCCACGACGAGAACGACGGCGAGCTCGTGCGAAGCGACGGCGGCGGCTAGGGCAGCGAGACGTGGGGCAAAAGAGGCGGCGCCGGGAGGCGATTCTCGGGGGGTGTGCGGCACCTTAAATAGGGGCTCGGAGGCGTGCCCGACCCGAGTCCGAGGACGGCGGCAGCGCGCTGGCGCGGACTCGAACGGCGACGCTAGGGTTTCTTGGTGGGCTGGTACAACCATCTTTGGCCGGGCGAGTGAGGCCGGGCAGGCGAGCCGGGCGGAAGTCGGGCAGGAGGAGGAGGCGGTGGGCCGAGGCGACGCTGGGAAAGAAACGGTCACAAGGATTCGCCCAAGAGGCTTTTTGAAAATAGAAAACATTTTCTGTTTTTGGAAATTACCAGAAATTCAAATAAAATCAAATAAATTCAAAAGAAATATCAAATAAATTCAGAAAAATCCCCAAAAATACAGAAAAATTCCTTGGAGCACAAGGAACCCAACAAAAACTGAAATTCTTGATTTTGATGAATAGTTTAGCCAAATTAAATCCTTCCATTAATCGAAAATTCAAATTAAGCTGGAATTAATTCAAGAGATGCAAATGGTTCATCTTTGATTTCTAACATTCCAAAACTTCAATTTTTGGGATGTTACAGTAAAAATTATTACCCAACTTCTCTTCGTGCATACAGTAAACTTGTAAAATATATTCATTATTAATTGTTGTAAAAATATTATTTCAATAAAAAATTTGCTGGTGAAGAGGCTACGTAGCCAATTCAATTGGCAATAGAAGCTCTATCACCAAATGAAAAGGCGCCATTTCATTTGGCGACAGAGACCCACGTGGCATCCCATGTAGGAGTGTTGTCATTTGAAATTAAAATAGTGAGAGGTATATTTCTATAATTTTTTCGAACATATTATTTATGTAATCATATTTAAAATTATATTATTGCTAAAAAATCTAGCGTGTAGCGAGCTACAGTGTCGTCAAAGCATGTGAAGTGGCGCCCAATGGGAGACATGAAAGTGATACAAGTAAACGAAGCCAGCGGCCGACTGTGTTGCTGTCAGAGATGAACCGGACTGTTTTACTCGACGGGTTCGAGAAAAAAGTGGCACCGGGGAGTAGGATGTACCTGAAATCCTGAATGCGATCGGATGAAGATGAGAGCTATAGACTTCCTGCCTGCCGGAACAGCCCGTTCGGAAGTCATCAACCTGTGGTTTCACGCGGACAGGGTACCTATTCTATTTTTTATTAAGAAATTCTTAATCACATCTTATATACATTTCAATAGAAAATTAAATTGGAAGATTGCAACATTCAAATTTCTAGCTGACTTGCTAAGGATTTTCTAAATTTAGACACGTTTAAACTATGTAATTTTATAGAATTGATATTTAAAGTCGATCAACAAACTATTGGAATAAATTTTTATTTATTTATTTGCTACGGAGACCCTCTCTTCTGGCTTGGAACACTAAGAAGATCCTATGTGCATACTATACTAGTTCCATGATCAGTGGTTAGTGAGCACATTTACAACATTGATTTCAAATCCATATACAAGTTCATGTGATATGTTGTGGTATCAGCTTTGTTTACTGTGTGTACTAACTTTTTATAGACTAGTACATGAAACACAAAGGATTTCGTGGATTTGTTCCCGGGATCCGATAGTAACTAACTTTGATTGCTCCCAATACAACACTACTTTCACTTTGCTTGGGTCAATAGCAACTCCCTTGGCAACCATCACATGACTAAGGAACTCAACTTCCTGTTTCCAAAAATCACATTTGCTAAACCTAGCATATAACAGTTGCTTCTCGAGAACTACTCTCAAATGTTACGTATGTTCTTCCTTCGACTTGGAGTAGACAAGAATATTATCTATAAATACGATGACAAATTTGTCCAAATACTTCATGAAAACCTTATTCATCATATTCAAGAAATATGCAAGATCATTGTTCAATCCGAAAGGCATGACTGTAAACTCATAATGTCCATATCACGTAGAGAATGCAGTCTTAGGAACATCCTCTACAAGAATCTTCAATTGATGATATGCTGATCGAAGATCTCACATAGAGAAAACTCCAGCTCCTCTTAACTGGTCAAATAAATCATCGATCCTGAGTAGCAGATAATCAATACATATCCTTAAATTGCCATATTTCTTTCTAACGAACAGAACATGCGCTTTTCACGGCGACGAACTAGGTCTTATAAAACCATTTTGCAAAAGCTCGTCAGTCTGCTTCTTCATTTCTACTAGCTCGTTGGTAGGCATCCGATACGATTTTCTTGCTATGGGTGTTGTACAAGGTACCAACTCAATAACAACCCAACATTATGGGTGATAGCAGGTACATCTTTCAGATTGACAACTTTCACACTGAATACCATTTAACTAACCATCATTACAAGCGTATCATTATTAACCTCAGAGAATGCTCAAAGAACCTCGAATCTTTCATTTACTAACAATGCTTTTATTCCAAAACTTCACTCACCAGCATAACGACCACTTTTATTTCCTTCCCTTAAACAAGGGAACTCTTACAAGGATTTCTCAACTAATCACATTCTTTTACAAATAAAGACGTGACATTGTGTAAGCTAGAATCATTATTCTAGACTTCCTCGATAGTGCCTTTGTTCAAACACCTCTTCTTCAACCGATTCTCTGGGTAGACTGCTCTTGCAACTTCACTGCTTACTCTTGGTGTTATGTACTTGACTGAAGTGACTTCCAGAATAGCCACAGGAAATGCTCGACCTTCTTGTGGGCATTGATTAGCATAGTGCGCTTTCTCATGACAATTGTAGCACAAACATTTGCATCGTTGTGCCTTGTTGGGTGTAGTTACATGCGCATTGTTGCTCTCTTTATGCGTCATGGCTTGTCGTTTCATAGGGCATCCCTAAGCCCAATGACCTTCCTTACCACACAAGAAACATGGTATTGATTATGACCACTTAATGCTTACTTGATGAATGCTAACGGGTTAAAATGCTATTTCTTTATCTCTTCAAGTGGCATAGCATGTGCAACTGGTGTTCCACATCCTTTTGCTAATTCTTGAGCAACTATGCCTCGGAGATTCTCTTGTTGATATTAGGTTACAGTAGTAACTATCGGATCCAAGAAACATTGAGTTAGGCAATGATCTCAACCTTCACCAAGGTAGAATGTGAAGTTGCTCATAGGACATCCTTCCGACAAATGTTGTCCTTCACAGCTAGAACACTTGATTGCATACTCCTCAGCAATATGTCTTGTATCTCCACAATGAACGCACACATGATTTTCCGACTTCTTTTGATGACAACACTACAAAGTGCAATGTCCGCACCTCATATAGGGTGCAGGGGTAGCATTGTTCTCTAAATCTACTGCGATCACACTATCATCTGATAGGGTAAAGAGATGATGAAAAGCAGTAACAAACTCATTACAAAAGTTATTCTGCAAGGCTTCATGGGTAGCATAATATTTCTTCGACCATTCAGTAGCAATCCCATCCAACGGATGAGAAGCATAAAGAATTTTCTCATTACCTTTACACTAAGCAATGAGTAATTTCCTCTTGATAGTCCTAAGCCAATCATCCACTTACAAAGGTGAAACATTTCTAGAAAAGGTCAGCAGACAAGTCCTTATGAATTTTGACAACCTTGAGTAGGGATATGGACAATTGAAAGCAGCTTGGGATGCATAATTGACATTGGCTCGATTGGTCATTTGTTGCATCATGGTCATATTCTACATTTGTTGCATCATTGCATACATCAAATGAGTCCGAGCAGCCAAGAACGCTGCAAAACTCTACATATCCAGCTGTAGTGACTGTTTGAGATCTGATCCATCATTGAGATTCTATTAGCACCAAAATTTGGTAATGCATAACCAATTTGTCAGACCAAGAATGAAATTGGATATTTTTGGCCGATATCGGATAAAAAAGAAAAACATAAGTTTGAATTAGAATAATAGCTGAGGTCAACTCTATTTGCATGAGATTAAGGCCGATATGAATCATGAATGACAACGCGTCGGAGAAGGATACGATCAGCCTACACGTTATAAAAAGACCAGAGGCAAGTCAAAAAAGGAGACCATCCAACAATCAATCAATCAACTCGCATCTACTTTTTCTGTCAACTAGGAGTAGCCTTGTAACTTAGATTTCTTGTAATTCATCGTTGATCGATAAAGTTGGGCATCGCCGATTATTGATCTTCTTCGATTGCCCTAGGTTTGGTTTTCTCCGATCTTGTTGCACATCACCTTTTAAGGAAAATCTACCTTTATCAACCATCTAATTAGCCGTTAAAAGCTATTTAGATTTATCATTACTTATGGTCTAATCGGTTTTGAATAGCTGTTTACATCTCTTACCGATTCCAATAGTAAATAGGCTTTGAGCATTATTTCAATTTATCTTGCTGATTGCAGGATCAGATCAGCTGGCATGCCTCGAACCTCTTGAACCTAATGTTCGCGTGTGTTTGAGCCGATAAATCGTTTTCATATTTTCGGCGCCAACACACTTTTGGCACACCCGGTGGGACACTACGTCTTCTTCAGGCAAGTCGATTCCACCATCTGGTATCAACTCTGATGCAATAATCATCTCGACATTGGATGATTTGACACCGAAGCAACACAAGGAGATCAATGATCGGAAGGCTGCGTTGGAAGAGATGATGTTAAGCTGCTACCAGAAAACCCGGTGCGGTGTTACTCAAAAGGCTGCATTGCTGACGGTCAATCCATTAGACAACATGGAAGCCGCTGTTGTATCGAACAATAGGCTAGTAAGTCAATACATGCCTGCACAAGCTGAGTAATTTGACATGATTAATCAATTTGTGCACCATGCTTTGATCAACTAGTCATCGGTTGTAGTAATCACCCTCAAGCCGTTGATTTCCAATAGTGTTAAAGCTATACCCCAAGAATTGGTGTCGACCGAAAACTTGCTAGATCCAATGCAACCTCTACAAAATTACCCGATCTACTTAGTACCAGCAAATGCATAGAGTTCTAGTCTGATAGCCGATCCCAAACCATCAGTTTTGACTCTGACTCTGATGCGAACTTAGCCGACCTTAATCCTGCCCCGTGAACCAAGTACGAGTGCACTTTCACATCACTATGCACCCACCTACGGTGCTAAGTTGCAATCTCTAGCTAGTTTGCCACTGTCGGCCCTATTTTACACTTTTCCCTACTCGGTTCCCAACCGATGGAGCCTTCGGTGTGTGCATAGTGCCATGAGTCGATTCCACAAAGGAATCCGGCCTCATATAGAGTTGTGAATTATTTCAAAACTTTTGTTCCACTACTAGAGCTGAAAATTAGAAGATCTAACATCGACTATGAGCACCCACATAATCCACAACTCCCTCCATATCAATCCGAGCTGACGCTTAGGGGGCAGCATGCTAGTTTTGAACATAATTGGCAAGTTCCTCCAATATAATCAGCTCTGACAGTCGAATGGATCGATCAGATATATGCCGTGTTGCGAGATCAATTTGGCATACAGCCTAAGGGGAAAGTTACTGGCTATCGAAAGTCGTACTCTGATACATTGATTGGATACCTTACCCTAATAATTTCAAGGTTCCCGATTTTGCAAAAAAAATTGGGAGATGATTCTATCACCACAATAGAGCACAACGGACATTTTATCGCACGATGCGATGAGACAGCTCAGTCTGATGGGTTGAAAATTAATTTTTTCCAATATCTTTGTCAGGAGCTACATTTACGTGGTTCACAGCATTGCCCCCATATTCGGTCAACTTTTGGACCAATTTGGAAAGTCGATTACATGAGTACTTTTTCTCTGGCTGTTTAGAACTTAGAATCTCTAATTTGAGTTCTACTCGACAGAAGTTCAAAAAATCGGTCACAGACTACATTAAAAGGTTTAGGGAGTTGAGAAATCGGTGTTTTAGTGTGACACTGCCTGATAGTTAGCTAGCCAATTTGGCTGTCTAAGGGGTTAATTCAGTTAAAAAAAATTCGGTAGACAAGAATTCACTGATTTAAGCCATCTGCTGCATCATATATCAGCTCAGGAAGGCCAGTTTACCAATAGAGCCTTTAAAGATAAATTCAAAAATAAGGATAAAGAAAAGGCTAAGGTCAACCTTGTAGATTACAAGTCAAATGGTTCATCTGATGAAAACGAGGTTGAGGTGAACATAGCCGAGTGGGTCAAGGGCAATAAAAAGTCTTTGATCTATTCATGGCTTAAGCCGATCAAGAATCTGTCGGAAGTGAAATATGCATTTGATATATCCAAGTGTGATCGTATTTTTTACTTATTGCTACATGAAAAGATTATACGATTAACCGAGAGACATGTCATACCATTGGTTGAGAAAATTAAAAAGTGAAGGTATTGATGGGAACGGTGGCCCGATCTTCTGACAGGTAGTACTAAATCGATTGGTGGAGAACTCAACGTTGATGATTCGGCTTCCAATCAGAACGGATTTGAACCCTGCAATCGCTACACCATTGCTCCTTTGGTTATCAACCACGCACAAACACAGTTGACCTTGCCAAGAAGGTTTATCCCTGCATGTGAATCGAGAACGCAAGCAAGAACGGGTAGAAGCAATCTGAATATTGCTAATTACCAATGAAGAACTCGAAGTTAGGGTTCCACAAACCGAACAACGCGAAACTATCTAAAACAGAATAATCTAAGCAAAACCCATCTATTCTAGCGACTGCTACTGAATATATATGAGGATGAAGGCAAGGGAGGCGGCAAAGGGGATGGCTGTGCAACCCTAGGTCGTACAAGGCCTTTGGGCCCAAGTGGAGGTGTCGCAGCACCCGACAGATTCTGTTCGTCATATAGTTTTGATGATTCCCGTCGATCCAGAAGGAGTTTGAATATGAAACCACTTCCGTTCGAAAGATCTCATCATGGGCTTGTCCGTAGAGTCCAAGAACGTCTCAATCGGACTTCTTATGACTCAAATATGTTCATTTTATATTAAACTGCACCTGGGGGCCGAACTGGACTCGTGAACGAATTGGACTTGATCTCAGATTGGTCTTGTAGCGTCAAAAGTTGTTGGGCCCTTTTCTTGGCTTGAGGGAGAAATATGGTTTGCTGGGCCAGCATGGTCACATCAGGTATTGCAAGTGGTATCAATCTTTTTCTCATAATACTAATGATTGCAATATTTTTCATAAGCGGATACAATCGGCTATAGAAGACGACCGGTCAAAATTTGCAGAGGAGCCGATGATGAAGCTGGATGCGATCCATTCCTAATCAACATGATCCACTACTCGGGAAAGAAACCTGAGCTGACGCATGAGACAAAACTCGAACTCCAAGAAATGTAACGCGTTAATTTGATGTACAAGCAAGCTCTGATGGCAATGAGACATTGAAGATCACGGTCGGCTGCCTATAGAGAGACTGATCGAGAAGGGAAGAATTTGAGGACCAGCAAACCAATGGGAGGTTTGCAAGTTGGTAAGTGGTACAAGGCTAAGAGGGTAGTGCCACCTTGCAAACTGACACAGAGGCCAAAGCCCATCTTCTCCTAGCTATTAGCAAAATATAAAAGAAGAAACAACACGCAACGTTATCCTACGCATCGTTCAGATGATATGTATTGCCCAGATAACCTGGAAAGATCTCATCGATGATGCCCATTTTGACAGTTCTATTGGGAAAGGGGGTCAGCTCTGCCATCACCACACACATATCCGATGGAGCACTATCCCTGCCAAGGTGACTGGCAGCGACAGTCGGTGAAAGACAATACATCTGAGCCGATACAAGATCATCGTTATGAATAAATCAATAGGGAATCGGCCCTTGAAAGAATTTCTAGGCCTATCTAGGAGCAAAAATGACCAGATGAAAGGTCAAGTTCTACGGCTAAGGTTGATCTAGCAGGAAAAATACGATAGCCGATAGAACCAAAGCCGAGATGGTGTCCTCCAGGCCTTAGCTAATTGCAACGGAGAGGACTTCAGATTCTAAGGACCCAAGAAATGAGGGAAGCCGAACAAGAAAAGCAAAGGAATGAAGCCTTAAATGAACTTCATCTAATCAAAATTGCTAAGAAAGAGTGGAGGAAAAAAGAATGGGTTGAGGATGAATTCAACTCAGCCGACGACCTAGACTCACCTGTGGTTTGCGATGATTCACCACTTCTGATGGACATCAACATGGTGTTCACATTGCCAGCAAAATTTAGGATGAGCATTGCATCGGTTAAAGGATCTTTTGCTTATTTGTGCTTGGGAGCACAAGATGCAGTCTTTGGAAAACCTTAGAAGTTCATCGGCATCTGACTCCATTATACTTGAAAGGTTATATCAATGGCAAGCCAATTTCAAAGATGCTGGTCGATGGAGGAGTAACTGTCAACCTAATGCCATACACGACATGAAAAAAGTTGGGTAAGTCAAATTATGATCTAATTAAGACTAACATGGTTTTAAATGATTTCACAGGCGACCCCACAGAACTGAAAGGGGTGATGGTAAAAGAGCTAACTATTGGTAGCAAGACTTTGCTGACTGCCTTTTTTGTAGTTGAAGCTAAGGGGCATTACAGCGTTCTGTTGGGATGAGATTGGATTCATGTCAATTGTTGTATTCCATCGACTATGCACCAAATGCTAGTCCAATGGAATGGAGATAAAGTGGAGGTCATTAAAGCTGACACAACGTCTCATATTGCTATGGCCAGTTCAGATGCAAATTGGCAATATGACAGAGTGGAGTGCATATCAGGCAAAACTTTGGACGACTGTGATTTTCTCTACATCAGCAAAATGGGGCTTGTTCCGATTATTGTAAGGCCGAGCACATTTGATCGGACAGAGGAAGTTGTATGCCTGTGGAGCCCAAATAAGCGATAAAGACTTCACAATATAAAATGCGATGCTATCGGCAAACAACGGATAGTTATGAGGCCATTGTAGACTTTCAAGAAATCGAGAAATAGGACCAACGATTTATGTCGACTGATTTGCTTGATGAGGTCGACATAGGCGATAGTGATCGGAAAAGTCCAACTTTCATTAGTTCAAAGTTGGCGGTAGATTATAAAGAAAAGTTGGCCAAGCTTTTGAAGAATCATAAAGATTGTTTTGCTTGGGAGTATCATGAAATAACTGGTTTAAGCTGATAATTAGTTGAACATCGGTTACCTATAAAATCAGGTTATAGGCCATTTAAGCATTCTCCTTGATGATTTAATCCGGCCATATAGGATAAGATAAAAGAAGAGATTGTGCGATTATTAGAAGCAAAATTATCAGGCCGTGCCGATATGCTAAGTGGGTTTCTAATATTGTTCCTATAATGAAAAAGAATGGAATACTTAAGGTGTGTGTTGACTTTAGAGATTTAAATAAAGTTACAAACAAACAATGAATGTCCAATGCTTATAGCTGATATGCTTATTAAAGCTACATCTAGGAATAAGATAATTAGTTTTCTAGATGACAACGCTGGGTATAATCAAATATTCATGAAAGAAGTCGATATCCCTAAAACAGCCTTTAGGTGCCTAGGTGCCATAGGATTGTTTGAGTGGGTGGTGATGACTTCGGCTTGAAGAATGCTGGCACAACGTATCAGCGAGCCATGAATTTAATTTTCCATGAGTTAATCGGCCATATTGTTGAGATTTACATCGACAAAGTTGTAGTAAAATCTAAAGAAGATTACACCATCTAGACAATTTAGAAAAGGTTTTCAAAAAGACAAGGGCGTATGGTTTGAAGATGAATTCATACAAGTGTGCCTTTGGAGTATCGGCTAGACAGTTTTTAGGCTTTATGATCCATGAAAGGGGAATTGATGTTAATCAAGAAAAGGTCAAAGCCATAACCAAAAATAAGCCAAAAAGGATCTACAGAAGTTGATGAGCAAGATACTAAGCCACTTTGCTTGTCATTATATTTTGCTTGCACCAAGTTAAGATATTATATTTTAGCATCGGCTTATAAAGTTGTTTGTAAAATCGATGTCATAAAATTTATGTTATCATCTCCAATTCTACAAGGTCGACTTAGTAAATAGGCATACACACTCATTGAGTTCGATTTAACATATGAATCGGCTAAGGCCGGCAAGGGTCAGGCAATAGTCGATTTTATCGGATAAGAGACCGATATAAATGCCGATCAAGTATCTGATGCTCCATGGAAATTATTTTTCTATGGATCAGTATGCTGAGAAGGCGATGGTATCGGAATAGTAATAATTTCTCCAAAATGATATAGTTTCGAGTTCGAATTTTGGCTAAATTGTAAATGTTCTAATAATCAAGCCGAATATGAAGCGTTTCTTAAAGGCCTACAGTTACTCAACAATATCAAAGTCGACTCTGTTGAGGCTTTTGGGGATTCTCTATTGGTGGTGCAATAAATTAAGGTAGAATATAACTGCTATGATGAAGGCTTTGTTAAATATTTAGAGTAGTGTCTCAATTTAATCGGCTTGTTTACCTCATTTTCAATTTGTCATATTCCACGATAATTGAACGACAAGGCCAACTTGTTAGCTTAACAAGCATCAGGCTATGAAGTTTTTGGGCGATTAGAAGACTGTGAGCTGATTGTCAAAATGGTCAAGTGTATCACTACAGACGATTGGATGGCGAAAATAGTTGATTATTTGATCGATCCTTCAAGACCCACTGATCAGAAAATTAAGAGACAAGCCCTAAAGTATGTCTTGCTCGATAAAGTGCTCTACTACTGAACTATAGAGGGTTTATTGCTAAGATGTCTTGAAGACGAAGAAGCTAAAGTAGCGATGGGTGAAGTACATGAAGGTATCTATGGAATACATCAATCGGCTCATAAGATGAAATGGCTACTAAGGTAGACTGGGTATTTTCTTGGCCAACAATATTGGAAGATTGCTTCAAATATTATAAGGGATGCCAAGCTTGTCAAAAATTTGGCAACTTGCAAATAGCCCCAATATCGGCTTTACACCCAATTTTGAAGCCTTGGCCATTTAGAGGATGGGGAATAGATGTAATTGGACAAATATTTCTTGCATCGAACAAAGGCCATAAATGTATTCTGGCTGCGACTGATTAATTTTCTAAATGGGTTGAAGCGATACCTCTCAAGAAGGTTACAAGTATCGAAGCTATTTGTTTTGTTACAAAAAATATTGTCCTTGATTTTGATGTTCCTTAGACTATTACGACTGATTAGGACACTATGTTTATGTCCGATGGGTTTCAAGATTTTTCTAAGAGCTTGGGTATAAAATTGCTAAACTTATCGCCTTATTATGCACAAGCTAACGGTCAAGCTGAGTCATCAAATCAAACATTGATTATGTTGATCAAGAGGAAAATTAAAGAAAAACCAAGGAATCGACTTAATAAGAATAGCCAGGCAAAATGGACTGTCAGCTTAGAATTATAAAGATTTATTAACGATCACCTAAACGACTTGGCAGAATTACGATTGCATACACTAGATCGGCTAAAGAAAAATAAGGCAAGGGTTGCAAGGGCTTATAATAAAAAGGTCTTGCCAAAGTCATTTTGCGAAGCTAATTTAGTTTGGAAAACTATATTTCCTGTTGGCTCTAGTGATATTCGATTTGGTAAATAGTCTTTGACATGGGAAGGACCATATAAAGTACATTGGTTTGCGGATGGAAATTCTTATATCTTGGAGACATTAGAAGGTGTGCTGTTTCCTAAAGCGATTAATGGTAAATACTTGAAATTTTTTCACTCGAGTATCTGGATTGGTGCATGATCAGCTAGGGACGACTACTGAGGCAGGAAGGCCAAATTAACTCATTGCAATTAATTTCGGTTGGAAGAAAAAGTATAGCTAATGATAATTAAAACTTGGCAAATACGAAATAAGATTAAAAAACATTAATATGTTAAATAGCCTATTATAAATACCCTTACAACATGTTTCAGAAATTTGACCGAATTACAAACATTCGAACATTGTTTTTAAACCTGATTACAGACATTGTTCATACAACGCCGACTCGCTTAAGGATTGTTAAGAGTAGCCCCAAGACCTGACAACATAGCTGCGGCCTTGGCAATAGTCCCCTCCATGTCATCAAGAATTTTTTTGTCTTCTTCTTTGGAGCCGGGTATGGAGACGACTTTCGCAGATTGTTTCTTGAACAATGCTATGGCTATGCCTAAGTCGGCCTTCTGGGCTTTTAAAGCCAACGAGGTGGATGCCATCTCCTTCTGGGCCTCAGCTAAGGAATCATTGATTTTTTTTCCAGTTCTTCCTCAAGGGACTTCTTGCCCGATTCATGTTTGAGCATCTTTCCCTTGGTGGCTTTTAGGGATTGCATTCCCTCATCATATTGGGCCTTGAGCGCTTTGGTGTTGATCACCAACTTGTCAAGAAGTGTGTGATCGTCACGCTGTGCTGCCCAATGCTCCAGCCTAGCCTTAACCGTGTTTACTGATTCTTTCTTTTTTGTCAATATGGCACACGTTGAGCAGTGCAGCCATGGCTTCCACAGGCAGGTCGGTTTGCACTGGGGCCATCGCATCTCTAAGGAGCTGTGCATTCCCCAGAAGGCTGGTCGATGGAGTATGAATAAAGTTGAAAAAATAGTTTAATTTCTCCTACATGCCAGGAGCAGATACCACTTGAGCCGATGCGTCTTTGGAGTCAGCTAGAATTTTTTGGGTCTACTCTGGGAAGCTATCGACACAAAGGTCCACATCATCCTCTAAGTCTGACCTATCAAATCTGAGGGCATTGGTCAGAGGCTCCGTCGATTTGATGGCTAGCTTTGTAGCTATAATAGAGGTGGTTGCAGTGCTTGGTATGCCTGGAGGAATCTTGGCCAATGGTGTCGACTGTGATGGAGGTGGAGGCAGGTCTACTTCTGTTGGAAGATCGGTGGGAATATCGGCCATAGATGCTAGTGTAGAAAGTGAAGGATGCAAGAGATTAAGAAAATTTATTAGCTTATTCATTTAAATGAATTTAAGAATTGTCTTGGTAAGTATTATACCTGGCATGTGCCCTAGGCATGAGGGGAGCTTTATGTTGGTGATATGCTCTTAAGGCATACATGGAAATGATTGTATGACGTCTTATATTTATGGAACAGTATAATTATTTGTCCTTTGAATAAATATCGATTGGATTTATCAACAAGTACGTGACTTGTTCGTGAGACTCTTTTCATATATCAATGTTATTCAAGTTATCCCTAATCGGTTATCATAATATAGAACGATTATGTTTCATAGATCAGCACATGTATTGATTGATGACCATGTTTCGTGGGTCATAGAGATATGGAGATATCTAATCAATAATGGTAGACATATTGGAAACATGCATTGGATCGAGGCCAATCTGGTTTCGACCATCACCACCTGAGCAGCTGTGAAGTTTTTTCACTCGCTCGTGGTCACGAGGTACAGGGTTCCACGTAGAATTATTACTGACAATGGGTCGCAGTTTACTAGCAAGCTATTTCGGGAGTACTAGGAGGACATGGGCACCAAGATCTGCTACACATCAGTAAGTCACCCCCAGAGCAATGGAGCGGTCGAATGCGCCAACGGACAAATCGTCCAGGGCGTCAAGAGACGAGTTTTCGATGAGCTCGAAAAACGTGGCCAAACCTGGGTGGATGAGCTTCCCACCGTCCTTTTGTCCTTACGGACCATGACCAGTCGAGCAACAGGAGCAACCCCTTTCCAGCTCATCTTCGGTGCCGAGGCCGTCGTGCCTTCTAAGGTCACGCTGGGCTCCACTAGGGTCAACTTGGTCGACCAAGTCAACTTTGAGCAAGAACCTCGACCTCGCCGGTTGAGGTAGGCCCGACCCCGAGCCCATCTCCGTCGGCCTCGATGGTCCCGTCTTCGATAGTCTGGACGTCCGCGGCTTTGACTCCTGCAACGGCCCCTACCAGGTCAGCGCTTGGTCCGGTGGGCCTTTGGTCAGGGTCACCGACCAAGCTACCCCCCGAAGGCACCGCAATGGCCTGGGCTTGCTGCGAGCTTGCCCCGTGGACCAGGAGGAAGTCATCCGTGTCCTCATCCTCGTCCTCGGACTCGCCCTGAACAAAAACCATGGTCACTGCCCATTGGGTGCTCGAGGTCTGCGACGGGAGAAGTTGCTAAGCAAAAGAAAGGGAAAAGTCTACGCTACGACCAAGGTTCGCACATACTTGTGTGATGAGCCTCCATCTCCTGGGAGGGGGAGGGGTGTCATGACGTCTCGTTCCCACTGTGCCGGGAGATGCATCCCCCCCTGGACGCTCTGCGGCTAGGACCTCAGAGCACGCACGGGCTACGGGCTCCCCGCGTTGACCACCCCAGCGCTCACCGTCGGGGGCTGCTTACCTTGTGGCGAGCTCGGGAGCCGCGCAGCGTTCACTGCACTTTGTTGCTACAAGAAGATGGGAAGAAGATCACTCCCGGGCTCGGCAAGGTTCGAGCAATCCCGGGCTCGACAAGGTTTGACTTACCACCACACGATCAGCCCACTCAACGTGTGGCTTCTTAGGGACGTTGATGTTGCTCGGGGCATCTTGGACTGGCCTCTTACCCGCCTTCTTGCTCTAGCCCGCCTTGGGTAGCAGCAGCATGAGTCTCGCTGTCTCCCAAAGCTCCCAGCTCTTCTGTGTGATTGAGCAAAGTCAGTGCGATCTCGAGTTGGCATGAGCTCAGTGCTAGTAAGGGATGTGTTACCTCACTACTCCGCCTCAAGACGTCCTTGGGAACGGGGTCAGCGGTGGTGTAGGAGAAGGCCGTCTTCCCAAACGTCTCCTGCATTCTCGCCGCTACCCAAGACTCCTTCGGGCTACAGGAAGAAAGAAGACCATTAAAAAGAAGTTCAGACAAACTCGAGCAAGATCAAGTTCGTAGAAGGCTTACCGCTGGGACATTCTCGGGTGAGGTCATCGTCCCCTCGGATCTCGAAGAACAGGTGCATTCTCTTTCGCAGAGGGTACATCCGGTTCTGCAGATAGTCGTGGACGATGGCCTGGCCGATGAGGCCGCGTGTCGCACAGATATGGATGGAAGCGAGGGCCTCTTGGTCAGCCGCCAAATCTTCGTGCTCGGGGGTTTGCCACTTGTAATCGACGGGGACGCCATTGTACGCGAGCACTTCCCCTCTCCTTTCTTCAGATAGAACCACCTCTCCGTCCACGAGCCAAGGGAGTCCCTAGTTTAGATTTGGGGGAAGGAGCAACGAAGCTCTGTCCGCAACTGGAAGTAGAGAAACCCTACCGCAGTGTCCTTCGCGGTACGTAACAGGGAGTAGAAGCAGAAGAAAAGCGAAGGGGTGGGAAGAATCCCCAAGAACTCCTCTCAGAGATGAGAGAAAATGGAAAGAAGAAGGATGGAATTGGGTACCAGGTTGACTAGCTCGATCTCGCATTTCGCGAGAACTGCAGCCAGGAAGTTGCTTTTCGGCATCCGTAGCCTCAAGAGCATATAGTGCTCAATGCCGACGAGCTCGTCCTCCTAGGGCTGCGGCTCGGTCTCTCCTCCTGGCAGCCGCCAGGTCGTCAGGTCCAGCATCCCCAGCACCTCAAGCTCCCTCATCCTCTTCGAGGTCAAGGTACTCTTCCCGAACTTGGCCATGGCCCTTGGGAAGGGTTTTTGCTCGAAGAAGAAAAGATGGCGGATGGAGATCAGGAAAGCAAGGGAGCAAAGAGTGCTAGGGTTCAGTGTAGTAAGGAATTTGGGGAAATTATGAGGAAGGCGATGGTTTTGGGATTTAAAAGAGTCCGATTACCAACAGTTGGCGCCATTTACGCCTCAAAAGGTGTGCTGAGACTTCCGGGGGAGAACGCGAAGCATCGAGGACCTCACTCACGACTTCCCCGCTTGAACAAGAGGCGTCGAAGCCCGAGCGTTCCCGGGCACATCTACATCAAAGGTCTCCAGGAGATTCTGGACTTGAGCTAAAGAGTTTCTGAGCTTGACTAGAAAGCTGACCCGTCCTCAAGGTCATCAGACTCAAGAACATCCCGTGCTTCAGGATCATGTCTTGAGCCTCGGGGGCTAGCTGTCAGGGATCAGTAACCCCACTACAAGTAAACGCCCCTCGACCTCGAGGACGTATCCCACGACTTTAAGCACGCATCCCCGAGCTCGAGCCCAGCGCCAAGCGAGCTCGAGCATGCACTTCCCGTGCTCGAACACTTGACCAGCGAGCTCGAGCTCGAGCAGGAGAATGAAGGCCCAGCTCGAGCTAGCAAGGTCAGGCTGGGCCAGGTTTAAAGAAGCCGGCGGTTACCAAGACAAGTAAAGGGCTTTAAAGACGGAGTCAAGCCCAGTGTGGAAGATACATTCTCGGGGCAGTTACCACCTGACTTTACTGCGCCCAGATACGCGTTTGGCTCCACGCCCCCGAATTTTCCGGCCGAAGCCATTTTTTGTAATGGTCTGTATTAAAGGTATAAAACATTCCCCTACATGGGAGAGGAAGGAGGAGCTCAGACACACACACACAGCTGCTCGGTTCCAACTCGAGCACCCCTTGTATTCGACCACAGTTCATCATCATCTACCTTTCGCCTCTGGGCAAGACTGGAGTAGAGCTGTTACCCGTGTTGCGGGCTCTAACTAGTATAATTCTTCGCGTCAACCGCTCTATTATTCTCATCCATAGCGACGATCAGGGTTCCTCCCCTTAGCGATCACGATCTCAAGTTCCACTCTTACATCATACCCCCTTCCTCTTGCGATTAGGCGATCCCGATCATCGACACAAACGGATTCATTCCATCGGTACTCAATGCAAATCTTATGTTCCTCATCTCTACACAAAACTCCTCATGTTTCCAATAGATGTTTCTCTATTGAGCTGAATCAGCAGGGTGTCTCAGCTTGCCATCTTCCTTTCGAGTTTCGTAATGCAAACGCAAAAATTTTGCCTCTCTGTGATTTGCAAACAACTGCTCCAAACAGGGAATGATAGGCAAGTACCACAATACCTTGCCAGCGGCCCCTTTAGTGACCTCTTCACCTTCATCGACCTGACTCGTACGCTTCTTGTCTTTATGCTTCTCCTTTTGTTTGTACTAGGGTACACCACAAACTGGATAAACATGCAATTCCTTATGCATGTTACGATACAAGATGCAATCATTCGGACATGCATGTATCCTTTCTATTTCTATTCCCAGGGGACATAGTAGATTCTTCGCTTCATAAATGCTTGTTGGCAACTCGTTTCCCTCCGAAAGCACATCCGATGAAAGAACTAAAAGTGCATTGAAACTTGTATTGTCCAATGGTGTTTTGCCTTTAGTTCGAACAATGCAAGGAGCGAACCCAACTTGGTGTATTTCGCTTTGCAACCCGAGAACGGCAGTTTGGCATCGTCGTCCATCAAGCTTTCAAGCTTTTCAAACTCTCTTTTTTGTGTAATTTCCCTCCACATCCCGCAACATTTGCTCTAAATTATCCTCCTCAAACATATCATGTTGCAAATTATCATCGGGTTCCAGCATGTCTTCGTTGCATACCAGATGGGTACTACTTGTCTCCCTGTGATGGATCCAACACGTGTAATTTCTCACGAAGCCACGTTGAATCAGGTGATCTTCAATTTGAGATGAATTATTAAATCTATTGAGATTGGTGCAATCAATGCTAGGACAATATATGAAGTTTACACCCCCTCCTCACCATGTCTTCTTCTACAATTTTTTTGAACTTCTTAACACCCCTCTAAAATTCAGCATTCACACGGCTTTTCTGATATATCCATTCTTCATGGTCCATCCGCAATTAAACTACGTATAATAAATTGGGGAAAAACTAGAGCGACAGCTAGCTACCTATTTCGAATATTGAGATGTCATTTTATTACCTTTGTAAAATAGAGGACGGGTTCCAAGATATATAATTTTACTCCCGATACCTTCTTCCCAAGTTAAGACCTTCCATTTCCTAGTAAGGAGATATACATTTAAAACATCAATAATAATATCGAATTACCTAATTAATGCAGTAGCTTGCAAATCTTATGACTTCAATGAAGCAAAATAAGGGTACAACCATTAACAAAGTTGATGAATAGAATGATCATAAAGAAACATCTATCTGTTCACCAACTAAGTACATGCCAACGATTACTCCTAATCTCTAATTAATTTAGGTTTTAGAACCCATTCGAGGAAATATGGTTCGGGCAAGTTCCTAAGCTGTTGTACAACTTCAAAGAAAATTTCAGCAGCATCTCGCTACTATTATCCAGATACACGTTTCGACAACAGGTCAAGAGGGGTGTGTATCTAGAGAACACCAAGTAGATGCTGTCGAAACATTCTCTGGAGTTGTTCAACAGCTCAGAAACTTGCTCGAACCACATTTCCTCAAACTGTCCAACAAAACGCGGACAATTCGAGAGTGCTTGCTTTAGATATGCCATTTTAGCATATTTATAAACAAGCACCCTCGAACGGGAGACGTAGGTTACGCAACCTAAACTCTAACATTCATCATATAATAGCAACAATAATTCCAGATTAACACGAGAGTACTACAAAGATAATTAAATGGATGTGTGCATGTCAAATAAAGGGTGTGAAATCTGATAGAATACACACAATTCCACTGCAACCTAAATTCTCTTTACGATATATCGAAATTACCTATTGCAAAATTAAAGGGGTTTGAAGGAATTCTCACATTTTTGAAGAAAACCACAAATGAGGGGAAAAAGATGGGAAATCTCCTCAAGCTAGGGCTTCAACTTTACCCTCTTAACACCCAACCTCGAGGATTTCAAATTTTCTCACCCCAAGTATTGCTTCCAACCAGAATATGTGCTATTTTTTCAGGTGGTAGTGGTTTTTTTAGCCTCTAGAACAACAACAGAAGAGAGTTCAACCGGAGGGTATAAATAATCAAGCGAGGCACATCACAATTAGTTCTCAGGTCATAAGAGATTGTGATGTGGCACTGGGCACATCACAATCGGTCACATCACAATCAGTTCTTAGGTTAGAAGCGATTGTGATGTAGCACTGGACCGACTGTGATGTGCCCAATGCTACATCACAATCGCTTCTAACCTGAGAATTGATTCTGATTATTATTAACACCCTCTCCTAAGTCATTTATCACAATCTATTTTTCAAAAAAACTTAAGAACCAACCCAAATGAAGCCAAATATCTGTAGAGATAGGTCTAAGAGGCTAATTGGATTTTGCCAAGATACGTACATTGTAAGGTATTGAAGAGATCCAATATGCAAGATTCCAAGAGAGATTTCATGCCCATGTCAAATGGTATTAGCCTTAGGAAGAGTTAGTGTCCTTCAACCACTGATGAGCAGGACAGGATGAGTAAGGTTCCATATGCTTTGGCAATTGGGACTATAATGTATGCCATGATTTGTACACGACAGGATGTGTCATATGTTCTAAGCGTTACGAGCAGATATCAGTCAGATCCAGGTGAAGATCACTGGAGAGCAGTTAAGTATATCCTCAAGTACTTGAGAAGAACTAAGGATGCGTTCCTCGTTTATGGAGGTGAGGAAAGGCTCGTTGTTAGTGGTTACACCGATGCAAGTTTTCAAACCGATAAAGATGATTATCATTCGCAATCTGGGTATGTGTTCATGCTGAATGGAGGAGCAGTGAGCTGGAAGAATTCCAAGCAGAGTACGGTTGCTGATTATACGATGGAGGCTGAGTACATTGTGGCTCCAGAAGTTGCAAAGAAGGTTGTTTGGATTAAGAAGTTCATCACTGAACTTGATGTGGTTAATAGTGCTTCTAGCCCATTGGATCTTTATTGTGATAATAGTGGTGCCATTGCGCAAGCGAGAGAGCCTAGATCATATCAAAAGTCCAAGCACATTTAGCGGTGCTATCACCCTATCCGAGAGATTGTGGATAGAGGTGATGTGAAGATATGCAAGGTGCACACGTATTCGACTGAAGGACCATGTGGAGGTCCATCGATGTTTGTGATGAGTATTTGACTTTATATGAGCAAGGTGTGCTCAAGTTTGAGTTTGATTTGGATTGATTTTCAAAATAAAGCAATTTGAGTTGTCTCTGCCAGGAGTGGCAGTACCGGCCGTATGGGCGCGGTAGTGATGAGTTGCATAGTTTATTGCACATCTTTGTGGGCATTGCGATGTGAGGAGTTTCCTTGTCTTTGATGGTTGCAGGGCGACGGTGCTAGGTCATGGTGAGGCGGAGGATGACCGGGACTAGGCGGGGAGCGTCGGAGGTCCAGACGGTTGGGAGATCGCCGGAAGATGATCGGAGACGGAGTCTGGGCAAGTCAAGAAGACAAGGAAAGGAGATGATGCTAGCTAGATGCCGTGTGGATCAATGAGGGCCGTCGGATTGAGGTCTAGTAGATAGGTTAGCGGGTCTAGGTAGTATGCTTTGAAAACCGTGCAAGAAAACCTGCTATGTGTGTGGGTTTTGGGTTAGCCCTTGCATGGCTGTGTGTGTGGGTTAGTCCTATCCCTTAGATGAGTGCTCTAGGGACCATGTGGAGGTCAATCCATGTTTGTGATAAGTATTTGACTTTATTTGAGCAAGGTGTGCTCAAGTTTGAGTTTGATTTGGATTGATTTTCAAAATGAAGCAATTTGAGTTGTCTCTGCCAGGAGTGGCAGTACCGGCCGTATGGGCACGGTAGTGATGAGTTGGATAGATTATTGCACATCTTTGTGGGCATTGCTATGTGAGGAGTTTCCTTGTCTTTGATGGTTGCAGGGCGACGGTGCTAGGTCATGGTGAGGCGGAGGATTACCGGGACTAGGCGAGGAGCAACGGAGGTCCAGACGGTTGGGAGATCACCGGAAGATGATCGGAGACAGAGTCCGGGCAAGTCAAGAAGACAAGGAAAGGAGATGATGCTAGCTAGATGCCGCGTGGATCAATGACGGCCGTCGGATTGAGGTCTAGTTGATAGGTTAGCAGGTCTAGGTAGTATGCTTTGAAAACCGTGCAAGAAAACCCGGTATGTGTGTGGGTTTTGGGTTAGCCCTTGCATGGCTGTGTGTGTGGGTTAATCCTAGCACTTAGATGAGTGCTCTAGGGTTGAGGGACTCATCCAAGGGTGGTAGGTGGCCCAAGAGTAGTATAAATAGGGGTGGAGGGGTAGCCTCCTTCCCTTGAAGGTTTTGAGGTTTTTGAATGCTCCTTTGAGCTTTGCCCACATGAAAGTGAGGCTTTGTAACCTCTCCTTCCAGAAATGAAAGTTTTATCCATCCAACTCTGAATTTATTGTGCACATTTACATTGTCTTTACTTTACGCAATTTAAATTCAGCATTTACTTTCCCGCAATTACATTCTCGCAATTCACTTTCACGCAATTTGGATTTGCCTCCCCTCCTTCTAAATGCTGTTGATCTTGGATGTTTTGAGTGTGTTCATATGGTTTTACATCTCTTTTGCACTCTTGGATTGAGTAGAGAACATCTTTTCTTTCAAGTTCCAACTTTGTTCAGAACTTGTTTTTTGCGCAGCATTTGGTATTTGATTTTTATAAACAACTAGTAAAATTATTTTTAAGTGATTCTTGTTAGCGGAGGTGCGGGACTCTGATATCCATTTGCAAAAAAATTGTGGAGTTCACTTGTTGCACTTTTTGGGTGTCATGAGGTGAAAACCGAGCCCCAAACTTTCTGCTCGAAGTTATTGGCTGATTGTGTTCTTTGATTTTTCCTGTTTTTTCTGTAAGTATTTTTGAGGAGAAATTTGGTGGAGTTTCTCAAGACTCTTCTTCTCATAGGGAGAAAAATTCTCAAAATTTTGTGAGCTGCAGAAACACACCAACCTCCTGTTCAAATGCAGGACAATTTCTGGAAATTCTGCTTTTGCTTTTCTGAAAGTGACTTTTGTGATTTGAATTGATGTCATTTCTAAAAGCAAGAGTTGGATTGATTCCTCTTTATCTTGGACAATAGACAACCAGGATTGTGACTCAAAAATCCCCACATATTTTATGGTACTTATCCATGCAAGCTTGGGGTACACATAGTTGTCTAGTTTTTCGGGTTTTTCACGATCTCCTTTGAGCGATCTTGTCGAGGTTTTTGTTGGAGTATTTTGGGGGAAAATTTATTTTTGACCATTCACCCCCCCTCTGTTCGCCATCTCGATCCTTCAATTGGTATCAGAGCCAGTTCTGCTCCTTCTAGATCTTGATCGGTCTCAAGAGCTATGGCGACGGACAAATATTCCACCAAGCCTCCCATCTTTAATGGAGCTGATTTTCCTTTTTGGAAGTCACGGATGGAGTCATACATCACTGCCCAGGGCTACCTGATATGGCAGAAGGTGAAACTCCCGTATGAGGTTCCTGCTGATGAAAATGTCACGGCCATCAATATGGCTGACGTTGAGGCGAATGCTAAGGCAAGGAACATTCTCATACAGGGTGTTAGCCGCGGTAAGTATGATACGATTTCTCACCTTTGCTCCGCTCACGAGATTTGGGTAACCCTCGATGCTTACCATGAGGGCTCTACTCAAATCAAGGCGTGAGGCAGACAGTTCAAGCGAGTACAACAAGTTTGATCAACGCGCTGGTGAGAGTCTCGACGAGTGTTTTGGTCGGTTTACAAAGATCTTGAGCGACCTCTGAGCAGTTGGATGCATATACCCTGACTCGGACAATGCTCGGCATTTCTTGACCGAACTCGACCTTCGGGTTTGGGAGATGAAGGTGACCACCATCAAGGACACCACCGACTTATCGACTCTTACTCTTGACGGGCTTTATTCCCGCCTCAAGACTCATGAGATCGATGTCGTCTCTCGGAAGACAAAATCTCAGTCGATGGCTTTGGTCACCGATCCCAATGGATCTTCTTCTGATTCTTCTGTCGGTCTCTCCCTCTCCATCCTTTGTGAGCTAAGCGATGACCAACTGGAAAAATTTCCAGAAAATGAGCTTGCTCTTCTTGCTCGCAAATTCTGTCATGCATACAAGAGGGTGAGAGAGAGGAAGAGAGGTGGCATGATCACCTGCTTCGAGTGTGGTGGCCCCAACCACATTCGGGCGAACTGTCCCAAGCTGGAGAAGGGCAAGAATGACGTTGGCGGTTCGGGCAAGAACGACTACACCGACAAGAACCGCAACAAGAAGCCTCTAGTTCGTGAACCGGCGCACGAGAAGAAGTACCGCAACTTCTCCAAGAACAAGAAACTCTTCCACCGCGTACTCGCCGCGCTTGACGACATCAACATCTCCGACACGGAGACATGGAGTGATGAGGGCGAGGATGATCTGCAAGAGAAGAAAGGCGGCGATGACTTCTCCGGCATGTGCTTCATGGCCGACGTCAACGGCATCAGCGACTCCGAGCTGTACAGCGACACGGACGAGGTACCCTCCTATGCCTAGCTCAATGAAGCTTTCTGCAAATTAGGAAAATTTCATGCTAGAGCTAGAGCTAGGTGTACGGAGCTTGAGAAGGAAGTAGGTACCTTGACTCGGGAGTTAGCTTCACTTAGATCTTCTCCCTCCTGAGTCACTGATGACTGTACTTTGTGTGATGCTTTGCTTGTGGAGTTAGAGAACCTAAGGACTATGCATGATAGTGTGTTGTCTGAACTAGATAGTCTTAGGTTGAAGAATGCTAGCAATGAATCTGTTGATACTCCTTCTGTAGATGCTAGTTTTCTTCATGCTCACTCTACTCCCTCTTGTGCTAATTATCCTAAATTGCTTGCTGAAATTGATGCCATGAGCACTCACCTTAAGAAGCTTTCTTCTAGAAATGATGAACTTGAATTGCATGCTTCTAAGGACCCAGTCATCTCATGTGAGGGCTGTAGGCAACTAAAACTTGACAATGAATCCTTAAATATCAAGTGTGCTAAACTTGCTAAGGACTTACTAGATAAGTCACAAGAAAGTTGCTTGCGATGTTCTGTGATTGAGGGGGACTTGGATAAAATCCATGTCGAGCTTAGGAAGAAATTAGAAGACCAAGCCCATAGAATTAGAAATGCGTCTTGCGTCTCTTGTGAGGCCCTCAAGATTGAGGCAGCCGTGCTGAGGGAGAAAAATGCACGTGCTGAGAGAGCTCATCTTTCTGGTTCTTCTTCTTCTTCCCCTTGTTCTTCTTGTGCTTCTTTCTTTCGAGATTGCCAGTATTTTATGAGCACTCTCGAGAAGTTTGTTGGAGGCAAGAAGAAGCTCAATCTTATTCTAGACCAATCCAAGATTAGTAGATCGAATCAAGGTCTAGGATTTGATCCCATGGAGCACGCTCGGGCGCATCCTCCCACCATTGTGCGCGGCTCCAAGAGTGGTGAGATTGTGGTAGCTCCCAGAGTAAGTACCACCGTGTTTAGGTCTGCTGGGGTTGTCCATAGGATTTCTAACCAGAAGGGTGTTACTCTTGTTGCTTCTACCTCTAGTAAGGCGAAGTACACATGCACCTTTTGTAAGAAGGATGGTCACCTAGTAGATTTCTTCTTCAGGCGCGCCAAGATCAATCGGCGTGAGCATGTTGCTGCCCTTAAGGGTATTCAGGGTCATCCCCAGACTTTGAGTGCTCCTAAGGTGCACACTGCTTCTAGACAGGTTAGAGAGTCGCCTGTTTTTGGGCAGCGTCCAGGACTCGGTATTCATGCTAGTTCTCCGAGTTTTAGTCCTGGAGCTGTTCGTAGTCAGTCTTTCCGCCATCCTCTTGATATTCCTCGTTTTTCTCATCGAGGTAGATATCAGAGGCGTGAGGTGTCTTCTGGTAGGAGTTTTAGGCAGCTTCACTGGGGTGGTTCGGCTTTTGCACCATGGCAGGCCAACCAAGTTTCAGCTCCTAGATCATCTACAAGAGTTGCTACTGATCTTGTTAGGGTTAAACGTTAGAGAGACACTCGAGTCTAGTCTTCTTCGGTGACTGGTACTCTGAGGCGTCGTGTGGTTCAGTATTGGGTTCCCGAGTCTTCACTCTATCCTAGTACTGAGTCATCTTTCTCTTTTGTGTCTTGATCAGGTTCGTCGGATGGGGAAGGGCGATGTTTGGATTGTCAACTCCGGTTGTTCTCGTCATATGACCGGAGATTCTTGATGGTTCTCTTCCCTAGTACGAGCCCCCGGTGATGAGTTGATCACTTTCGGGGATGTTTCTTCACGTAGAGTCATTGCTAAAGGTACCATCTGCATTAATGACAATTTCATTCTTAAAGATGTTGCCTTAGTGAGTAAACTGCAATACAATTTGCTTTCTGTTTTTCAGCTTATTGATAACTCTTTCAAGGTGAGTTTCAAGAGTAGCGCCTGTAGAATCCTCGATTCTTCAGGAGGGTTAGTTTGCGGGATTTCTAGATATGGGAGTCTTTCGTGCTGATTTTTCTGCTTCTTCTAGAGACTCTCTCCATTGTTTGATTGCTTCAGAGTCCCGTGATCTCTCCTTCTGTCAGAGGAGACTTGGTCACATTGGATTTGATCATTTGACCCGAGTTAGTAGTCATGACCTCATTCGTAGTTTGCCTAAACTCAAAATGGTCAAAGACTTAGTTTGCTCTCCTTGCTGACATGGCAAGATGGTTGCTGTTTCTCATCCCCCAGTCACTGTTGTGATGACTGATGCACCAGGACAGCTTTTACATATGGACACTGTTGGTCCAGCTAGAGTGCAGTCAGTGGGTGGGAAGTGGTATGTTCTTGTCATTGTTGATGATTTTTCGAGGTACTCTTGGGTGTTTTTCATGTCCTCGAAGGATGAGACTTTTATCCATTTTAGGGGTTTGGTTCATAGGTTTTCTTTTGAGCTCCCTGGTGCCCTACGAGCTATACGCAGTGACAATGGCACGGAGTCCAAGAACTCCTATTTTGGGAGTTTTGTGTGGAGTCTGGTTTAGAGCATCAGTTCTCCTCTCCCTACGTCCCTCAACAAAATGGCGTAGTGGAAAGGAAGAACAGGACCCTGGTAGAAATGGCCAGGACGATGCTAGACGAGTACAGTACTCCTAGGAAGTTTTGGGCTGAGGCTATAGCTACTGCTTGCCATGTTTCTAATCGTGTATTCTTGAGAGCACATTTGCACCGCACTTCTTACGAGTTGAGGTATGGGCGAAAGCCCAGTGTTTCTCATTTTCGTGTGTTTGGTTGCAAGTGTTTTATTTTGAAGTCTGGTAACCTGGATAAGTTTGAGTCTCGTTCTTCTGATGGTATCTTTCTGGGTTATTCGACTTCTTCTCGTAGCTATAGGGTCTAGAGTTGCGATGCGCATAGGATCATAGAGACCTGTGAAGTGACCTTTGATGAGGCTAGCCCAGGAGCTAGACCAGATATTTCAGGCTCTTCTTCTTCCTCCGAGACCATCTTTGTAGAGGATGAGGATGATGGAGATGATGGTGTTCCACCTGATCCAGTCCCCTCTACACCTGAGGTGCCTCCTGTTTCCATTTCTGCACCTCAGGAAGGCCAGCCCTTGCCTTCTGACTCTCTTTCAGCTAGTGGCTCTGCTCCTATCTCTTCTGTGCATGAGGTAGAGGCCACTTCTGTTTCTGGACCTCCCGTCATATTCAGCGTTCTCATCCACTTGATCAGATCATCGGCGATCTGTTTGAGCTAGTCACTCGCTCAAAATCAGGTTTGTCCAGTTTCTGCCTTCACTCTGCCTTTGTTGCCTTGTTTGAGCTAAAGGATGTGACTCATGCATTATCTGATGAGTCTTGGACTAATGCTATGCATGAGGAACTTGAGAACTTTGAGAGGAACAAGGTATGGCAGCTTGTTGAGCCCCCATCTGGTCATAATGTCATTGTGACCAAATGGGTGTTCAAAAACAAGCAGAGTGAGGATGGGGTTGTAGTTAGAAACAAGGCTAGATTAGTTGCACAGGGCTTTTCTCAGGTTGAGGGTCTTGACTTTGAGGAGAGCTTTGCCCCTGTAGCTAGGCTAGAGGCTATCCGAATCCTGCTTGCATTTTCTGCATCCAAAGGCTTCAAGCTCTATCAAATAGATGTCAAGAGTGCATTCCTCAATGGCTATATTGAGGAAGAGGTTTATGTCAAACAACCTCCAGGATTTGAGAACCCCAAGTTTCCGAGTCATGTATACAAGCTTTCCAAAGCTCTGAATGGACTCAAGCAGGCCCCTAGAGCATGGTATGAGAGGCTCAAGTCTTATCTTCTTAGCCATGACTTCAAAATGGGCGTAGTAGACAAGACTCTGTTCATCAGACACCATGAGTTGCATTTTCTTCTCGTCCAGATTTATGTGGACGATATCATTTTTGGTGGCTCGTCTCATTCGCTTGTGTCTCAGTTTTCTGAGGTGATGAGCACAGAGTTTGAGATGAGTATGATGGGCGAGTTGAGCTACTTTTTTGGCTTCCAAATCAAGCAGACTCGGGAGGGTACTTTCTTGCATCAAGGCAAGTATACCCGTGACCATCTGAGGCGCTTCGATATGTCTGTTGGGAAGCCGGTGATGACTCCTATGGCCACCACTACTGTCCTCGAGCCCGATGAGGATGGTGAGCCTACTGATCAAAAGGAGTTTCGGAGCATGATCGGCTCTCTCTTGTACCTCACTACTTCGAGGTAGGACATTTATTTCGCTGTGTGTCTGTGCGCTCGATTTCAAGCTTCTCCTCGCGTCTCTCACCGCCAGGCGGTCAAGCGCATCTTCAGGTACCTTCGTGCTACCACTGATTATGGTATTTGGTACTCTTCTTCTTCTTGTCTATCTCTTAGAGCCTTTTTCGATGCCAACTTTGCTGGCTGTAGGATAGATAGGAAGAGCACTTCTGGTACTTGCCAATTCATTGGCACTTCTCTTGTTTCTTGGTCATGTAGGAAGCGGTCAGGAGTTGCACCTGATCCACCGAGGCCGAGTATGTTGTTGCAACCGATTCTTTGTAGCAGTGCTCTGGATGAGTCGACCTTGCGGGACTATGGGTTAGAGATAGAGAGTGTGCCACTTTTCTGTGACAACACTTCAGCTATTTGCATTGCTAAAAACCCAGTGCAACATTCCCGGACCAAGCACATTGATATTAGATATCACTTCCTTAGAGACCATGTGGAGAAGGGAGATATCGCGCTTCAATTTGTAGAGAATGACCTTCAATTAGCCGATATCTTCACCAAGCCTTTGGATAGCTCCAGATTTGTTGCCTTGAGGAGTGAACTTGGAGTCGTGAGCCCTTACGGCCTTTCGTGAGGGGGAGCTGGTTTGTATATTATGTAAAATATTGTTCCCTTCCAGCTTTTCTTTGTGTTTTTCTTCTGGGTGACTTTGGGTTTATTTCTTTCTTGAGTTGAGTTCTCACTTAGACTTTTGGCATGCTTTGCATGGACCTCTTATCTTGTGCTTTAGGTTGCTATCATGCATGATTAGCTGTTCTCTCTTCTCTCTAGGTTGAGTTCCCTCACAGTCTTATAAGTCTAGCATGTATTGAGCCTCCTGGGTAGACAGGGTTTGTGTGCACTCCTTAGTTGGGATCTAGAGTTAGCTTCCCTATGTCAGTCATTGGAGAAGATAAGAGCGAGTCTGAGCCGTAGTGAGTCTCTTCTATCATATCTATGCTCAATAGCCATCCAGTTTTGCAGTTTCTCGACTTCTTCTCCACATTCTGTTTTTTTTCTGGTTGTTATTGAGTTTATTTGGGTTGTCCTTATGCCTAATCTTGATAATAACTCAACTTTAACCAGATTTGAGCTTAAAATTGATTCATTTGTTAAGGGGGAGTTTGGGAATCTGTTCATGCATTGCATTTAGACTACATTTTCTGTTTTATGAGCTTTGTCTATTATGCAATTGACTCAATCTTCATGAAATACATCATGCTATATCTTTTGAAGAAAATCACTAACTTAGATATGTCCAAGTCCATTTATCGTGCTAAGCCTATTAAAATCTGAAAATTTGAAAGCTTTAAATGAAAACTTGACGAAACATGTTGCTTTTACTTACTAAGTTTCTTCTCTAGGGGTTTTTACCATGAATTGTGAAATTTTGGATTTCTCTAGAGTCCCTATAGCAACTTGGGTGAAATTTGTTTGATCCATATTTGAGTCCTTCAGAATTACTCATATGGGCTAAATTGAAAATTAAAAAAAATTGACTCTTTTGTGCAAAATTGATTTCAACACTTTATATTCACGAGATTGCTTCCCATTGCGCTTGGGATGAACTTGGAATATATTGTGTATGACCAAGATCATTCTCTTAAGAGTTACTCTTGAGATGATCGAAAATGGCTTGAGTCAATTTAAAAAAAATGCAAATATCAAACACATAAGTGGGTAAAGAATGCAAATAATGTCAAACATTTGCACCCCGCTATGTTTTTTAAAGTCTTAAAAAAATTTGTATAAATTGAAAAATGAGCTTGAAGGACCTTATACGCACTTCAAAATTCCCCAAAGTGTTGAGTAGGTTCAACTCTAAGTTTTCCATTTGATCCTTGAGTGGTTTTGCTTCTAGCTTTGAAACTTTGCTAAGTTTTGCACTTGTCAAATCATGCTAAAATGAAATATTGTAAAACTAAGCTTTTTCATAAAATGTATTAGTCTTGGACATGTCTTATTCTAGTCATATTCTGAAATTGACAAGTTTGGTGTAATATCTTTCCATTTTGATCAATTGGATAATCTTCAAAGCTCTTTTATATTGCATTTTATCCGTACATAAAAAAAATTGATGCCTATGTTGCCAATAGGGGGAGAAAACGTAGAAAAGTCATCACTAAAAAGATAAAAATGTGAATGCTTATTTGGTTATTATGATCTTTGAAAAACTATGCTACTACTTCTTTTGGATCATAATCTCATAATCACATTTGACATGTTTAGTTGGATTTTAGAGTTTTTGTTGAAAACTTGCTCTTTCTTAAATTTAACTCTAAAATCTAAATTCCTCTTTGCCAACTTGGTCATGATTTTATATCTTTCTCTCTGAACCAAGTTTGGCTTTGCAATCAAATTGCTTTCTTCTTCTCTCATTCAAACTCAAATTTATGCCTTTTGTGTGGTTTGTCAATATACTCATCAAGGGGGGGATTGAAGGACCATGTGGAGGTCCATCCATGTTTGTGATGAGTATTTGACTTTATTTGAGCAAGGTGTGCTCAAGTTTGAGTTTGATTTGGATTGATTTTCAAAATGAAGCAATTTGAGTTGTCTCTGCCAGGAGTGGTAGTACCGGCCGTGTGGGCACGGTAGTGATGAGTTGGATAGATTATTGCACATCTTTGTGGGCATTGCTATGTGAGGAGTTTCCTTGTCTTTGATGGTTGCAGGGCGACGGTGCTAGGTCATGGTGAGGCGGAGGATGACCAGGACTAGGCAAGGAGCATCGGAGGTCCAGACAGTTGGGAGATCGCCGGAAGATGATCGGAGACGGAGTCCGGGAAAGTCAAGAAGACATGGAAAGGAGATGATGCTAGCTAGATGCCGCGTGGATCAATGAGGGCCGTCGGATTGAGGTCTAGTTGATAGGTTAGCGGGTCTAGGTAGTATGCTTTTAAAAACCGTGCAAGAAAACCCGGTATGTCTGAGGGTTTTGGCTTAGCCCAGCATGGCTGTGTGTGTGGGTTAATCCTAGCCCTTAGATGAGTGCTCTAGGGTTGAGGGACTCATCCAAGGGTGATAGGTGGCCCAATAGTAGTATAAATAGGGGTGGAGGGGTAGCCTCCTTCGCTCGAAGGTTTTGAGGTTTTTGAATGCTCCTTTGAGCTTTGCCCACATGAAAGTGAGGCTTTGTAACCTCTCCTTCCAGAAATGAAAGTTTTATCCATCCAACTCTGAATTTATTTTGCGCATTTACATTATGTCTTTACTTTACGCAATTTAAATTCATCATTTACTTTCCCGCAATTACATTCTCGCAATTTACTTTCACGCAATTTGGATTTGCCTCCCCGCCTTCTAAATGCTGTTGATCTTGGATGTTTTGAGTGTGTTCATATGGTTTTACATCTCTTTTGCACTCTTGGATTGAGTAGAGAACATCTTTTCTTTCAAGTTCCAACTTTGTTCAGAACTTGTTCTTTGCGCAGCATTTAGTATTTGATTTTTATAAAAATATAGAAAAATAATTTTTAAGTGATTCTTATTGGAGGAGGTACGGGACTCTGATATCCACCTGCACAAAACTTTTGGAGTTCACTTGTCGCATTGTTTGGGCGCCATGAGGTTAAAACCAAGCCCCAAACTTTCTGCTTGAAGTTCTTGATTGACTGTGTTCTTCGATTTTTCCTGTTTTTTCTGTATGGATTTTTGAGGAGATATTTGGTGGAGTTATTAAGGACTCTTATTCTCTTAGGGTGAAAAATTTTCAAAATTTTGTGATCTGTAGATCCCACCAACCTCATGTTCAAATTGAGGACAATTTCTGGAAATTATGCTTTTGCTTTTCTGAAAGTGACTTTTGTGATTTGAATTGATGTCCTTTCTAAAAGCAAGAGTTGGATTTATTCCTATTTATCTTGGACACTAGACAACCAGGATTGTGACTCAGAAATCCCCACATATTTTATGGTACTTATCTATGCAAGCTAGGGGTACACATAGTTGTCTAGTTTTTCGGGTTTTTCACGATCTCCTTTGAGCGATCTTGTCGAGGTTTTTGTTGGAGTATTTTGGGGGAAAATTTATTTGCGACCATTCAACCCCCCTCTATTCGCCATCTCGATCCTTCACGAACATATATGATCCCTTGACAAAACTACTCCCGTAGCCAAAGCATGAAGTGCACACAAGAGCCATGGGTAATAGATACTTGCATGATTGACTCAAGTGCAGGTCGGAGACAGTTGGTGATATGCCCTTGAGGCAAACATGGAAATGATAGTATGACATCTTATGTTTATGGAATAGTATAATTGTTTGTCATTTGAATAAATATCAATTGGATTGATCAACATGTAAGTGACTTATTCGTGAAACTCTCTTCATATATTGATGTTATTCAAGTTATACCTGATCGGTTATCATAATATTGGACAATTATGTTTCATAGATCAGCACATGTATTGATTGATGACCATGTTTCATAGGTCATAGAGATATGGAGATATCTAATCAATAATGTGGAAACATGTCAGAGAACATGCGTTGGATAGACCCATATGAGATAGTATGAGAATTGTTATATATTCTTATATGTCATCAATTGATCTCATACATAGTGTATGTATGATCCTTAGACTTGAGATCATCATTGGTTTCCTAGATGTATAATAGTTTACTTAGAGGCTGCCAAACGCTACTCTTTAACCTGGTAGTTATAAAAGGTAGTTTTCGGATTTACCATGAAACATGTTGAGGTACATGACTGATCAAGATGGAATTTGCCCCTTCTACATAACGGAGAGATATCTTTTGGCCCCTTGAGGTAGATGGATTAATGAAGTGCATAGCCAAGATGAATGTGATTAAAAGTCAATCGAGATAAATTAATCCACTATTGTGTGAGTGAATGGATCGAGCTGTCATAGGATGACATGACTCTCGCCTTGAGTTCGATCTGATATCGTGAGGCAAAGGGAATATGACATTATCACACTATAGTAGGTTCATCCATTACTTTAGTTATATTTGGGAATCGATATGTACTGCTAGGAACTGTTATTGATTATCGGTCAGAAAGATGTTTTCGAGTCGTGTCCAAATATACATGAACCTTGGGGTCACACACTTAAGGGGTTTTGAACGGTTAGAATCAATTATCAGAGTTCGGATTGGATCCGTTCTAATGGGCCAAATTGAATATAGACTTAGATCGGGCCGAAGGGTTGGGTGCCACCGAGGGCTATAAAAAGGGGATGTATGCTTAGGGTTTGAGGTAGAAGTTGTATGCAATAATTGCACCACCACCGAAACCTGTCGGGACCCGAATATGCAAATCCGAACCATCTGTGTATAATGCACTAGTCCAGAATCACGCTAGTGCACACAGGCTCAACATAGATGAATATCACGATCATACACAGTGAAAACATTATGAACGACATCATATATTAATTAATACCAATTGAATAACCTTATAGTCAACTTACATAACTATGCCCCGCAAGGCTGAACAACAAATTAAACTGCAGCGGAATGAAAATGTAGATAGACCCCTCAGTATACCACAGACAACTGACACGGCTCGCACCTTAAACATTGTCTCCACCTGTTACTCCTCCTCCAGCATTAATGTAAACTCCTCAACTGGTGAAGTTGTTGTTGGCAACGGTGAGTACTTAAATCACTCAACAAGTTGTGCACAGATGACCGAAGGATGACAAAAATATGGCACCGAAACTTCCGGGGCCTAGAACTCGGTCTTAGAGGCTGATTTTGAGGGTCAAAAAATGCATAGGTCTAAAGACGTGTGGATTTTTCAGATGCATGTCATCGTCCCCTTCGAAACAAAAAAAAGTACACCCAAATCAGAGTCTATATGCAAAAGTTATGCCCGTTTTCGACCACTACAACCAGGACAAGACTCAATCTAGACTCAGCAACATAACGACACGGCGGGGGACAACAATTCAATAAAGCAAAAACCGAAAGAAACATGACATCTTTTTGTCATCCTTCGGTCATGTAAGTTGACTATAAAGCAAAAATGGAAACAAGGACAGCGATGAACGCAAATATTTTTGGGGCCAATTTTTTTTTGGACACTAGGACGATGGAAAACCAACTAATGGGGAAAATACGAATTACCTAACAAGCAACATAGCTCTGATACCACTTGATTCGACAATGACCCGATCTTCCGATAGGTTCTACTTTTGCGGAACGGAGACGTTCGCGTTCCAAGGGCTTCCAATCAGCGGAGGTTGAATCCTTGCAATCTCTACACCGACGCACCTATCGTTATCAACCATGCTCAAGCCCAAATGGCCTAACCACGAAGGTTAATTCCTGCACGCAGTAGAAGAAACGAGCAAGAACTAGAAAGAAAACAATCTTACAATTCAAACGATCGAAGTTGAGGTTATCTCTTTCACCAAACCAAGTCTTGTGACACTACTCCGATGAACAAGTGTTTCAAACATGTGGGGAACAAAATTAGCAAATAACCTAACACTAAAAGTAGCGGCGGCTGAGTATATATAAGGGTGAGTTACAAAAAGTGATCAATCAACGGTTCTGATTCGAAGTCTGTAATAGCAGCAAATTTTCATGTCTATTTGGAGGTCTTCCCGAATGAATCCGGAGGTGGCCTTGTATGCAATAGATAGTTCTTGAAATAATCTTTCCAACGAGTGGTGGCTCAGACCAAACAGACTTTGTATGAGGAAGTTATGGCCTTTTTAGTCCGGTGCTGTCAGGCTGACTCTGAGACGAGTTGTAGTCTGAATTGAAGTGTATGGATGGCATCAATTGGACTTGTACTTTAGTTGAACGTGGCTTGTAAGTGTTCAAGTTGTGTATGAGGTCTCCTTGAGTTAGCATCTCCTCTCCCATGCTCCTAAGTAACAACACATCACAAGGAAAATTATGCAATAGTACATTCTCATTAGAACAAGTATTATCACCTAAGAACGAGCTCACCTTGTAATTGAGTTGTTTTGCTCGGGCTCGTGTTATTGGACCAAGAGTTAAAGTTGTATCCATAGGAGTTATGTCCTCATTATGATTGACTCAGTTCAAAGCCTTGCAAGATTAAGTCCTTAAGATGACTTGGGCAAGACTTCCACATACCCTCGGCCCATTGGGCCCACCTTGGCGCACTGCCCCTTGCCCAATCTAAATGATTACCACCCCAGTTGATTACCAAGCACCACGTGCTATCAACAAGTCAATATCGTTGCGTGACATCCCTCGCCACTACAATTCAATATCCTCGTGTGAGAACACATGATACACCAATTCATAATCACATTACATATTCCACTAGTCAAGATTAAACTTTGATGATTCAAGTATATGTGATGACGTGGCATGGCTAAGCATACTTACACGGTCTAACCAACTCGCGTTGATTTTAGTATTAACCAACTAGTAATGAACCAATAAAGTGTGATAATAGATCATGGCGTACAAATGACAAGGTAGGGTATAGATCAATTACATAGAATAGCTAAGTCCCAATTTAATTTGAAACAATTGTATACATGGAATAACGTGCAATAGAATAAAAGCAATGTAGCGATTTTATAAACTGGGTTCAACACGATCAAAGCACAACTTGCATTTAGAAAATCCCTTATTCTTTCTCTGGACCTTGATCTTGAGTCAACAGACCTTCCTCGGATGCGTCGAGCAACTCAACGTCTACGCGAAACGAGAAAGAAAACCAAATAAACACCAAAACAGGTAGAAAAACAAACTCAAAAAATCAAATTCACCATTAAATAGATCTCAATTTTAAAATTGTTTAGAAATTTGAATCACCTCAATTAGAGCTCGTATGAGGGAGAATGGCCCCTCGGAAGATTAAAAAATCCAAAAATAAAAAAAATTAGAAAAACAATATTTAACCGAATTATTTTTCTATTGGAAATTCCCTTTTATGACATCAGCATCAAAATTATTTTGGTTGAATTATTTTTCAACGAAAAAACTCAATTATGACGTCATCATGACGTCAATGTGACGTCAGCTTTGGCTCGGGCCAATCCCGACGTGACACGTGGGCGCGATACATAGACGCGGTTCACCGTAGGCATGGCTCACAGAGCCTCAAGCTCTGCACCGTCCAGCGTCATGCTACCATTGGTCACAATGCCACCCGAGCCAGGGCTCCCGATGGTTGACACTTGGGGACGATCCGTTGCCCTCGACAAATTGAACGGTGCGACCGCAACGCGACGTGGCACACAGATCCAATGGAGGTGAGCACGTTGGGGCTATAGTGACTTCACATGCAGTGCCATTGCTGGGCTTGGGGAAGAAGGCGAGTGTACGGTGGAGCGGAGTTTCCCGGTGACCGTGAAGCTGCGGATCCAGAGCGGCTCGAAGCGGCGATCACGAATCTGGGCTCGGCTTCACTGAGACTCCTCGACGGTAACATTCTCTACAGAAAAACACGGTGTCTTCCTCTCCTCCTTTGATGAGCTCCTACAGCTAGGCTAGTTCAAGGTGGCTCGGCGAGCGGCGCTTGGACCAACAGAAGCAGAAGATGATGGCGAACCTCGGGCGACACCACACACCTTAAATAGTGCCAACAAACAAGCCCCACTTGGATTCCTAGGTTGACACGGCGGCGGATTCGTGTCCAGAACGGAGACGGCGGCAGCAGTTGACGTGGCCTCATCCGTTCCGCACACACCACGCTCAATGGCTGCGATCACACGATGATGTGGCATAATCCATGCCGAACCAGGAATCCAACGGACACAATTAGCTAATGGTGTTTATGTTGCAATCAATCCTATGCGTCCACAGTAGATCTGACAGCCAGCAAGATTAGGGTTTTGATCGCATACGGAGCGTTGGATTTCAATCTAACGGCCGATGGCAGAGCTACTAGAAATCGAGCCAGATGGGCTAACCTATCGCACACGGTATTGGGCTTGGCCCAATAATGTTCAATGGATTTCCCTGAATTTTTCCTTTAAAATAATTCCAGTAATTATTTTAATTCATTTAAAGAAATAAAAATATCAGGAAAAATCTAAAAAATACTTTCAGACATTTTGAACTAAAATAAAATATTATTATCCAAACTTTATATTAATTTTATCTATTATTAATTAGTTTCCTCAAAAGACCAATATACTTAATTTAAAATAAATTCAAATAAATTCCAATAAATTTAAAAAATCCATAAAATGCATAAATAACACAATAAATTAAATAAATGGAAAAAATTGGGATGTTTCAAACCTCTCCTGTTAACAGAATCTTGACCCCGAGATTCAAGGCTATCTAGAAAATAGGCTAGGGAATTCCGACTTCAAGTCCTCTCCATGCTCCCTGGTATCTTCACTTTCTGAATGATTGCTCTATCGAACTCTGCAAAAGCGAACTGACTTATTTTTGGTCTTGTGCTCTACCACATCCAAAATCTTGATCGGCCGCTCTTTACAAGTCAAATCATCCTGCAGCTCAATTGCTTCTAATGGTGTTTGCTCTACTGACACTCTGAGGCATTTCTTAAGTTGCGACACATGGAACACATCATGCACTCCTGCCAACGACTGTGGCAACCCCAACTGATGAGCAACCTCTCCTCGATGGCTTAAGATCTTGATCGGACCAACATATCTTGGCGCAAGCTTCCCTTTAGCGTGAAACCTTTTAACATCTTTAAGAGGGGTAACTCTAAGATGCACGAAATCATCTGGCTCAAAGCTTAACTCTCGACGATGATTATCAGTGTTGCTTTTCTGTCTTGACTGAGCCACTTTCAACCTTTCTCTGATCATAGCAATTTGCTCTTTTGCTTCTTTAAGAATATCAGGCCCAAACACCAAATGCTCTCCTGTCTCATTCCAATTCAATGGAGTATGATAGGGACGACCATACAAAGCTTCAAATGGTGACATTTGTAGTCTCGCTTGATAACTGTTGTTATAGCTAAATTTTGCGTACGACAAACTTTTATCCCATGAAGTAGCATAAGCTAATGCACAAACTCTTAGCATGTCCTCTAGAATCTGATTTACTCTCTCAGTTTGACCATCTGTCTGTGGATGATATGCTGTACTGAAATTCAAACGAGTTCCCATTGTTTCATGAAGCTTACCCCAAGACCTCGTGTTAAATTGGGCACCTCCATCTGACACAATCTTCTTAGGCACACCATGCAGACAAACAATCCTCGAGATATATAATTATGCAAACCGATCTCCTAAGTAGGTAGTCTTCACTGACATGAAATGAGCGACCTTAGTTAATCGATCAACGATGATACATATGGGATCATAGCCTTTCTAAGTTCTAGGCAAATCCTCAACGCTTTGGATTTTATTATTGGTTTTCCTCCTACTTCCACACAGAAATCTTCAACGACTATAAAGAGCCAACAGGTCTCTGACGCATTGCTTCTACTTTCTGACACACATCACTTAAAACAGCATATTTAGCAACTTCACACTTGATCTTTGGCCACCAAACATTTCCTTTAGGTCCTGACACACCTTGGCACTTCTTGGGTGAAATGAATATTTTGAATTGTGAGCTTCCATGAGAATCAACTGCTTAAGTTCCTTCTTGTTCGGTACACATATTCGTCCTTTAAACAACATGGTACCCCGTTCATTCATGGTAAAATCCTCGGCTAAGCCTTCCTCTTTTTTTGGATTTGATTCTGTCAATCTTTTCATTATCCTTCTGACCTTGTCTGATCTGATCTTCTAATGTTGGCTTTACTTCCAAAGTAGCTACAAATCCTTGTTGAACAACTTTCAACTTCAACTTTTGAAATTCCTTGCATAACTCCGGTTGATCATCTAGCAGTAGAAAATTAGCACTATGGCTCTTATGACTCAGGGCATCGGCTACCACATTAGCCTTACCAGGATGATAATGGATTCCAACATTATAATCCTTAATCAACTCCATCCATCTCCTCTTTCCCATGTTGAGATCCGACTACGTAAATATATACTTAAACTCTTATGGTCTGTATAAATCTCACATTTATTTCTAATGTGGTAATGTTACCACAACTTCAAAGCATGCATTACAGTAGCCAATTCCAAGTCATTCGTTGGGTAATTCTCCTCATGCGGCCTCAACTGCCTCAACGCATAAGCAATCACTTTGCCATTTTGCATTAATACGCATTCAAGACCTTGTTTGGAAGCATCATAGTATATGTCGAAACTATTCTAAACATCTAGCAACACTAACACTAATGTTGTCGTTAGACGCTTCTTCAATTCCAGAAAAATCTTTTCGCTTTCTGGCATCCACACAAACTTTTCTCCTTTTCCAACAACTGCATAAGTGGTCTAGCAATCGTAAAAAATCCTTCTACGAATCAACGGTAATATCCTGCCATTCCCAGAAAACTACGAATCTGAGTGACAGACTTCGGTTGCTCCCAATGCAACACCACTTCCACTTTTCTTGGATCAACAGCAACTCCCTTAGCAGTCATTATATGGCCAAAAAACTCAAATTTTTCCTTCCATAAGTCACACTTACTGAACTTAGTATACAGCTGTTGCTCTCGCAGCTTTTCTAGAACCAATCTCAAATGTTCTGCATGCTCTTCCCTCGACTTGGAGTAAACAAGACTATCTATAAACACCATGACAAACTTGTCAAATATTTCATGAAAACCTTATTCATCATGTTCATGAAATATGCAAGAACATTGGTCAATCCAAAAGACATGATCGTGAACTCATAATGTCCATATCATGTAGAGAACGTAGCCTTAGGAACATCCTCCGAACGAATCATCAATTAATGATAACCCTATCATAGATCTATCTTGGAGAAAACTCTAGCTCCTCTCAACTGGTTAAATAAGTCGTCGATCCTGGGCAACGGATACTTATTCTTCAGCGTTACTTCATTAACTACTCGATAATCAATAGACATCATCAAACTTCCATCCTTCTTCCTAACGAACAAAACAAATGCTCCTCATGGAGACGAACTAGGTCTAATGAAACCTTTCTCGAATAGCTCCCCAATCAGCTTCTTCATTTTCACCAACTCATCGGTAGGCATCCGATCTGGTCTCTTTGCTATTGGTGCTGTACCAGGTACTAACTCAATAACGAACTCAATATCCCGGTCTGGCGGCATTCCAAGTAAATCCTCAAGAAAAGCATTCGGATATTCTCGAACAAATGGCACATCCTCCAAGATAGTAACTTTCACATTGTTAACCATTAATTGGCCATCGTGAACTGCGGTCGCTTGAAATTCCACTTTCTCGCCACTAGGGCTTTCCAACGACACAACTCTTCAACCAGAATCCAAAACAACTTTATGTTTGGATAGTCAATCCATTCCAAGGATAAGATCTAAAGTCTGAGCACTCAACACAATATGATCCACTTGGATCTCTACTACATCAACAAGCAACCAAACTTCCAAACATCCTAGGTTAAATCAAGCAAGAAATGAGTACTCTTGACAATGGAAAATCTTCTAGGCTGGCAAGCTTCACGCTGAATACCTCTAAACTGAACATCCTTGCATATGAAGAGGAACTCGATATGCTACGCTAGCACACAAAAAAATCTACCGCATGCGTCACCGCAGTAGTCCACATGTCTGGGGATGGAACACCGTGCGTCGGTGTGCAAGCACCTGGTCGCTCGGTAGGGGCAGCGAGAGGAGGAGGCTAGGGTTTCGGGTGAAACACTTCTAAACCGTGGAAAGCACACCCTGCGCCCACCCTCATCCACTCCTTATATAGCCACGAGATGAAACCCTAAACCAGGGCCCATTAGTATGTTAAGCCCACGAGGTCCATTAATTACGGATCCAATCCAAATTAATGCGTCCCAGCCCATTAAGTGTGTGACCCTGTAGGTTCACGTATGTTTGGACATGGATTCGGAAAACTCCTTTTCAGTCCAATAGTTGGTAGCGGCTCCTTGCAAAGCATGCCAACTCCCAAATATACTATGATCAAATCGGACAGAACCTATCAAAAGTACTCATGTAATAATCCCTTTGCCAGTATATGAAGATTGAACTCAAGGCGAGAAGCATGTCATCCTTTGATGATTCAATCCATCTCTCGTATCTGTGATATATTAATAATTTGTGATTGAATCCTTAATCACGGCATGGCCATGCACTTCCTTAATCATATTACACGAGTGGCCTTGTCATATATCTCCGTTTCATTGGAGTGGCAAATCCCATCTTGACTGCTCACTTCCCTCTGCACGTTTCATAGTAAACAAGAAAGCTACCTTTATAACTATCCGGTTAGGAAGTAGTGTTTGATAGCCCCAAGGAAAACTATTACACATGTAGGGAATATGACAATCTCAGGTCTAAGGATCATACATCTACTATGTATGAGATACACTGATGACATATAAGAATGTAACATTCTCGCAGTGTCCCATTGCGGGTCTATCTAACCCATGTTCTTCAACATGTGCCCACAATGTATAGATGATATCTCCATATCCCATGATGTATGAAGCATGATCATCGATCACTACATGTGCTGATCTATTCATCGTTGTCCTATACGATGATATCCGATCAGAGATATTTATCGACTTACATCAATAAGTAAAGAGCTTCATAAGCAAGTCACATACTTGTTGATTAATACAATGATATACATTCATTGGACCAATAATCATTTTATTATTCATAAACATAGTCATGTTACAATCATCTAAATGATTGCCTCAAGGGCATAACACTAACAGCACATGCATCATTTTCCAGTGAACTATCAACACAGGTGAATACTTAAAAACATTTGACCCTTCATTTACCATTAATACTTTTCTTCCAAACCTTCGCATACCAGCATATCAATCATCTTTACTTTATTACTTTAAACAAGGAAATCTTCATATGGAATTCATCACTAATCACTTTCCTTTACAAGTAGAGTTACGACATTACAACAAGTAAAATCATTGCTCCAGACTTTCTTGATTTAGCGTTGACACTAGAGTTTTGAGAAGGGTGGAGCTGAGATTGAAATGAACCGACATGGTTTCTTTCTTCTAAGGGCAGTTGTTGGCAAAATGCCCGGGCTTATGGCAGGTATAACAGAGCTTAAGGCAAACTCTCTTCCTTCTTGAGCATTTGTTGACTGGGGTAGTGTCTTCGCTCAGACGCCTTTTCTTTAACTGGTTCTCTAGTCAAAATTCTCTTGCAACTTCACCACTTACTTTTGGCATTATGTACTTGACTGAGTTAACTTCAGGTATGACTAAGGTTGCAGGAAATACATGTCCTCTTTGTGGGCATTGATTAGAATAATGACCTTTCTCGCGACATCTATAGCACATGCGTACCCCTTGTTGTGCTTCATTGGGCATAATTGTATGCTTAATATTGTCCTCCTTGTGAATCATGGTTTGTCGTTTCATAGGGCAATCTCTAGCTCAATGAACTTCTTCATCACACAAGAAACATGTTGTTGGTGATGGCCACTTACTGCTCTCCTGATGAAGGCTGACATGATCAGGGTGCTGCGCCTTTAGCTCCTCAAACGACTTGGTATGTACAACTGGTATTCCACATCCTTTTGATAGTTCTTGAGCAACTGTGGCTCGGAGATTCTCATGCTGATGCTGGGTTACAACGGTAACTATCAATTCCAAGGGACATTGAGCTGAGCAATGATCTCGACCTTCACAAAGGTAACATGTAATGTTGCTCATAGGACACTCTCCTAAAGAATGATTTCCTTCACAGTTGGAGCAATTGATTGCATGCTCATCAGAGGTATGTCCTATTTCCCCACAGTGATTACACACACGATCTTCTGACTTGTTTGGTTGACAACACTTCAAAGAACATCGTCTAGATATCGAACAAAGTGCAGGGGTAGCATTCTGATATGAATCCTTCATGATCACACTGTCCTTCGGTAAAGCAAGGAGATAACGAAAAGCAGCAACAAACTCCTCCTAAAAGATATTCTATGGGGCTTCATTGACAGCACAGTACTTCTTCCACCATTCAGTAGCAATTCCTTCCAGCAGAGAAGAAGCATACATGACCTTCTTGTCACCCCTACACTGGTGTAACACCCTAAATTTTGCTCTAATTTAAATTTTGGAGTATTTTTGGTTTTTGTGAATTTTTGGGAATTTATTTAAGTTAATTTGGATTTATTCAAATAGGACTTTTCTTGAAAACAATTAAATAAAGGAAAAGTTTTTGCAAAGTTTTATTGCAAATATTTTAATGGAGTTCCAAACATCTCAAAGTATTTTTTAGAATTTTTCTGGAATTTTTCAGAGATTTTTACCATTTTCTTTGGCCAAAACTATTTTCTCGAATTATTTTTATTCGAAAAGGATTTAAAAATCCCAGAACAGTGTTTGGGCCGAAACCCTGGGACCGGCCCAGTACTGCGCTTAGCCCGGCCCAGTCCGCCGCGCAAACCCTAGCCGTCGCCGCGTTTCGCCCGTTGGATCAACATCGTGCGATCAAGGAATCGCCACGTCTCTCCGCTGTTTTCACCCGTTGGATCGCTGCGCGTGGACGCCCGGGATTTTGCCACGTCGTTTCTTCCTCGCGAGATCGCCGGAGCAACGGCCGCCTGCATGTCCGCTCGTTTCGCCGAAGATTTCGCTTACGTCGAGGCGCTATTTAGTGCGCCGCTGCCACCCGCGTGACGCGCACTCCTAGACGCGTCTGTAGCCCTAGAGCACACCTCCCGAAACGCCTCCGTTTACTCTCAAGAGCTCGCCGTAGTTGCCTCTGTGCGTCGCCTCTATTTTTCGCCTTTTCCTTCGCCGTCGGTGCATTTCCGCCGTCACTGAGGTCACCGGAGCTCTGCCCGAGACAAGCCGCGTGGAATGCGCTAGATCTTCTCGCCGAGGAACCACCGAAACGCCGTCGACTACGTCATCTTCCTCATCTCCGGCAAGCTTGCACCGCCACACGCCATCGTCGGACTCCGAGCATCGCTGACCGTCGGATCTGCAAGGAGGGGTAAGGATCGTGCCACGTCGCCCTTCTCTGTTTTCTTTTAGTTGTTTTTGTACCGCTAGATCTGTTAATGGACGGTCTGGATTAACCCTAAGGTTTACTCGTTAGTTGAATCTTGATAGTTAGATCTAGAGTGAACGGCTTGGATTAGATCTAATTTCTGCGCTATATTTTTGTCTTAGCCGTTGGATCGTTAGTGAACGCGTGAGATTGTGCCACGTAGCTTGATGAATAGTAAACAGCTCGGGTACCGTGGGCCGTTGGATTAGATCTAAATGACGGCTGTGAGTAGATCGGTGGCGCGCGGATCTGTGCCGTTAAAATTTGAACGTGCGGCGGAGATGACGCCGCACCCCATCAAATCTCGCGCGACGCTGCAGCGCGCGATCGAGGAGAGACCAGATCCAACCGTTGGTTTCGGTGCACCGCTGGATGCGTGACGCGTGGGGGCGTGGAGTGCGAAATGTCGCCGAACCGCGCGGGGGTGAGATCCGACCGTTGGTTGAGCGAAGATGCGATCTTGCCGCGTGTCGATCGGGATTGGTCTGCGCACCGCCGCCGACGCCACGACCCACGCCACCCGGTGCATGAGCACAAGGTCGCCATCCACGGTGGACCAGAGCCGAACCGTAGACCCAGCCCATAGACCAGAGCGACGTGGCAGCCTCTGGGCGTGCCACGTGTCAAGCTGACGTCATCGCTGACGTCATAAATATTTTTTATATATAAAAATATTTCGACCGAAATTCATTTCTGTGCTGACGTTATCTTGACGCGGTGGTGACGTCATAAATGCGAATTTCCAGCATAAAAATAATTCAGAAAAATCGGATTTTCTTAATTTATGTATTTTCAGATTTTGTTCAAACTTCAAATGACTATAACTTTTGCATTTTAACTCGGATTTGGGTGATTCAAATTTCTAAAAATTCATAAAATTGGGTCCTATTTAATGGTGAATTTTATTTGAATTTTTGTCATCTAGTCTTCTGTATTAGCTATTTATTGCATATTTTGTTTGTACGCGTAGACACAAATTTGCCGGAAAGTTTCGAGGAAGAATTCGTCGCTCAAGACCAAGCTTCGGAACGCGACCAGCAACTCTTTGAAGGCAAGTGATGCTTTGATCATTTTGATCCCAGATTTTAAAATGTAATTTATGCTTTGAAACTATGCATGCTAATTATTTAAAATGAAATTAAATTGATTTGGGATAATGTAGTTAATCAACCCATTTTGTTATGCCACCTTGAATTATTAATTGTATGCCCTAAACCATTGTCACCCTAAGTTTGATTATATAGTTGGATGCTAATATTGTGCCAACACGGGAGGCTAGACCGTGAGTAGATGCTTAGCCTTGCAACGAATCATGAGTAATCTTTCGGAAAAATGCTACAATACTGACTAAAGACATATTGAATGTATTTTGAAAAGTGGTGTGATGATGCCACATGATGAGATTGAGGTACAATGACTGTGTGGTTCCAGATCGATGTTGAGTTATTGCCGGCATGTGTTGCACAATAATCAACTGGGTGGGAAATGATTTAGGCGGGGCAAGTGGCAAGAGGTCAGTGTGCTCGTGGGCCTGTGTGGCATTGGGTTGATGAGTGATGTGAGTCTGTGTGCCATATTGGGTGTGTGCCTTTGTTGAGTGTTGGAAGTCTTGCCTTGGTCGGTTAAGGACTTCGCCTTGCAAGCCTTTGATCCGAGTCACCCGCACAACCACATGTCCGATATGGGACAAACCTAGTTGACTAGGGTTACGATATCTTTCCTCCGATACCTTGGGGTGACAAAGACACAGGGGTGTATCAGTATGCGGGGAGCGCACGTGCTACGGCTTGGTGCCCATCCAACGGTGATTGGCCGGTCCTATACTTCGCTCTGTGTGAGGGAAGTGATAGTGAAGGCAACACCGAGAGGTTCTTTAGTTAAGGTAGAAGTTTCTAAAAAGCTTTGTTGCGGACAATCACTGTGTGGTGAGCGGTCAGATCTTGTGGGTAAAGTGTACAACCTCTGCAGAGTGTCAAAACTATTCGAATAGCCGTGCTCACGGTATTGAGCATCGCTCGGGGATTACAGTCAAGGGGTAGATTTTCATAAACAAAACATGGAAGGGGTGGCTGTGCCGAGTGTTAAAAATGAACTGTTAAGGCTGTGTGCCGAGAATCTTCGATGAAAAACCATTTGAAGAAATTAGTATTACTTATAACTGTTCCACAGCTTTAATCTAATTAAGATATTGTTTAAAATTGCTGCTTGATGCAAAAGAACCATTGAAGCCAACCCTTTGGAATAGGCTTTGCATATAGTAATAGCGCTACATTCTGTGCATTACTTGTTGAGTGCCTTGTGTACTCACCCCACCTTGCTTATCAAACCCAACATCAGTGGAGGAGTCTACACCAGCATGGGAGGAAGAGTACATCGAGAATACGAGCAACTAGGGGGCAAGCCCAGTCGGTTGCCTGTGGCAAGATGAAGGCTTCCACGACTTTTATTTATGTTCCGCTGCTATTTCTTTACTTTGAATAATGTAAGCCCTGTGTGGCTGACTTATCTGTAAGGAGACCATAAGGTCGTACAACTCGGTTTATATACATGTTTGCACTATTTATTCTTATATCTTCGTGAATGTCTGTGATGTGCAACCCTGTATGCCTGTGTGTGCTAGCGTGATCTCGGATCGCATGAATACACAGAGGGTCCGGATTTGCAGGTTCGGGGCCCGACAGAGGTGGTATCAGAGCAGCCGATCAGAGGACTTGACCCTAGTTTGGTTGTGCCTAGGAGGGTAAAACTATTTTCTAAAGACCTAATCAACTAGAGCAAGAATATCAAAGAAATCTCGACTTATCTCTTCTCCCTTATTCATACCTATGCTGAATTTTTATTATTCTCTGTTTAATTTAAACAAGGTTTATTTTGGCGATGAGGATGATCCATACCTATGGAGAGCGCACTGCAGGATACGCCGCGGAGTTATGGCGTATGATGCGATTGCTCGGAGGTTTTGATGCACCATCATGTCGAGGGACTTCGTGGTACAGGGCAGACTTGACGTCGCCTGGGATGTCAAGATCACAGTGTATGCTCCGGAGAGGACGAGGGCGAGCCGTCCTATCTACATCACGGTCAGGAGGTCTTCTTTTGAGGCCGGGATCCAGGAGACAGCGCGTCAAGCGATGCGGTAGATTGCCCGCACTTACTCCGCAGAGTTGGAGGGCACCGTCTTTCGTCACCATCCGCGTCGAGACAATCGTTCGGAGAGGATGGAGCTTGTAGAGGAGGACGCCACTATCACCCACCTGGCGACGTACGCCATCGCCCAGAGGATGCCTTCGACGAGACGGTCCGGAGTTGCAGAGGACCCGCGCCGAGGTCACAGAGGCGAGGATCCACCGCGGAGGGCTTAGCTCACTCCATGCGTAAGATCCGGGAGTTGGATATGGCTCAGATGGACCCGAGCCCGAGCGACCCCGAGCTACACGATCCGATCCGAGGAGCAGAGCAGAGGCACCAAAGGTCGAGCAGCGACCTCGGGACGGTAGTCGATGGGGTCATTTGCACCACCGCAGAGGTCACCAGACCGGTTGCCCCATGCGAGCACCCACGGTGTATGCTCCGGGAGCCGCACTGGGTTGGCTCGATGAGTGATCGAGTCTAGTAGAGTATAGTGTCGAGACTCAAGGTTGAGTCGCGTCTTTTTCTTCGAGTCACCATTAGGTGTGAGTCGTCATGGATTCCTATGTTTGCTTACTTGTTTTGGTTGTGAGTGTCTCAGATGCGTTGCATTGCCCTTAGGCACTTGTGAGCAACCATACTGCTTTATATTATATCAATAAAGTGGCTAAATAATTTAAGTTACACCTGTTTCCCCACATAAATTCATGTACTTGTCTATGCTTTCTTCTTTTCTTAACCTTGGAAGCTTGCAACAGATGGTGAGGACACGTGGAAATGTTGGAGCAGTGAAGTGGAGCTAACCAAAGGATAACGAGAATGAAGAGTCGATTCCTCAACCGCCGCAGGTCGATATGTAGAACCTGGGAGCCTTCTTGACTGCCCAGACTCAACTTATGAACACGATGGTTCAAACCATGCAGCAGATGTCCAATCAAACTGCTGTGAATGTTCAAGCTGGGGGTAACCATGGACCACACCCCTACTCAAGGTTGTCGGAGTTTATGAGAACTCGTCCACCTACCTTCTCAGGCAACGCCAATCCACTGGAGGCGGACGATTGGCTAAGGACAATCGAAAGGAAGCTGCACATTACTCAGTGTTTGGGACATGAGAGGGTACTCTATGCCTCTCATCAACTCGAAGGAACTGCCGCAGAATGGTGGGAAAACTTCTGCGCAGCTCATGAGGACCCACAAAGTATCACGTGGGAGGAATTCACCTCGACTTTTCGCCCAAGCATACCATGTACCCGAGGGTATCATGGATCTCAAAAAGGAGGAATTCCGGAGCCTCAAGCAGGGTGGCCAGTCAGTGGCCGATTACCTAAACAAATTCACCCAACTGGCACGCTACGCACCGGAGGACGTGGCTACGGATAAGGCCAGACAATCCCGCTTCATGAAGGGATTGAATGCAGGGTTGCATGTGGGATTGATCACCCACACATTCCCCGACTTCCAAGAGCTAGTTAACAAAGCTCTTATCTTAGAGGACAAACGCTGAGAGTTGGATGACAACAGGAAGCGCAGAATGGCGCAACAAGGAGGTCGTCAGGGCCAGCAGAGGCAGAGGACGGCACCCCAACAGTTCATCCGGTACCAGCCCAGAGGCAATGATAGGGCACCACCGCCGCAAATCGCCCAATGGGTCGAATGTTCGACTCGGCCAGAGGCGTAGCGCGGATCGAGGAACCTCTCGAGCGATGGGAAGACGTTGCTATCATTGCAATGAAATGGGGCATTTTGTCAACAATTGCCCTAAGAAGGGAGGTGTCACCCCGGTCCGCTTTGACCTGGGGAGTACACCGGCAAGGACTCCCGCGCCAATCGTGAACCGCGGGGCATCAACAGCAGCAACTCCATCCCAAGGAACTGCACGAGGCCGAGTCAACCACATTACGACAGATGAAGTCCAGAACGCCACGGATGTTGTACTGGGTAAGTTCCTAGTAAACTCAGTACCAGCTACTGTTTTATTTGATTCCGGAGCTTCGCATTCTTTTATTTCCCGAGATTTTGCTGTTCAAAATGATATGGAAATAGTGAATCTTAAATGTGTGCTCAAAGTCCAATCCCCTGGATCAGAACTCCGATCTAAAGTAGGATGTTCTGGGGTAAGACTAATAATTAATGGAGTGGAGTTCCTAGCGAACTTAATCGTCCTTAATACCCAAACCTTGGATGTTATCCTGGGAATGGATTGGTTAACCAAACACAAGGCGATCTTTGGATCATGGAAAAGAGTCATATCTACGAGAGCCCGGATGGAAAGAAGATTGAGTTTGAAGCAAAATCGGTGCGGGATGGACAATTGATGGTCAACAAAGCATGAAGATCGCACTTAGAGGAAGTGCCCATAGTCAATGAATATCCGGATGTTTTTTCGGAAGATTTACCTGGAATGCCGCCAGATAGAGATATCGAGTTCGTGATAGAGCTGGTTCCAGGGACAGCTCCCATAGCTAAGAGACCTTACAGGATGTCCACAGAGGAATTGGTGGAAATGAAGAAGCAAATTGAAGAACTGCTGGAAAAAGGATTTATAAGACCTAGTTCTTCGCCATGGGGAGCACCTGTCTTATTCGTCAAGAAGAAGGACGGGAGTTTTAGGATGTGTATAGACTATCGTGCACTCAATGATGTGGCGATAAAGAATAAGTATCCTCTACCCAGGATCGATGATTTGTTTGACCAGTTGAGAGGAGCAGGAGTCTTCTCCAAAATTGATCTCCGATCAGGATACCATCAATTGAAGATCCGATCAGAGGATATTCCGAAGACTGCATTTTCGTCAAGATATGGACACTACGAGTTTACAGTGATGTCTTTTGGTTTGACAAATGCACCAGCATATTTCATGAACTTAATGAATAAGGTGTTTATGGAATACTTGGACAAGTTCGTCGTCAGATTCATAGATGATATCCTTATCTATTCCAAGGCGAGAGAAGAGCACGCCGAGCATTTGAGGCTAGTCCTTGAAAAGTTGAGAGAGCAGCGATTGTTTGCAAAATTTAGCAAATGTGATTTACGGAAGAATAAGGTTGAATTTCTTGGACACATAATGACCGTAGAGCGGAGTTGCGGTAGATCCAAAGAAAGTGGAGACGGTTCTGCATTGGGAGCAACCCAAGTCGGTAACCCAAATCCGTAGTTTCCTTGGAATGGCGGGGTATTACCGTCGATTCATCGAAGGATTCTCTACGATTGCGAGACCTCTTACGCAATTGTTGAAAAAGGAAAAGAAATTCTTATGTACACCTGAGTGTGAGAAGAGTTTTCAGGAGTTGAAGAGAAGATTAACATCGGCACCTGTATTAGTTTTACCTGACGTTCATCAAGGCTTCGACATCTATTGTGATGCATCGCGTCAGGGATTGGGATGCGTGTTGATGCAAAATAGGAAGGTAATTGCCTATGCATCGAGGCAATTGAGACCACATGAGGAGAACTATCCGACTCATGATTTAGAATTAGCTACCGTAGTACATGCACTAAAAATATGGCGTCATCATCTCATCGGAAATAGATGTGAAGTGTATACAGATCATAAAAGTCTTAAGTATATCTTCACGCAAGCTGACCTAAATATGAGGCAAAGAAGATGGTTAGAGTTAATCAAGGATTATAATATGGGAATTCACTACCACCCTGGTAAAGCCAACGTGGTGGCAGACGCCTTGAGCAGAAAGAACCACAGTGTAAATATGCTGATGGAAACAAGTCAGGCAGAATTGTGTAAGGAATTCCAGAAATTAGAACTGGAAATAGTACCAGAAGGATTCCTAGCAACCTTGGAAGTAAGACCTACCCTGAAAGATCAGATCAGGGAAGGGCGGAAGGATGACGATAAGATCAAAAGAATTAAGGGCAAAATGGATGAAGGCCAAGCAATAGATTTCAAACTGGATGAACAAGGTACTATGTGGTTTAAAGGGCGCATTTGTGTACCGAACAAAAAGGAGTTGAAGCAGTTAATTCTGGAGGAGGCTCATGACTCCAAGTACTCAATTCATCCAGGAAGTGCGAAAATGTACCAAGATTTAAAGGAAAGATTTTGGTGGCCAAGCATGAAACGAGAAGTCGCCGAATATGTTGCATTATGTGACACATGCCAAAGAGTCAAAGCTATGCACCAAAGACCAGCAGGGCTATTACAACCCTTAAAGATACCTGAATGGAAATGGGAAGAACTTGGTATGGATTTCATAACCGGATTGCCCAGAACGCAAAGTGGATATGATTCCATATGGGTCATAGTGGATCGCTTAACCAAGGTGGCACATTTCATACCGGTAAAGACCACTTATTCCGGAGACCGGTTAGCAGAACTTTATATGGCACGGATCGTCTGCTTGCACGGAGTACCGAAGAAGATAGTATCGGACGAGGTACCCAATTTACCTCCAGATTTTGGGGTAAGCTACATGAAGCGATGGGAACTCGTTTGAACTTCAGTACAGCATACCATCCGCAGACAGATGGGCAAACTGAGAGTCAATCAGGTATTGGAGGATATGTTGAGGGCATGTGCCTTAGCATATTCCACCTCATGGGACAAGTGTTTGCCTTATGCTGAGTTTAGTTACAACAACAGTTATCAGGCGAGTTTACAGATGTCTCCATTTGAAGCTTTGTATGGTCGGTCCTGTCGAACACCATTGAATTGGAATGAGACAGGCGAACGACATGTTTTTGGACCAGACATTCTTCAGGAAGCGGAAGAACAGATCGTCCTGATCAGGGAGAGATTGAGGATTGCACAATCAAGACAGAAGAGTTATGCTGACAACCGTCGCAGAGAACTGAGCTTTGAACCCGAAGATTTTGTGTATCTTAGAGTCACACCTCTCAAAGGAGTCAGAAGGTTCCATGCAAAAGGCAAGCTCGCACCCAGATATGTCGGACCATTCAAGATCTTGAGCCGCAGAGGTGAAGTTGCTTATCAGTTGGAGTTACCACAGTCTTTGGCAGGAGTGCATGATGTATTTCATGTATCACAACTGAAGAAGTGTCTTCGGGTACCGGAAGAACAAACACCGTTAGAGGCAATCGAACTGCAAGAAGATCTAACTTACAAAGAACATCCGATGAAGATTCTGGACATAAGGACAGAGAGACAAGGAACAAGTCAACACGTTTCTGCAGAGTTCAGTGGAGCAACCACTCGGAAAGTGAAGCCACGTGGGAACGCGAAGAAGATCTGAAGGAGTTCCCAAACCTATTTTTGTAAACAGCCCTGAATCTCGGGGACGAGATTCTGTTAAGGGGGGAGGTTTGTAACACCCTAAATTTTGCTCTAATTTAAATTTTGGAGTATTTTTGGTTTTTGTGAATTTTTGTGAATTTATTTAAGTTAATTTGGATTTATTCAAATAGGACTTTTCTTGAAAACAATTAAATAATGGAAAAGTTTTTGCAAAGTTTTATTGCAAATATTTTAATGGAGTACCAAACATCTCAAAGTATTTTCTAGAATTTTTCTGGAATTTTTCAGAGATTTTTACCATTTTCTTTGGCCAAAACTATTTTCTCGAATTATTTTTATTCGAAAAGGATTTAAAAATTCCAGAACAGTGTTTGGGCCGAAACCACAGGACCGCCCAAGATCGCGTGCTTAGCCCGCCCGATCCGCGCGCAAACCCTAGCCGTTGCCGCGTTTCGCCCGTTGGATCAACATCGTGCGATCAAGGAATCGCCACGTCTCTCCGCTGTTTTCACCCGTTGGATCGCTGCGCGTGGACGCCCGGGATTTCGCCACGTCGTTTCTTCCTCACGAGATCGCCGGAGCAACGGCCGCCTGCATGTCCGCTCGTTTCGCCGAAGATTTCGCGCAAGTCGAGGCGCTATTTAGTGCGCCGCTACCACCCGCGTGACGCGCACTCCTAGACGCGTCTGTAGCCCTAGCGCACACCTCCTGAAATGCCTCCGTTTACTCTCAAGAGCTCGCCGTAGTTGCCTCTGTGCGTCACCTCTGTTTTTCGCCTTTTCCATCGCCGTCGGTGCATTTCCGCCGTCGCCGAGGTCACCGCAGCACTGCCCGAGACAAGCCACGTCGAATGCGCTAGATCTTCTCGCCGAGGAACCACCGAAACACCGTCGACTACGTCATCTTCCTCATCTCCGGCAAGCTTGCATCGCCGCACGCCATCGTCGGACTCCGAGCATCGCTGACCGTCGGATCTGCAAGGAGGGGTAAGGATCATGCCACGTCGCCCTTCTCTGTTTTCTTTTAGTTGTTTTTGTACCGCTAGATCTGTTAATGGACGGTCTGGATTAACCCTAAGGTTTACTCATTAGTAGAATCTTGATCGTTAGATCTAGAGTGAACGGCTTGGATTAGATCTAATTTCTGCGCTATATTTTTGTCTTAGCCGTTGGATCATTAGTGAACGCGTGAGATTGTGCCACGTAGCTTGATGAATAGTAAATAGCTCGGGTACCGTGGGCCGTTGGATTAGATCTAAACGACGGCTGTGAGTAGATCGGTGGCGCGCGGATCCGTGCCGTTCAAATTTGAACGTGCGGCGGAGATGACGCCGCACCCCATCAAATCCCGTGCAGACGCGTGTGCGCGTTGACTGAGGGAGAGACCAGATCCAACCGTTGGTTTCTGGTGCACTGTTGCATGCGTGATGTGTGGGGGCGTGGAGTGCGAAACGTCGCCGAACCGCGCGGGGGTGAGATCCGACAGTTGGTTGAGCGAGCGGTCTGGATCTTGCCGCGTGTCGCGTCGGGATTGGCTGCGCACCGTCGCTGACGCCACGGCCTACGTCACCCGGTGCATGAGCACAGTGCTGCCAGTCCACGGTGGACCAGAGCCGAACCGTAGACCCAGTCCATAGACCAGAGCGACGTGGCAGCCTCTAGGCGTGCCACGTGTCAAGCTGACGTCATCGCTGACGTCATAAATATTTTTTATATATAAAAATATTTCGACCGAAATTCATTTCTATGCTGACGTCATCTTGACGCGGTGCTGACGTCATAAATGCGAATTTCCAGTATAAAAATAATTCAGAAAAATCTGATTTTCTTAATTTCTGTATTTTCAGATTTTATTCAAACTTCAAATGACTATAACTTTTGCATTTTAACTCGGATTTGGGTGATTCAAATTTCTAAAAATTCATAAAATTGTGAGCTATTTAATTGTGAATTTTATTTGAATTTTTGTCATTTAGTATTCTGTACTAGCTATTTATTGCATATTTTGTTTGTACGCGTAGACACAAATTTGCCGGAAAGTTTCGAGGAAGAATTCGTCGCTCAAGACCAAGCTTCGGAACGCGACCAGCAACTCTTTGAAGGCAAGTGATGCTTTGATCATTTAGATCCCAGATTTTAAAATGTAATTTATGCTTTGAAACTATGCATGCTAGTTATTTAAAATGAAATTAAATTGATTTGGGATAATGTAGTTAATCAACCCATTTTGTTATGCCACCTTGAATTATTAATTGTATGCCCTAAACCATTGTCAACCTAAGTTTGATTATATAGTTGGATGCTAATATTGTGCCAACACGGGAGGCTAGACCGTGAGTAGATGCTTAGCCTTGCAATGAATCATGAGTAATCTTTCGGAAAAATGCTACAATACTGACTAAAGACATATTGAATGTATTTTGAAAAGTGGTGTGATGATGCCACATGATGAGATTGAGGTACAGCGACCTGTGTGGTTCCGTACCGATGTTGAGTTATTGCTGGCATGTGTTGCACAATAATCAACTGGGTGGGAAATGATTTAGCTGGGCAAGTGGCAAGAGGTGTGTGCTCGTGGGCTGTGTGGCATTGGGTTGATGAGTGATGTGAGTCTGTGTGCCACATTGGGCCGTGTGCCCTTGTTGAGTGTTGGAAGTCTTGCCTTGGTCGATTAAGGACTTCGCCTTGCAAGCCTTTGATCCGAGTCACCCGTACAACCACATGTCCGATATGGGACAGACCTAGTTGACTAGGGTTCGATATCTTTCCTCCGATACCTCGGGGTGACAGATACGTGGGTGTATCTCGTATGCGGAGCGCACGTGCTACGGCTTGGTGCCCATCCAACGGTGATTGGCCGGTCCTATACTTCGCTCTGTGTGAGGGAAGTGATAGTGAAGGCAACACTGGGAGAGGTTCTTTGGTTAAGGTAGAAGTTCTGAAAAGCTTTGTTGCGGACAATCACCGTGTGGTGAGCGGTCAGATCTTGTGGGTAAAGTGTACAACCTCCGCAGAGTGTCAAAACTATTCGAATAGCCATGCTCACGGTATTGAGCATCGCTCGGGGATTACAGTCAAGGGTAGATTTTCATAAACAAAACATGGAAGGGGTGGCTGTGTGCCGAGTGTTAAAATGAACTGGTTTTACGGTGTGTGCCGAGAATCTTCGATGAAAAACCATTTGAAGAAATTAGTATTACTTATAACTGTTCCACAGCTTTAATCTAATTAAGATATTGTTTAAAATTGCTGCTTGATGCAAAAGAACCATTTAAGCCAACCCTTTGGAATAGGCTTTGCATATAGTAATAGCGCTGCATTCTGTGCATTACTTGTTGAGTGCCTTGTGTACTCACCCCACCTTGCTTATCAAACCCAACATCAGTGGAGGAGTCTACACCAGCATGGGAGGAAGAGTACATCGAGGATACGAGCAACTAGGGGGCAAGCCCAGTCGGTTGCCTGTGGCAAGATGAAGGCTTCCACGACTTTTATTTATGTTCCACTGCTATTTCTTTACTTTGAATAATGTAAGCCCTGTGTGGCTAACTTATCTGTAAGGAGACCATAAGGTCGTACAACTCGGTTTATATACATGTTTGCACTATTTATTCTTATATCTTCGTGAATGTCTGTGATGTGCAACCCTGTATGCCTGTGTGTGCTAGCGTGATCCTGAACTGGCACAGAATACACAGAGGGTCCGGATTTGCAGATTCGGGGCCCGACAACTGGGCAACGTATAACTTCCTCTTAATTGTTTTAAGCCAATCTTTTGCTTCCAAAGGTGAAACATTTTCAGAAAACTTCGGCGGACAAGTCCTTATGAATTCTGATAACCTTAGGTAAGAACAAGAACCATTGTTAACAACCTGAGATGCTTTATTGACATTAATTTGATTGGTCATGTTTTGCATTTGATTCATCATTGCATGCATCAACTGAGTCTGAATAGCCAAAAACACTCCAGAACTCTTTATATCCACATGTGATGGCGGTTGGGGAAATGATCCATCATTGAGATTCTCACTGGGTTGATGTCAACTTCCACTGACTTCGTTGTTTCTACGAGTCTGAACCATCTACTTGATTACTTCACAGGATTAGGGTGAAGGGGAATAGCATAGTTAAGAAGCAGAGATCCTAATGCAGGGGAGAAAGGTTTAAACCAACAACTTAGCAATCAATAATAATAACTTAGTATGGTTGCTTACGAAAGCCTAAGGGTCATGCAACACATACGACACACTCCGCAATCATGAAAGAACCAATCCAACCTAAGCACAAAAAACTACCGCCTACATGGGCGACAATCCTATCTTAAGCAGATGCGACTCCCACACATGAGTCTCAACCGGCTGCTCGAAGCACTGGGTCTTCTAGCTTCTGGAACACTTCATCGATGCACTCTTCCTTGAGATCGATGATTCCTTCCTTCATGATCTTCAGGGTAGCAGCAGGCACTTAGTGCTACTCCTAAGGTGTGGTATATCGTTTTCTATTTAAGACAGCTTAGATAAGATTTCAACTCGATCCACCAAGGAAAAGAGAAAGAAATTTCAGCAAGGGAAAGGAATAGAAGGATAAGCTAAGTCAAGAACATATTACTCTTTCAGGTTAAGTCTTAATTAAGAAAATAATTTTAAAGGCCATAAAGAGACGACCAGACTATCTAGGGCCAAGACCTACAGTCAATATGGATCTGATACCACCTCTGTCGGGACCTGAATATGCAAATCCGGACTCTCTGTGTATACTGCACTAGTCCAGGATCACACTAGTGTACACAGGCTCAACATAGATGATATCACAATCATACACATCGAAAACATTATGAAAGACATCATATATTAATTAATACCTGTTGAATGACCTTATAGTCAACTTAAATGCCTCGCAAGGATGAACAACAAATTAAACTGCAGCGGAATGAAAACGTGGATTGACCCCTTAGTATACCATAGGCAACTAACAAGACTCTCACCTTAAACTTTCATCTCCTCCTAGTACTCCTCCAGCATTGGTGTAAACTCGTCAACTGGTGATGTTCTTGTTGGCAAGGGCGAGTACTTAAAGCACTCAACAAGTTGTGCACAGAATGTAATTCTATATATGCAAGGCTTATTCCAAAGGAATGGCTAACATGGCTAATTTGCAGTAAAGCAACATTTGTAAATGAATACAGTAAATAGATCAAAAAGATAATAAAACAACTAATAGTAAGTAATAACTTTCAACATTTCTTTGATAAACATGGCATCCAGCCCTAAATCAAGTTCCAACTTTCCTACACAATCCAGCCCTTCCCATCCAAGTTTTCATTTTATAAAATCTAACCCTTAACTGTAATTCCCGAGCATTGCTCAATACCACGAGCACGGCTATCCGAATAGATTTACACTCTGCAGAGGTTATGCACTTTACCCACACGACATGATCATCTCTTGTTGCCAAGCTATTAACACACTTTCTTTGTTGTGTCGTCAGAGAAATCATGACAAAGCCTTTACAAAGCTCTGTCTTAACTCAATACTATCCGCTAAGGTTTCAATACTGGTGGGACTAGTTACCACATCCAGGGCCCCACTCCTACACCATATGAGTTGATCCATGAACCAAGGACTCACACCACAATGATAGTACCAAAACTAAGATATTGCAAATTAATCAATTAGTCTATCCCATACTAGACATGTGGTTGCATGATTGACTCAGGTCAAAGGCTTGCAAGGTTAAGTCCTTAAGATGACTAAGGCAAGACTTCCACATAGCCTCTGCCCTTCGGGCCCACCTTGGTTCACTGCCCCTTGCCACTTACCCCAATCTAAATGATTAATTACCACCCAGTTGATTACCAAGCACCACGTGCTATCAACAAGTAAACATCGTTGCGTGACATCCCTCGCCACTACAACTCAATATCCTTGTGTGACAACACCTCACACTCCAATTCATAATCATTTCAATATTCCATTAGTCAAGATTAAACTTTGATGATTCAAGTATATGTGATTACGTGGCATGGCTAAGCATACTAACACAGTCTAACCAACCCACGTTAATTTTATTATTAACCAACTAGTAATGAACCAATCTATGGTGACAATATATCAAGGTGTACAAATGACAAGGTAGGGTATAGATTAATTAGGTAGAATAGCTAAGTCCCAATTTAATTTGATACAGTTGTATACATGAAATAACATGCAATAGAGTAAAAGCAATGTAGCCATTTTATAAACTGGGTTTAACATGATCGAAGCACAACTTGTATTTAGAAAAGCCCTTATTCTTGCTTTGGACCTTGGTCTTGAGTCAACGGACCTTCCTCGGATGCGTCGAGCAACTCAACATCTACATGAAACGAGAGAGAAAACCAAATAAGCAACACAATAGAGAGAAAACAAACTCCAAAAATCAAATAAAATTCAACATTAAATATATCTCAATCTTAATTTTTTTTAGAAATTTGAATCACCTCAATCGGAGCTCGTATGAGGGAGAACGGCCTCTTAGAAGATTCAAAAATCCAAAAAAAGAAAAATTGGAAAAACAATATTTAACCGAATTAATTTCAATTGGAAATTCCCATTTATAACGTCAACATGACATCTTCATGACATCAGCACTGAAATTATTTCGGTTGAATTATTTTTCAACGGAAAAACTCGGTTATCACGTCATCATGACGTCAATGTGACATCAGCGTTGGCTCAGGCCGATCCTAACGCGACACGTGGGCGCGGTGCATAGACACGCTTCACCATGGGTGCGGCTCATGGCTCCTTGGGCTCTGCATTGGCCACGAATCATGCTACCATTGGTCACCATTCCGCTCGAGCCATGGCTCCCGATAGTTGACACTTGGCGACGATCCAAATGCCCTCGCCAAATCGGACGGTGTGACCACAATGCGACGTGGCGCAAATCCATCGATGGCATGCAGATCCAATGGTGGTGAGAACGTTGGGGCTACGGTGACTTCACACGGCGTCGCCATTATCGGGCTTAGGGAAGAAGGCGAGCGTAGGCGAAGCGACGGTTCCCGGAGCGGCTCGAAGCGGTGATCACGAATGTGGGCTCAGCTTCGATAGAGACTCCTGGACGGTGACGTTCTCGACGAAAAAACAAGGTGGCTTCCTCTCCTTCTCCGACGAGCTCTTGCGACCTGTTCATGTTGTCTCAGTGAGCAACGCTTGGACCAACAGAAGCAGAAGATGATGGCGAACCTCGGGCGACACCCACACAGACTCCTAGGTCGACACGGTGGCGGAGTCGTGTTCGGAACAGAGACAGCGGTAGCGGTTGATGTGGCCTCATCTGGTCCGCACACACGGTGCTCAACGGCTGCGATCACACGATGATGTGGCACAATCTGTGCCGAACCCAGAATCCAACGGACACGATTAGCTAATGTCGTTTACTGTTGCAATCAGTCCAACATGTCCACAGCAGATCTGACGGCCGACAAGATTAGGGTTTTGATCGCATATGGAGCATTGGATTTCAATCTAACGGCCTACGGTAGAGCTACTAGAAATTGGGCCAGATGGGCTAACCTACCGCACACAGTATTGGGCTTGGCCCAATACTATTCAATGGACTTCCCGAATTTTTCCATAAAATAATTCCAGTAATCCTTTTAATTCATTTAAAGAAATAAAAATATCAGAAAAAATCTAAAAAAATACTTTGTGATATTTTGAACTCAAATAAAATATTTTTATCCAAACTTTATATTAATTTTATCTATTATTAATTAGTTTTCTCAAAAGACCAATATACTTAATTTAAAATAAATTCCAAAAAAATCCAATAAATTCAGAAAATCCAAAAAATGCATAAATAACACAACAAATTAAACAAAGGGAAAATTTTGGGATGTTACAAAACCCTAGCCGTCCTCCACCATCTGTACCATGCATGCGGTGCTAGCATCCCAACGCTCGGTATTCCAACCCCAAACATGTGGATACTGATAGAGGCACTACTCAATTGCAGTGCTATTCGAGGACGACTATTTGGACCAACCCAGAAGCTAAAGGATCAACTTGCTGTTCGGCTATCGCTCGGACTGATCGCATTGTTCTATGACCATACTAGGACACGCAACATCGATCTGCTTCGACATCTTCTTCTGCTGCACCACACGTCTAGTGGTAACGATATGTAATCTTTCATCATTTACTTGCGTGACCTCTTGGTATTGGTAGATCTTTTTAATTTGCGCTAGTGTAGCCTACCGTAACCCTTCAATTTTGACTGATTGTTCTTAGGGTTTTTGCCTCCTACTAGTCACAACCTTCTTATTGTGTCGACCACATTTCATTTCTGTTAAGAAATCAGCTATAAGTCTTTGTTTATACAAAGCTATGGAAAATCTAAATTATAGTGGATGAATGTGTTCTTACTTGGATGTTGTTTTTCATAGTAAGAAAGTGAGGAAGATTGAATTCCCAAAGTTCCAGAAGAATAGCCTGTAAGAGCGACTGTAGGGTGTGGTCATCTACTAGATTAGCCGACGCTTGAGGACTCAACAGGCTTCTTCCCTATTGCCTTGGTTTACAAAATAAAAGGAGAAGCCGATTGGATGTGTCGAATATCTAAACATGGGATATATGTGCATACAAAACAGAGAAGGATATGTCCTGATAACATGTTGCAGATCCCGATATCATGGGCCTGATTTTGCGGGACACGATATACGCGGAGAGACAAGACCCTATAACAGAAGGACTCGATCGCTTTCCCTTGTGAGGAAACCAACTCGAGCATGCCTAGTATAGATGGCAGTTTGGATATATCATGCAGATTAGGCAGTGATAGACTCCTCATTGGCTACAATCTGATGTCCAAGACAGCTATGATTCGACCTAAGACAGGATCATCGTGACTATATAAGGCCTGAGGTAGGAACCCTGAAGAGGGAGCGATTCTGAAGCAATTAGGCATCAAGCAAGAAGCCTTTTAGCATAGAGAGCCTAAGAGTCGATGAACTGCGCTTCGTCAACCTCTAGCCTTAGCTTAGCTTAGTGCAACCCACATTGTAACCAGGACTATATAATTCTTCTCTGTACTTCATCTGCAGTATACGAAGATCTCCCATACAGGATGTAGGGTATTACCCCTTCAGGGGGCCCGATCCTGTCTACATCTGGTGTCCCTGATTTCGTGTTTGACTCTGCTCACTCGAAGGTACCCGAAGTACAAATTTTATTGTCGATCTCTAACCTTCGACAGGATGATTCCTGCTTTGGAATTTGGTCTTGAGTTAGTGGTTCACCCTCGAATGCTCCGAGCACTTTGAAGTCTATTTGTAATGAAAGAACCAAATAAATACCAAAACAGACAACAAAAAACTCTAAAAATCAAATAAAATTCACAATTAAATAGATCCCAATTTTAAAAGTTTTTAGAAATTTGAATCGCCACAATCGAAGCTTGTATGAGGAAGAATGGGCTCTCAAAAGATTTAAAAAATAGAAAAAAAATCAGAAAATAGTAATTTAATTATTTTTTCGAATTAAATTTCTATTGAAAAAGCTATTTATGACATCATGCTAATGTTAGCACCGAACTGACCAATCGCTAGCCGACATGTGGCCTCACTGTTCTTTGGACCATGTCCACGGCTAACAGTGGACCCGACGCATCGTTGACGCAAGGGCTCATGTCACGAGGTGACGCAAGCGATGACATCATGCGCACAAACTTCAGCATGCAGCAAAAACACATGGCACGACCAGGGTGGTGACACATGGCGAAATCTAGACTACTCGCGTTAAATCTGACGACGACGGCTACGACGAAGGAGACAGCGGCACGGTGGCGCATACTCACTGGTGCTAGGGAAAATGACGGATGATGCAGTGCTCCGTTGACTTTTCGACGGTGTTGTCTTGCGAATCTAAAAGAGTGAGTGATGGGGATCATGATAGTGACCGTGGCGATGGTGGAAACTCGTTGGCGATGACACTCCACACAAAAGAAGACGGTGGCAGCCTCGGCAAACTTAGATGAGCTCCCACACGAAGATGACAGTGGTTCGGACAACGTTTTCTAGTGCTACGGGTGCGGTGTGAGAGAGAGATGAGGTAGGCGATGGCGGAGTCCGGGCACGATATGATAGCGCAATGCGGTGCAATCCGCACCGTCCACGTGGCGCAACGGCCGAATGTGATACACCGTGACGCATTCCAATCCGAGCCTTTCGTGGAAATTAACGGTCAGATCCCCTAGGGTTTTCCATTACACGTGATCGATCTCAACCGTAGATTGAGATCCAACGGTCACCGCAACTAGAGTTTCGGGCAAAGGGGCCGAACGGAGACGGACTGGGCCAGCTGGCTTTTGGGTTGGGGCTGTATGGGTTTTAGCCTACACTGCTCAAAGATTTTTCAAAAGCTTTCCTATTTAAATTAAAACCCGAAAAACAATAATCGAAATAAAATAGTAAAATTATTAAAACAATTATAGAAAAATTATGAAAAATATTTTAGGACATTTGGAACTCAAATAAAATATTTTTAGCAAAATTTTATTTAAAATTTTCACAAATTAAATAATATCTTTATTAAGCATAATTCAAAAAATACAAAATAAATTCCAAATAAATTCCAAAAAATTCTAAAAATTTCCAAAATTCATAAAATGCATAAATAACAATATTAAGATAATAAAAAAAATAGGATTGTTACACATGGCAAGGTATAGTGTCATCAAAACATGTGAAGTGGCTGTTGGGAAACCTCGTGGCCCAATGAAAAGCCCACGATGGTCCCTTAGCCGAAACCCTAGGCGACTACTATATAAGGAGGAGGGGGGTCCCCCCCATTGTACAAGCAACCACAAAGCAATAAATAATTCGGTCGCTGTTCTCCCTAAACCTGTGTCTCTCTTTCTCTCTGTTCTCCAATTCAAATATGTTCGGGAACCCCGAACTATTCGATAGCGAGGTTCCTTAACACGTTATTAGCATGAAGCTCTACCGGCGATCAGAATTGAAAGGTGAGAAAGGTGGGTTTTCGGCGATTGAATCTAAATGCTTGTCGTTTCCATGCATGCATCTAACCACACATCCGGTACAGTTCGTCACGTGGCATGAAGCTACACGGCATTGGCTCGAAGCTACAGTACATGACATTTTTTCCTTCCTGTTTACTTTTTCTATTCATCCAAGAAAGAGGAAAAAAATTCGGCGGCAGCAGTGCCCGTATCGGCTTGCGCATCGCCTCGATGTGCCGTCGCTGCCGCTGACGCGCATGCGCACGAAGCGCCACCAGCGTGCACGCCGCCCGGGGAGTCACTACCACCTCGGCTTGCGCACGAAGCGCCACCGCTTTGCGCGCGCGACGAGCGCCGCCGCCGCCTCGGTTCTGCCGCGCGCGTGCGCGGCGCCGGCCACCGCCGTGCGTGCCTAGGTTTCCCGATCAGAGCGCCTAGCCGCGCCAAGACGTCGCGGCGCGAGAACACGGCGGCACGTGCGCTGCGCCCGGCCGACACCGCCGAGCCCGCAGCGTCGCGCGCGTGTGCGCCTCGGGCGTGCCCGCATCCGCCGCCGCGGGCCGCCCGACATCGCCGCCACCGCCGTCTCGGCTGTACCACGACGCAGCGTTACCTCGCCCGCAGCCTACTACCGCCGGCCTGCGCTTGCACCGCGCCGCCACCACTGGCGGGTCACCGCTGCGCGCCGCTTCGAAGCGCCGCCGGCGTGCCGTCCGGCACCTGTCGCCGCCACCGCCCGCGCCGCCGCCGCCGCCTCGGCCCGATGTCGTCGACATTGCACGTCACCCGAACTGTCGCCGTGGCACGTGCGCACGACGTCGCCACCGCCGGCACGAAGCCGTGCCCCGCTGACCACGCAGGACATGCGCAAGGGAAGAAGAAGCGGCGACGCGCGTGAGGGAAGAGGAAGCGGCGGCGCACGCGAGAAGATGAAGGCGGCGGAGCGCAAGGGAGATGAAACGCCAAGGCTGTGGCGGCTAGGGTTTCACCCTAGCCATCGCGCGTGTTTATGGGCCGGGAAGGCCCAGTGGCCGGTTCGGCCGAAAAGAAAAGAAAAGAAAAAAATACAAAAAGAAGAAAAAGAAAAGGAAAGGAATGGAAAAGAGAAAAAAAAGAATAAGGGGGAAAAATAGCAGAAAATTTTTAAAAAATTGCCAAAAAATCTAGAAAATTATCTCGCTCTATTTTTAATTTTTCTAGCTTTATTCTCTGCATTTATGAATATTATTTATGTTTTTTTGGATTCATTGCTTTATAGTGGCAATTTATTTTCTGCACTTTATGCTTTTTGCAACCATTTTCTATTAGATTACACGCAGTAATCTAATGTAGGAATTTTGATATCATGCAGATGTCCGGCATCGTGAATCGTGAGTTTGAAGAACTGGCCCCACACGGTCAAAACTACCTCACTTGGGCATCGGATGTGAAGATCGTTCTTGGGCGCAAGAAGCTCCGTGCCGCGATTGGTCTAGGATCCTCGCAGGACGCGAAACCTACCACCAAACAGAACGATCAAGCCTTGCACTTCCTCAGGTACCACCTCTCAGCCACTCTGAAAAATGAATACATGGCTGAGGAGAGTGCACTTGAGCTTTGGACTGCACTTCAGAAGCGGTTCAGAAGCTTAAGTACACCATCTTGCCCCAAGCACAGCAAGATTGCGTCCACCTGAGGTTTGCAGACTACAAAACAGTGGCCGAGTACAATTCTGTCTTGCACAGAATTTGTACTAACCTCTCCCTATGTGGCAAGAAGATCACTGATGAGGAGAAGATTGAGAAAACTCTCTCTACCTTCCACCCAAATGCTATCTAGAGTGCACACAGCTATCATCAGGACGCATACAAGGAGTATAGCGAAGTGATTGATGTAATGCAAGTTGCGGAATCGCAAGCCGATGTTCTACGCAAGAACTATGTCTCGCAGCCACCTGGAAGGGGCACTGGCACAGAAGTCAATGCCAATAGCTATAAGGTGAGAAAGCCCATTCATAGAAAGAAGGGCAAGCAGGGTGGAAAAGAGAGGAATCAGGCCAAGAAAAAGTTCAAAGCTCTAGTGAAGAAGGATGACAAGGCAAAGGCGCACGCCAAGCCGTATGGGCAGTAGAACCAAACGTGCTTCAGGTGTGGCACATGGGGACACTGGTCGAAGATATGTCGGGAATCCAAGGAAGTGATCAACGCATATCAAGCTAAGAGGAAGGCAAAAGAAAACGCCCCAGCAGAGGCGCACTTCGCCAAGATTGGTGATGATGATGCCATGGATGAAGATACCCCACTTGTCTCATCCTCACAGAATAGCCTGGACATCGATGCTGCAACCAATCTTATGGCAAATGAAGAGAAAACTTCTGTCGATGACATAGAAGCAGAAATTAATGCATATTTTACAGATTCTGTTTAATGCATGGTTTTGTTTAGATTATGGTTGTTAGCATTTTCTTTTGAATAATGAATTGTAAGCTCTAGAAGAGCATACTTCTCTCATGAATAAATATGCAATTTATTCTTTATTCCAGTATTCTTTAATTTGCAAGCAATGTTTGAATTATTTTGCCTCTGTTTGATTGGGATTAATTTTGTTTTTTTAGAAATCGTGTAGCCCCCAAATGGAAGAGATATGCATTGTTGATAGTGGCACAACAAATACCATCTTAAGAGAGTCCAAATACTTCCAGTCGATCACGTAGAACGCTGGAAAGATTACTACGATCGCAGGAAGCGATTCATATATAATAGGCTCCGGAAGAGCCACAATTATATTACCTATGGGTACAACTTTGGCAATTGAAGAAGCCCTTTTGTACCCTGAATCAACGCGCACTCTCTTAAATTTCAAAGACATCCGCGCCAATGGTTTTCACGTAGAAACCAATGAAGAAATGGCAAAGAATACTTGTGCATTGTGAAGCACGCGGTATGTAGAAAATGGTATTAGAAAAATGTCCCTCATATGAATCTGGGTTGTACTACACGAATATTCATGCACCCGAAGTGTATACTTCCTTGAAGACTGTCTTTAGAAGCTTTGAGTTATTTTCTTTATGGCATGGTAGATTAGGTCATCCTGGTCTTAGAATGATGAGAAATATAGTGAACAACTCACAAGATCATGGCATTAATGTTAAAAATTTCCCGAATCATGAAGATTTCGTGTGCCCTGCATGTGCCACCGGGAAATTAATAACAAGACCCTTTGCCATGAAAGTGCAAAGTGAAATCCCTGCATTCCTGGAACGCATCCAGGGGATATTTGCGGCCCGATTCAGCCCTTGACAGGGCCGTTTCGATACTTTATGGTGCTCATCGATGCTTCCTCGAAATGGTCGCATGTATGCTTATTGTCAACAAGAAACCATGCTTTTGCAAAGCTGATCTCGCAGATCATAAGAATTAAGAATGCTTTCCCTGATCATCGCGTGAAGTCCATTAGAATGGACAATCCTGGAGAATTTACTTCAAAGGCATTTGATGATTGTTGCACTGCAACAGGGATAGTAGTTGAGCACTTGTACCGCATGTCTATACGCAGAATGGACTAGCTGAAGCACTAATAAAGAGGATTAAATTCATTGCCAGACCACTTTTGTAGAGTTGTAAGTTGCCCAACACTTGTTGGGGACACGCAGTCCTGCACACAGCAGCTCTCATCAATTTCAGACCTTCGGCCTACAACATCCATTCTCCTATGCAGCTTGTGCACGGGATCATCCCGAAAATCTCCCATCTCAGGAAATTTGGGTGTATGGTATATGTTCCTATACCACCCCCTCAGTGGACTGCAATGGGCCCTCTCCGTAAGTCTGGGATATACGTTGGTTATGAGAGTGCATCCATAATCAGGTATTTGGAACCCATGACTGAAGACTTGCATACAGCCCGATTCGCCGATTGCATATTTGACGAGGAAATGCACCAGAGGGGGTGGAAATACCAAAGAAAATAGAAGGTATCCCACAACCTGTTCAGAGGCCTCAAAGAAAAAGAACAGGAAACCTGGCTCCTCAAACCCAAAGTACCCAGAGACGTTTGGAGAAAACTGGGTGAGAGGACTTACCACAACCAATCACGAAAATGCCCCAAGGAAAGAAGGGAGCAGTTGAGACTGCACCTGGAAAGAAGCCAACAGGAAAGGCAATTCCAGACTTGAATCTTCCACTGCAGGAAGCCGCTGGAAATAATGTGTGCGCACAAATAGGCGATGAAAAGCTAAAGGAACTTGCTCCTGCGATAGGGAAAAGCAGTGAAGAGCAAGTAGAAGTGCATGAAGCACCCCATGAAGAAATGGCCATAAACTTTGTAATAACGGAGAATCCTCGAATAGAGCAACGACCAACGTTGATGCATACTTTGCAAAGAAGATTGCCTCGATCATTGATCATGATCCCGAGCCGCATCTCTCGCAGAGTGCAAGAAAAGGCTAGATTGGGAAGAATGGAAAAGGCAATTATGTAGAGTTAGTCTCTCTGAACAAGAGAAAGGTGTTTGGGCCGTATGCCGCACACCTCCCCATATAAACCCCATGAGGTCACAAATGGGTCTTTGTTCGAAGAGAAATGAAAACAACGGTTGTAAGGTACAAAGCAAGGCTTGTAGCTCAACGTTTACTCAACGTCCCGGAGTTGATTATGAAGAAACCTATTCTCCGGTCATGGGAGGAATTACCTTTAGATATTTGATCTCAATGGCAGCCAACTTGAAGTTGAGAATGAAGCTAATGGATGTTGTCACAGATACTTGTATGGAAACTTGGATTCGAGATATACATGAAAGTACTGGGAAGGAATTCCTATCCCGAACCAAGACGGAGCAAATAGAAACCTGCATAAGTGTGAAATTGGAGAAATCACTGTATAAATTTGAAGCGATCAGAAGAATGTGGTACAATCGCTGAGTGACTTTCTCTGCAAGAAAGGCTACACAAACAAATAAGATTGTCCATGTGTGTTTATACAGCGATCCCCGAATGGATTCTGTATAATCTCCGTCTATGTAGATGACTTGAACATTATTGGGACGGATGAAGAAATTGAAGAGGCATGCTCATACTTGAAGTTTGAGTTTGAAATGAAAGATTTGGGTAAAACCAAGTTTTGTTTAGGCTTGCAGCTTGAACATGTCCAAGGAGGAATCTTGGTACATCAATCAACCTACACGCAGAAAGTGTTGGAAAGGTTTGGTTTTGAAAAAGCATATCCTGCAAAGACTCCAATGGTCGGAAGGTCACTCCAAGCAGACCTAGACCCATACAGACCTAGAGAAGAGGGGGAGGAAGTCCTAGGAGCAGAATTCTCATATCTGGGTGCAATTGGAGCGCTCATGTACCTTGCAAATAGCACTAGGCCGGACATTGCGTTCGCTGTGAATTTGCTAGCTCGATCTGAAGGCGTAACCCACCAAAAGGCATTGGAAAGGGATGAAGGATATCTTCCGCTACCTCCAAGGAAGCAAAGACCTCGATGCATTTTTCGAAGAAACAATGAATTGAATTTGGTTGGCTATGCGGATCTTTGGGTATTTATCGACCAGATCTCGGCAAGTCCCAAACCGGCTATGTTTTCCTATGTGGAGGAACAGCCATTTCTTGGAAGTCGTCTAAGCAGACTCTTGTCTCGACGTCGACAAACCACTCGGAAATCATTGCTTTGTATGAAGCATCTCGTGAATGTGCATGGCTCAGAAGAATGGTTCACCATATCCAGAAGTCATGTGGTTTGAACATTGAGCAAACTCCCACGATAATTTATGAAGATAATGCAGTTTGTGTTGCCCAAGCACAAATGGGTTATGTGAAGAGCAATCTCACGAAGCATATCAACCCCAAGTTCTTCTATGCTCACGAATTGCATAAGATGAACGAGATCAAGATATTGCATACTAAGTCATGTGAAAATCTTGCAGATTTGTTCACTAAATCACTCCCAAAGATCTACCTTTGAAAGGTGCGTGAAAGGAATTGGGATGATGAGACTTAGAGAAGTGCAGATTTGTGGGGAGATATTTCACATACTCCCACATGAATCTCGAAGATGAATTATGAATACCCAACATGAATCTCGAAGATTAGCAATTGAAGTTGGGAGAATTGTACTCTTTTTCCTTAGCAAGTTTTTCATGAAGTTTTCTTGCATAAGGTTTTAACGAGGCAATTCGTGCAACATAGTAAACGTATGCTATGTACTCTTTCTCCAAGTATTTTTCCCACTGGGTTTTTCTGGAGTTTTAATGAGGCATATGCATCTCGCGCGAAATGGCCCAAGGGGGAGTGTTGGGAAACCTGATGGCCCGTTGCGGCCCATGCTGGTCCCTTAAGCCTAAACCCTAGTTGAGAGCTATAAAAGGAGGGGGTCCCCCCTTATGTACAAGCAATCATTAGCAATAAAGAATTTCAGCTGTTGCCCTCCTTAAACACGTGTCTCTCTCTCTTTCTGTTCTCTAATTCAGATCTGTTCGGGAACCCCGGACTATTCGATAGCGAGGTTCCTTAACAAAGAGCTGTGGACTTCCAGCAACCGGATCTGTTCAGACCGCTACTTTTTTTAGGGTTACGAGGAAGCACCCAACTCACCCACAAAACACTCACGTCTGTTACGACACACACACGCATGCGGGTCCTATATACACGCGCACGGGTACGTGCTATTCCGATGAAATAATTAGCATTTTAATGCTTATTTTAAATAATAATTTGTTGATATGGTCAATAATTACTCCATGCCGTCTTGCTTGTTGTATCGGACATAGAACCAATGCCCAATATAAAATTCTAACCATATTATTCCTAAATATATTGCCGAAAGTATTAAAATAGTAATAACATGGAAGAACTTTTAATGATAAATCTACTAATATTAGTTATATGTGAAATTAAAATACTTTTTATATAGTAATGGTCAATGTTTAATAGTTTTTACCTCACTATTATAGTGCCTGTGCTAACGCTACGACGACAGTACACCCGCTTATCAATTAAATGAGAAGATAAGTATGAATACAACACTTAATAATAAATGAGAAATTTAGAATTTTAAATGAATTTAGGAAGAAAAATGGAACTAAATGGAGGTCGAATGAGCGAAAATAGGCTCCCAAAAGATTTTAAATCAAGAACGGGCTCCCAAAAGATTTTAAATCAAGAAAAGAAAGAAAAAAGATTTTTCTGATTTTGGATTATTTTTAAATCAGGAAAGCCACCGATGGCAACCGGGAGCCATTGCAGACCTGCGTTCTCGCGGTCGCGCTGCCCCATCTCCCGGTTTTCTTTTCCTAGCATGTAATGTATGATCCTTTCCTTTTCCAGGACGTTTGTTTCCTTTTCCTTGTTGATGCTGGAGGTGAGGGAAGGTCTGTTGTGGGCCACATGGATGATTTCGAAAAAATATGAAAAAATAAACTACGCTCGCCGACCATTTGGATCCGCAAGGAAAAAGATAAAAATTAAACATTGCTCGTTGGCATTTGGTTCCGCGAGAAAAAATTGAAAAAATTAAGCAAAGACTCATGCACCGTTGGTTCCTTAGATAAAAATAAAACAAAATTCAACGCTCTCCGTGCGCTGAAATTAGGCTCTATGGGGCTAGATCCGTAAAAAAGTCTTGAGAAGGGTCATATTCGGAAAAAAAATACGATCACAATGCGAGGACAATAAAAAATTCAAGTCTTGTTTCCTTGCATGTGGATCCTCCCTGTTTATTTCCTTGTTTGATTCACCCTCCTTCCAAATATGTAGTACGTACAATTTTGACCAGTAAAAAATTCAAGTCTGGTTTCCTTGCATGCGGATCCTCCTTATTTATTTCCTTGTTTGATTCGCTCTCCTTCCAAATGTGTAGGTGGGGGAGGTCTGTTGTGGGCCACAGGGATGATTAGACACACTAAATAATGGCCATCGGATGTGGGTGAGTAAAACTGAGGAAAGATCCGAGACGTTCATTTTGATGAATGCAAATTTCTGGGGACGTTTTGCTAGTTGCACGAACATTGGGCCATCTCTAATAAGGTGCATTATTTAGGATGGACGTAGGAAAAATTGCTTAGGTGCATTATAAAGGGGTATAGATGTATTTTAGGATGACATCTATTTTGGACGGGTGATTATATTTTGATTAAAAAATACCTGAATAAAGGGAGAGATGAGTTAATATATTATGTTTCACCCCGCTGCATTTACTCAGAGCACACTGGACGCATTCAAATCTCATGCATGCATGCATTGTTTTTCCATAATTTCCTATTGGACTAAATTAGGAAGTTACTGTCGTCTTTTCTATACCCCTTTATAATGCACCTAAGCATTCTTTTCTACGTCCATCCCAAATAATGCACCCAATTAGAGATGGCCTAACCTTCATGCATCCAGCGAAACGTCCCCAGAAGCTTGCCTCCATCAAAATTAACCTCTCAGATCTTTCCTTAGCTTTACTCACCCACATCCGGTGGCCATTGTTTAATGTGTCTAACTCATCCCTGTGGCCCACAACAGATCTCCCCCCACCTCCAGCATCATCTCAAGGAAAAAGAAACAAATATCCTGGAATTAAGGAAAAGGAAACAAACGTTCTAGAAAAGGAAAAGACCATATATTACGTGCTGGGAAAAGAAAACCGAAAGACAGGGCACTATACTAGTGTTCAGAAAGTTAAATAAAAATCCTTTTTCTTTTCATATCACCTAGTATATTTAAATCTAAGACATACGTAGAATCAATGAGATAAATTGGATGGTCAAGATTTTTCTCTTTTTTCATGATTAATGTGGAAATTTCTAGCATTTTGTCTCTGATTAACGTTATAGTTTCTAGTTTTTGCCTTTCAGGATTAATCTGGAGGCTTCTAGAGGATCCTTCAATTAGTATACAAAAAATAAGCTATCTGCACCTCTCACTATATGTATCGCTTGGTAAGCAAGCTGCTTCTCTCACTATACGTATCCCTAATATCATCCATACATAATCTCAATCGTTGGAGCAAAGGGCCGGAGAAGTATAACAGGACGTTCATCCAGTAAAAATACATGTTAAATTACCATGTTGTGGCCGAGAACTTCACATGTTGGAAACATTACACCCCAGAGGTCAAGGGAATGCTGAGAGGGGGGAAAGGTAAGGGAATGGTGCCGATAGTCCCTAGTGCCGCTGTTGAAGATGAGGTTATTTTGGATTGGTATAAGCTTAAGCTGAATCTACAAGAAGAGTATCCAGTGGAATGTTACGAGAATAATTGAAAAAAGGGCCAAGGCCCATGCCCACATGAATTCTAAGAGAAAGGCACAGATGGACCCAGATGTGTAGGATGTATAACTGCAAGGTTGACTTTTTTTTCCATTCCACAGTATTTTCTATTCCAAAAAATGCACATGTATCTTAGTTGTAGTTTGGGTTGATGGTTTTTTCATGTTGCTATTTGTATCGTATGAGTAGTGAGGCAAACAAATGCTTCTAATCAAACCCTATGCACCAAGTAATTTGAACGTTCATTACGAAGTGTTATATCAAGCTTCTGATGTAACCCCTTAGCACTTGAAGTGCTCAAGATGTTACCTCAACCTACTTTTTTCACCACTGTTACCATAATTTTATCAACAATTTCAGCAAACTTCCCCTAAACAATTATCATGAATATTAAACAAGATCAACAATAATTTGCACACTAACATAAACAAGAAAAATAATAATAGTAAACTTAGAACCACATGCCCAAGCACACTCGAGACCAGGCACTCGGGAATGCCCAAATCCTCATGCGTGGGAACACTCCGATCCACATGCCCAAAAACATCTAGATCACATGTGTCCAGGAGCTACCTTTACCTTTTGGCGATGACGAAGATTCATAGAAAATAAAGTAAGAACTACACTTCACAATATTATTTAAATTCAACTAAGTTCACAAGACTATTATTATGATATGAAAGTTCGACAACTAAACTAACTAGACCATTTATTAATACAAGAATAAGCACTACTACTAGATAACTTTGTTAGATGATGTGCCAAGTGTTATGATAGCTCTACTCCTATCCTATGTATGTCACTTTCATTGTTCACCTAAAACATTAAAGAAGCAATTGTGAGTCCACGACTTAGCAAGTACATAATCAAATAATAAACATGATCACTTACTCGCTTGGCTTTCTAGTTTACGCGGCAGAATTGTTAATTTGTTCTAGAGTAGCCTACCCTATCCCTTCTTGCACATCGATGCGACTCGGCCCATAGTTTCTTTTTTTATTCGGATTATCACATTAAATGATTTTAGTAAATAAAAATTATTACTCAACTTCTCTTCGTGCATACAGTAAACTTGTAAAAAATATTCATTATTAATTGTTGTAATAATATTATTTCAATAAAAAAATTTGCTGGTGAAGAGGCTACGTAGCCAATTCAATTGGCAACAGAAGCTCTATCACCAAATAAAAAGGCGCCATTTCATTTGGCGATAGAGAGCCACGTGGCATCCCATGTAGGAGTGTTGTCATTTGAAATTAAAATAGTGAGAGGTATATTTCTATAATTTTTTCGAACATATTATTTATGTAATCATATTTAAAATTATATTATTGCTAAAAAATCTAGCGTAGCGAGCTACCGTGTCGTCAAAGCATGTGAAGTGGTGCCCAATGGGAGACATGCAAGTGATACAAGTAAACGTAGCCAGCGGCCGACTGTGTTGCTGTCAGAGATCAACCAGACTGTTTTACTCGACGGGTTCGAGAAAAAAGTGGCACCGGAGAGTAGGATGTACCTGAAATCCTGAATGCGATCGGATGAAGATGAGAGCTGTAGACTTCCTGCCTGCCGGAACAGCCCGTTCGGAAGTCATCAACCTGTGGTTTCACGCGGACAGGGTACCTATTCTATTTTTTATTAAGAAATTCTTAATCACAGCTTATATACATTTCAATAGAAAATTAAATTAGAAGATTGCAACATTCAAATTTCTAGCTGACTTGCTATGGATTTTCTAAATTTAGACACGTTTGAACTATGTAATTTTATAGAATTGATATTTAAAGTCGATCAACAAACTATTGGAATAAATTTTTATTTATTTATTTGCTACGGAGACCCTCTCTTCTGGCTTGGAACACTAAAAAGGTCCTATGTGCATACTATACTAGTTCCATGATCAGTGGTTAGTAAGCACATTTACAAAATTGATTTCAAGTCCATATACAAGTTCATGTGATATGTTGTGGTATCAGCTTTTGTTTACTATGTGTACTAACTTTTTATAGACTAGTACATGATACACAAAGGATTTCGGGGATTTGTTCCCAGGATCCGATAGTAACTAACTTCGATTGCTCCCAATACAACACTACTTTCACTTTGCTTGGGTCAATAGCAACTCCCTTGGTAGCCATCACATGACTAAGGAACTCAACTTCCTGTTTCCAAAAATCACATTTGCTAAACCTAGCATATAACAGTTACTCTCGTAGCTTCTCGAGAACTACTCTCAAATGTTCCGTATGTTCTTCTTTCGACTTGGAGTAGACAAGAATATTATCTATAAATATGATGACAAATTTGTCCAAATACTTCATGAAAACCTTATTCATCATATTCAAGAAATATGAAAGATCATTGATCAATCCGAAAGGCATGACTGTAAACTCATAATGTCCATATCGCGTAGAGAATGCAGTTTTAGGAACATCCTCTACAAGAATCTTCAATTGATGATATGCTGATCGAATATCTCACGTAGAGAAAACTCCAGCTCCTCTTAACTGGTCAAATAAATCATCGATCCTAAGTAGCGGATAATCAATACATATCCTTAAATTGCCATATTTCTTTCTAACGAACAGAACATGCGCTTTTCACGGCGACGAACTAGGTCTTATAAAACCTTTTTACAAAAGCTCGTCAGTTTGCTTCTTCATTTCTACTAGCTCATTGGTAGGCATCCGATACGATTTTCTTGCTATGGGTGTTGTACAAGGTACCAACTCAATAACAACCCAACATTATGGGTGATAGCAGGTACATCTTTCAGATTGACAACTTTCACACTGAATACCATTTAACTAACCATCATTACAAGCGTATCATTATTAACCTCAGAGAATGCTCAGAGAACCTCGAATCTTCCATTTACTAACAATGCTTTTATTCCAAAACTTCACTCACCAGCATAACGACCACTTTTATTTCCTTTCCTTAAACAAGGGAACTCTTACAAGGATTTCTATACTAAGCACATTCTTTTACAAATAAAGACATGACATTGTGTAAGCTAGAATCATTATTCTAGACTTCCTCGATAGTGCCTTTGTTCAAACACCTCTTCTTCAACCGATTCTCTGGGTAGACTGCTCTTGCAACTTCACTGCTTACTCTTGGTGTTATGTACTTGACTGAGGTGACTTCCGGAATAGCCACAGGAAATGCTCGACCTTCTTGTGGGCATTGATTAGCATAGTGCCCTTTCTCATGACAATTGTAGCACAAACATTTGCATTGTTGTGCCTTGTTGGGTGTACTTACATGCGCAATGTTGATCTCTTTATGTGTCATGGATTGTCGTTTCATAGGGCTTCCCTAGGCCTAATGACCTTCCTTACCACACAAGAAACATTGTATTGATTATGACCACTTAATGCTTACTTGATTAATGCTAACGGGGTTAAAATGCTATTTCTTTAACTCTTCAAGCGGCATAACACGTGCAACTGGTGTTCCACATCCTTTTGCTAATTCTTGAGCAACTATGCCTCGGAGATTCTCTTGTTGATATTAGGTTACAGCGGTAACTATCGGATCCAAGAAACATTGAGTTAGGCAATGATATCGACCTTCACAAAGGTAGAATGTGAAGTTGCTCATAAGACATCCTTCCGACAAATGGTGTCCTTCACAGCTAGAACAATTGATTGCATACTCCTCAGCAATATGTCTTGTATCTCCACAATGAACGCACACATGATCTTCTGACTTCTTTGGATGAGAACACTACAAAGGGCAATGTCCGCACCTCATATAGGGTGCAGGGGTAGCATTATTCTCTAAATCTACTGCGATCACACTGTCATCTGATAGGGTAAAGAGATGATGAAAAGCAGTAACAAACTCATTACAAAAGTTATTCTGCAAGGCTTCAAGGGTAGCATAATATTTTTTTGACCATTCAGTAGCAATCCCATCCAACGGATGAGAAGCATAAAGAATTTTCTCATTACCTTTACATTGAGCAATGAGTAATTTCCTCTTGATAGTCCTAAGCCAATCATCCACTTACAAAGGTGAAACATTTCCAGAAAAGGTCAGCAGACAAGTCCTTATGAATTTTGACAACCTTGAGTAGGGATATGGACAATTGAAAGCAGCTTGGGATGCATTATTGACATTGGCTTGATTGGTCATTTGTTGCATCATGGTCATATTCTACATTTGTTGCATCATTGCATACATCAAATGAATTCGAGCAGCCAAGAACGCTCCAAAACTCTACATATCCAGCTGTAGTGACTGTTTGAGATTTGATCCATCATTGAGATTCTATTAGCACCAAAATTTGGCAAGGCATAACCAATTTGTTAGACAAAGAATGAAATTGGATATTTTTGGCCGATATCGGATAAAAAAGAAAAACATAAGTTTGAATTAGAATAATAGCTGAGGTCAACTCTATTTGCATGAGAATAAGGCCGATATGAATCATGATTGACAATGCGTCGGAGAAGGATACGATCAGCCTACACGTTATAAAAGGACCAGAGGCAAGTCAAAAAAGGAGATCATCCAACAATCAATCAACCCGCATCTACTTTTTCTATCAACTAGGAGTAGCCTTGTAACTTAGATTTCTTGTAATTCATCGTTGATCGATAAAGTTGGGCATCGTCGATTATTGAACTTCTTCGATTGCCCTAGGTTTGGTTTTCTCCGATCTTGTTGCGCATCACCTTTTAAGGAAAATCTACCTTTATCAACCATCTAATTAGCCGTTAAAAGCTATTTAGATTTATCATTACTTACGGTCTAATCGGTTTTGAATAGCTGTTTACATCTCTTATCGATTCCAATAGTAAATAGGCTTTGAGCATTATTTCGATTTATCTTGCTGATTGCAGGATCAGATCGACTGGCATGCCTCGAACCTCTTGAACCTAATGTTCGCGTGTGTTTGAGCCGATAAATCATTTGTCATATTTTCGGCGCCAACAAACTTTTGGCACACATAGTGGGACACTATGTCTTCGTTAGGCAAGTCGATTCCACCATCTGGTATCAACTCCGATGCAATAATCATCTCGACATTGGATGATTTGACGCTGAAGCAACACAAGGAGATCAATGATCGGAAGACCATGTTGGAAGAGATGATGTTAAGCTGCTACCAGAAACCCGGTGCGGTGTTACTCAAAAGGCTGCATTGCTGACGGTCAATCCATTAGACAACATGGAGGCTGCTGTTGTATCGAACAATAGGTTAGTAAGTCAATACATGCCTGCACAAGCTGAGTTATTTGACATGATTAATCAATTTGTGCACCATGCTTTGATCAACTAGTCATCGGTTGTAGTAATCACCCTTAAGCCGTTGATTTCAAATAGTGTTAAAGCTATACCCCAAGAATTGGTGTCGACCGAAAACTTGCTGGATCCAATGCAACCTCTACAAAATTACACGATCTACTCAGTACCAGCAAATGCACAGAGTTCTAGTCTGATATCCGATCCCAAACCATCAGTTTTGACTCTGACTCTGATGCAGACTTAGCCGACCGTAATCCTGCCCCGTGAACCAAGTACGAGTGCAATTTCACATCACTATGCACACACCGACGGTGCTAAGTTGCAATCTCTGGCTAGTTTGCCACTGTCGGCCCTATTTTACACTTTTCCCTAGTCGGTTCCGCAACCGATGGAGCCTTCAGTGTGTGCATAGTGCCATTAGTTGATTCCACAAAGGAATCTAGCCTCGTATAGAGTTGTGAAGTATTTCAAGCCTTTTGTTCCACTACTAGAGCTAAAAATTAGAAGATCTAACATCGACTATGAGCACCCACATAACCCACAACTCCCTCCATATCAATCCGAGCTGACGCTCAGGGGGCAGCATGCTAGTTTTGAACATAATTGGTAAGTTCCTCCAACATAATCGGCTCTAACAGTCGAATGGATCGATCAGATATATGCTGTGTTGCGAGATCAATTCGGCATACAGCCTAAGGGGAAAGTTACTGGCTATCGAAAGCCGTACTCTGATACATTGATCGGATACCTTACCCTAATAATTTCAAGGTTCCTGATTTTGCAAAAAAAATTGGGAGACGATTCTATCACCACACTAGAGCACATCGGACATTTTATCGCACGATGCGATGAGACAGCTCAGTCTGATGGGTTGAAAATTAATTTGTTTCCATTATCTTTGTCAGGAGCTACGTTTACGTGGTTCACAACATTGCCCCCATATTCGGTCAACTTTTGGACCGATTTGGAAAGCCGATTATATGAGTACTTTTTATCTGGCTGTTTAGAACTTAGAATCTCTGATTTGAGTTCTACTCGACAGAAGTTCAAAAAATCGGTCACATACTGCATTAAAAGGTTTAGGGAGTTGAGAAATCAGTGTTTTAGTGTGACACTGCCTGATAGTTAGCTAGCCAATTTGGCTATCCAAGGGTTAATTCAGTTTAAAAAAATTCGGTAGACAGGAATTCACTGATTTAAGCCATCTGCTGCATCATATATCAGCTCAGGAAGGCCAGTTTACCGATAGAGCCTTTAAAGATAAATTCAAAAATAAGGATAAAGAAAAGGCTAATGTCAACCTTGTAGATTACAAGTCAAATGGTTCATCTGATGACAACGAGGTTGAGGTGAACATAGCCTAGTGGGTCAAGGGCAATAAAAAGTCTTTGATCTGTTCATGGCTTAAGCCGATCAAGAATCTGTCAGAAGTGAAATATGCATTTGATATAGAAATATGCTTTTGATATATCCAAGTGTGATCGTATTTTTTACTTATTGCTACATGAAAAGATTATACGATTAACTGAGAGACATATCATACCATTGGTTGAGAAAATTAAAAAGTGAAGGTATTGATGGGAACGGTGGTCCGATCTTCCGACAGTAAGTACTAAATCGATTGGTGGAGAACTCAACATTGATGATCCGGCTTCCAATCAGAACGGATTTGAACCCTGCAATCGCTACACCACTGCTCCTTTGGTTATCAACCACACACAAACACGGTTGACCTCGCCAAGAAGGCTTATCCCTGCATGTGAATCGAGAACGCAAGCAAGAATAGGTAGATGCAATCTGAATATTGCTAATTACCAATGAAGAACTTGAAGTTAGGGTTCCACAAACCGAACAACGCGAAACTATCTAAAACAAAATAATCTAAGCAAAACCCTCTAGCGACTGCTACAGAATATATATGAGGATGAAGGCAAGGGAGACGACAAAGGGGATGGTCGTGCAACCCTAGGTCGTACAAGGCCTTTGGGCCCAAGTGGAGGTGTTGCAGCACCCGACAGATTCTGTTTGTCATATAGTTTTGATGATTCCCGTCGATCCAGAAGGAGTTTGAATACGAAACCACTTCCGTTGGAAAGCTATCATCGTGGGCATGTTCGTAGAGTTACAGAACGTCTCAATCGGACTTCTTATGACTCAGATATGGTCATTTTTTATTAAACTGTTCCTGGGGGCCGAACTGGACTCGTGAACGAATTGGATTTGATCTCGGACTAGTCTTTTAGCGTCAAAAGTTGTTGGGCCCTTTTCTTGGCTTGAGGGGAAAATATGGTTTGCTAGGCCGGCATGGTCACATCAGGTATTGCAAGTGGTATCGATCTTTTTCTCATAATACTAACGATTGCAATATTTTTCTTAAGCGGATACAATCGGTTATAGATGACGACCGGTCAAAATTTGCAGAGGAGCCGATGATGTAGCTAGATGCGGATCCATTCCTAATCAACATGATCCAGTACTCGGGAAAGAAACCTGAGCTGACGCATGAGACAAAACTTGAACTCCAAGAACGAACCTCATCGACTATAAATGTAACGCGTTAAGTCGATGTACAAGCAAGTTCTGATGGCAACGAGACTTTGAAGATCACGGTCGGATGCCTATAGAGAGACCAATCAAGAAGGGAAGAATTTGAGGACCATCAAACCAATGGGAGGTTTGCAAGTTGGTAAGTGGTACAAGGCCAAGAGGGCAGTGCCACCTTACAAACTGACACAGAGGCCAAAGCCCATCTTCTCCTAGATATTAGCAAAATATAAAAGAAGAAACAACACGCCACATTATCCTGCGCACCGGTCAGATGATATGTATTGCCCAGATAACCTGGAAAGATCTCATCGACGTTGCCCATTTTGACAGTTCTGTTGGGAAAGGTGGTCAGCTAATTTGCCATCACCACACACCTATCCGATGGAGCACTATCCCTGCCAAGGTGACTAGCAGCGACAGTCGGTGAAAGACAATACATCTGAGCCGATACAAGATCATCGTTATGAATAAATCAACATGGAATTGGTCCATGAAAGAATTTCCAGCCTATCTAGGAGCAAAAATGAACAGATGAAAGGTCAAGTTCTACGGCTAAGGTTGATCTAGCAGGAAAAATACGATAGCCGATAGGACCAAAGCCGAGATGGTGTCCTCCAGGCCTTAGCTGATTGCAACGGAGAGGACTTCAAATTCTAAGGACCCAAGAAATGAGGGAAGCCGAAGAAGAAAAGCAAAGGAATGAAGCCTTAAATGAACTTCATCTAATCAAAACTGCTAAGAAAGAGTGGAGGAAAAAAGAATGGGTTGAGGATGAATTCAACTCAGCCGACGACCTAGACTCACCTGTGGTTTGCGATGATTCACCACTTCTGATGGACATCAACATGGTGTTCACATTGCGAGCATAATTTAGGATGACCATTGCATCGGTTAAAGGATCTTTTGCTCAGTTGTGCTTGGGAGCACAAGATGCAGTCTTTGGAAAACCTTAGAAGTTCATCGGCATCTGACTCCATTATACTTGAAAGGTTATATCAATGGCAAGCCAATTTCAAAGATGCTAGTCGATGGAGTAGTAACTATCAACCTAATGCCATACACGACATGAAAAAAGTTGGGTAAGTCAAATTAAGATCTAATTAAGACTAACATGGTTTTAAATGATTTCACAGGTGACCCCACAAAACTGAAAGGGGTGATGGTAACATAGCTTACTATTGGTAGCAAGACTTTGCTGACTGCCTTTTTTGTAGTAGAAGCTAAGGGGCATTACAGCGTTCTGTTGGGATGAGATTGGATTCATGTCAATTATTGTATTCCATCGACTATGCACCAAATGCTAGTCCAATGGAATGGAGATAAAGTGGAGGTCATTCAAGCTGACACAATGTCTCATATTGCTATGGCCAGTTCAGATGCAAATTGGCAATATGACAGAGTGGAGTGCATATCAGGCAAAACTCTGGACGACTGTGATTTTCTCTGCATGAACAAAATGGGGCTTGTTTCGATTATTGTAAGGCCGAGCACATTTGATCGGACAGAGGAAGTTGTACGCCTGTGGAGCCCAAATCAGCGATAAAGACTTTACAATATAAAATGTGATGCTATCGGCAAACAACGGATAGCTATGAGGCCATTGTAGACTTTCAAGAAATTGAGAAATAGGACCAACAATTTATGTCGACTGATTTGCTTGATGAGGTCAACATAGGCGATAGTGATCGGAAAAGGCCAACTTTCATTAGTTCAAAGTTGGCAGTAGATTATTAAGAAAAGTTGGCCAAGCTTTTGAAGAATCATAAAGATTGTTTTGCTTGGGAGTATCATGAAATAACTGGTTTAAGCTGATAATTAGTTTAACATCGGTTATCTATAAAATCAGGTTATAGGCCATTTAAGCATTCTCCTTGATGATTTAATCCGGCCATATAGGATAAGATAAAAGAAGAGATTGTGCGATTATTAGAAGCAAATTTTATCAGGCCGTGCCGATATGCTAAGTGGGTTTCTAATATTTTTCCTATCATGAAAAAGAATGGAATACTTAGGGTGTGTGTTGACTTCAGAGATTGGAAGACTGTGAGCTGATTGTCAAAATGGTCATGTGTATCACTACAGACGATTGGATGGCGAAAATAGTTGATTATTTGATCGATCCTTCAAGACCCACTGATCATAAAATTAAGAGACAAGCCCTAAAGTATGTCTTGCTCGATAAAGTGCTCTATTACTGAACTATAGAGGGTTTATTGCTAAGATGTCTTGAAGCTGAAGAAGCTAACGTAGCGATGGGTGAAGTACATGAAGGTATCTATGGAATACATCAATCGGCTCATAAGATGAAATGGCTACTAAGGTAGACTGGGTATTTTTTTGGCCAACAATATTGGAAGATTGCTTCAAATATTATAAGGGATGCCAAGCTTGTCAAAAATTTGGCAACTTGCAAATAACCCCAATATCGGCTTTACACCCAATTTTGAAGCCTTGGCCATTTAGAGGATGGGGAATAGATGTAATTGGACAAATATTTCTTGCATCGAACAAAGGCCATAAATGTATTCTGGCTGCAACTGATTAATTTTCTAAATGGGTTGAAGCGGTACCTCTCAAGAAGGTTACAAGTATCGAAGCTATCTGTTTTGTTACAAAAAATATTGTCCTTGATTTTGATGTTCCTCAGACTATTACGACTGATCAGGACACTATGTTTATGTCCGATGGGTTTCAAGATTTTTCTAAGAGCTTGGGTATAAAATTGCTAAACTTGTCGCCTTATTATGCACAAGCTAACGGTCAAGCTGAGTCATCAAATGAAACATTGATTATGTTGATCAAGAGGAAAATTAAAGAAAAACCAAGGAATCGACTTAATAAGAATGCCAGGAAAAATGGACTGTCAGCTTAGAATTATAAAGATTTATTAACGATCACCTAAATGACTTGGCAGAATTACGATTGCATACACTAGATCGGCTAAAGAAAAATAAGGCAAGGGTTGCAAGGGCTTATAATAAAAAGGTCTTGCCAAAGTCATTTTGCGAAGCTAATTTAGTTTGGAAAACTATATTTCCTGTTGGCTCTAGTGATATTCGATTTGGTAAATAGTCTTTGACATGGGAAGGACCATATAAAGTACATTGGTTTGCGGATGGAAATTCTTATATCTTGGAGACATTAGAAGGTGTGCTATTTCCTAAAGCGATTAATGGTAAATACTTGAAATTTTTTCACTCGAGTATCTGGATTGGTGCATGATCAGCTAGGGATGACTACTGAGGCAGGAAGGCCAAATTAACTCATTGCAATTAATTTCGGTTGAAAGAAAAAGTATAGCTAATGATAATTAAAACTTGGCAAATACGAAATAAGATTAAAAAACATTAATATGTTAAATAGCCTATTATAAATACCCTTACAACATGTTTCAGAAATTTGACCGAATTACAAACATTCGAACATTGTTTTTAAACCTGATTACAGACATTGTTCATACAACGCCGACTCGCTTAAGGATTGTTAAGAGTAGCCCCAAGACCTGACAACATAGCCGCGGCCTTGGCAATAGTCCCCTCCATGTCATCAAGAATTTTTTTGTCTTCTTCTTTGGAGCCGGGTATGGAGACGACTTTCGCAGATTGTTTCTTGAACAATGCTATGGCTATGCCTAAGTCGGCCTTCTGGGCTTTTAAAGCCAACGAGGTGGATGCCATCTCCTTTTGGGCCTCAGCTAAGGAATCATTGATTTTTTTACAGTTCTTCCTCAAGGGACTTCTTGCCCGATTCATGTTTGAACATCTTTCCCTTGGTGGCTTTCAGGGATTGCATTCCCTCATCATATTGGGCCTTTGTAACATCCCAAAATTTGGGCCTAATTATATTATTTTATTGCTTAAATATGTATTTATGATTTTCTGGAATTTATTTGAATTTTTCTGGATTTATTTAAATTAATTTGAAATCAAGTTTATTGCCTTTTATTCAAATCTATTTAAATCTGTGCAAAGTCCAAATAAAGTTTTGCCAAAAATATTTTATTTGAGTCCAGAATGTCTCAAAGTATTTTTGAGATTTTTCTTGGATTTTTCCTAATAGTTTTATCATTTAAAATAAATAAAATGAATTTCTGGAATTATTTTAAATAAGAAATCTTTAAAAGTCAGTGAGCAGTGTTGGGCGAGCCGAGCCCAAAGATCAGGCGCGTGAGGCTGCTCGTAGCGGCCCGGTCGGCCCGTGAACCTCTGCGGGGGAAAACCCTAGATCAGGGACCGTTCGTGCGCGATCCAACGGTCCAGAGATGGCCGCGTGTGCGATCATGTCTTGGCCGTCGGATCAGGGACACGCGTCGCATCGTCGTTCTTCGTCTCCGATGCGAACTCGGAGTCCGCCGCCGTAACGACTCCGGACTTCCCCGCCGTGTAGGGCTCGAACGTCGAGGCTATAAATAGGGTAGCACCCGAGGTTATGATCGGCGCCGTCTTTGGTCGGAGCTTTTCCGCGGAAGCAGCCCTAGAACGCATCTACATGCTCGTCGGAGTTAGCCGAAGTCCTCGCCGCGTTTTTCCGCTTGGAGCTCGTCGTCCGGGAAGTCTCCGCCGTCGCTAAGGTCGCCAGCGTGTTCGCCGTGACGAGGCGCGTCGCGAGAAGCGAAGCATCGCCGAGACCCTTCCTTCGCCGTCGCGGTGGTCTTCGTCTCCATGTCCGTGAAGAAGCGCGCTGCGCCGCCATCGCTAGGCTCGAAAGGTAACGACCGTCGGATCTTGAAGGCCGAGGATCGTGCCACGTGGGGTTGTGATCGTAGCCGTTAGATGCGATCTGTGCGGTGGGATTCCGCCGCGCGTGTGGACCAATCGGGAGCTGACATGTGTCGGGCGTGGGTGCCGAGGCGCCGTGAGCCGAGTTCACCGTGGTCTCGCGCTGCGCCGTGGACTCAGTCCATACGCCGAGACACGTGTCGGTTTGTGATTGGCCCAAGGTCTCGCTAACGTCATGCTTGCGTCTTAAAGGGATTTTCAATTGGAAAAATAATCCGATTGGAAATTCTGTGATGATGACGTCATCATGAGGTCACGCTGACGTCATAAATCGCTTTTTCAGTATAAAAATAAATATGTTAATCCCGAGTTTCTAATTTTCTGATTTCAGTATTTATTTCAAACTTCAAAAGGCTATATCTTTTGCATCGTAACTCGGATTTGAGTGATTCCAGTTTCTAAAAATTTGTAAAATTGAGATATATTTAATGGTGAATTTTATTTGATTTTTGGAGTTCATTTGCTCTCTATTTTGGTATTTATTTGCTTTTCTCCTTCTGCAGCGTGAGACGTTGAATTGTGCGACGCTTGGAGGAAGATCCAAAGAACTCAAGAGCAAGTTCCGAACCAAATCAGGACCTATTCCAAGGCAAGTTGTGCTTTGATCATGTTGAACCCATGTTTATAAAATTGCTATATTTGTTTTACCCTATTGCATATATTTCAAATATACAATTGTTTCAAATTAGATTGGGCGTAGCTAATATACCAGATTGATCTATACCCTACCTTGTCATTGTATGCCATGATCCATTGTCACCCTAGATTGGTTTAATATAGTTGATTAGTAATTATGATCAACATTGGAGGTTTAGTTCGTATTAGTTGCTTAGCCTTGCCACGTCATCACATGTGTTAGAATCATTGATAATTAATCTTGATTAATGGAATATGGAACAATATTATGAACTTGTGTGTCATGTGGGATCACACGATGAGATTGAGTTGTTGTGGCGAGTCATGTCACGCAACGATGTTGAATTGTTGATGGCACGTGGTGCTTGGTAATCAACTGGGTGATAATAACTTAGATTGGGGCAAGTGACAAGGGGCGAGGATGCCAAGGTGGGCCCAATGGGCAGAGGGTATGTGGATGTCTTGCCTTGATCACACTAAGGACTTAACCTTGCAAGCTTTTGACCTGAGTCAATCATGCAACCACATGTCTGGTATGGGCCAGCCTAGCTGAGTAAATTGCAATGTCTTAATTTTGGTACTATCGTGGTCGGTGTGAGTTCCCGAGTTATGGTGTAATTCACATGGCGCAACAGGGGGGCCCTGGTTATGGTTTTCAGACCCACCAGTGTTGAAACCTTAGCGGGTAGTATCCGGTTAAGCCAAAGCATTGTAAAGGCTTTGTTATAATCACTCGCCTTGATGGTGTTTGGTTGTATCACGTGGGTAAAGTGCATAACCTCTGCGGAGTGTGAAACTATTCGGATAGCCGTGCTCGCGGTATTGAGCAATGCTCGGGAATTACAGTTAAGGGTTAGCTTAATTAATTGGACAACATGGTTGGGATGGCAGGATGCCATACGGAAGATGGAATTTGACTTAGGATTGGAAACTTGGTTTACTTGAGAAATACTGAAGTTATTTATTATTGCTATTTGTTTTACATTCTTTACAATCTATTTACTGTATTTATTCCTAAATGCTGCTTATTGCAAAATAACCATGATAACCTATCCGTTGGAATAAGCCTTGCATATAGATACATAGAATTGCATTCTGTGCACAACTTGTTGAGTGCTTAAGTACTCACCCTTGCCAAACAACAATAATCAACAGTTGAAGAATCTACACCTGTGTTGGAAGATGAAGTCCGAGGAAGACACGAGTCATTAGGGTCCGAGCCTTGTCGGTTACTGTGGTGAACTGATGAGCTATCTACGTTTCTACTTTCCACGCTTAATTATTAGTTTATATTCTCGGTCTTGCCCATGCGCGCTTAATAATGTAAGTTGGTCATAAGATCATACATTTAGCTATATCAATAAATGAACTATTATTCTATTATCGTTGTGTATGATGTGATATGTACCAATGTTAAGTCGTGTGCACTAGCGTTGATCCCAGGACTAGTGCGGTAAACACAATGGGTTGAATCGATGGATTCGGTCCTTACAGAGGTGGTATCAGAGCATACTGACTGTAGGTCTTGGCCCTAGATAGTATAGAGGTGTCATGTGTGTGTCCAAACTATTTTCTAAAAGAAAATCTAAACTTGACTAATAATACACTCTCGACTCATCTCATTCTCTACTTCTCGCCTTTGCTGAATTTACCCGTTTTACTTGCCGTTTCGGGTGGAGAATTTATTCAAAGTTCTTGTGGAGCAGATGCCGATCGTTCCGACCTTCGAGGAGTCAGCTGGCAGCTACGCCATGGAGCTGTGGAGAATACTTCAGACGCTGGGAGGCTTCTACCGTCCGCTTTACCGAGGAGGCAGCTGGTCAGTTAATGGTGTACACCGAGGATTTATTTGCAAGCTGATTATCTACGCTCGGGAGAACGAGGAGGCTAGCAGACCGATCAACATCTCTGCCAGAAGATTCTCGTACGAGGTCGCAATTCAGGAGGTCGCTCGACTTGCTCTTCACCGTGTCTACCGCGACTACGCCGACGAGCTTCATGACTCAGTGTTCCGCCTTCACCCAGACGTTCAAGCATGCCGACGCCGACGGATCATGGAGGACGAGTGTGCCACAGCCACACACCTTGCAGAGTTCGCCCTTGCTCAGGAGGATCACATGAGAGAGACTACTCAGGAGCTGGAGACTGTGTACGAGGCACTCAGAGTAGCAGAGTAGGAGCTTGAGGTGACCCGTGCTTCAGCCATCGGGATGATCACTGAGCTGGGAGAGGCCCTAGAGGCGGTCGAAGATGAGTTGGAGCGCGTGACTCGAGGAGTTCAGGAGCCAGTTGGAGAGTCCGAGGAGGATCCCGAGGAGGCGAGTGGGAGCAGGAGGGGAGGCAGACCCGTTGTTGCAGAGGACCCAGTAGTAGGTCATCAGGATAGGTTCGCTCCTATGCCAGCTCAACCGCCGGTCTATGCGCCGGATCAGCCTCAGCCAGGGTGGCTGGATGAGTGAGTGTCAGCCTTGGAGCTGTGTTGAGACTCGAGTGTGAGTCGCGTCTTTAAGTTAGTCTTTACCTTTTTAGTTGACGTTAAGGTTTCGTGTTTAGTTTGCTTCTTTGTAATGCTGAGTGTGCAGTATGTGTTGCAAAGCTTGTAGGCTTAAATAAGCAGCCATACCAAGAATAATAAAGAATTAATTCAGTTGGGTATAACCAATCTCCCCGCTTTAGAAATTCTTACTTCTTATCTATGCTACATCTACCTTTCCTAACCTAAGAGGCAATCATCAGATGGTGAATACTCGAGGAAACAACGGTGCTTGTGAAGTGGATGCGCGTAACGACAACACCAACGATGAGGTAGCCCTCAACCACCGCCGGTCGACATGCGAGAACTGGGAGCATTTCTTGCAGTAGCAGACTCAAGCGATGCGGACTATGATGCGCAGATGACCGCGCAGACCAACAACAACAACCCAGTAGCTCGAACAACCATGGTGGACCCCGACCTCACTCAAAGCTATCAGATTTTATGAGGACTAGGCCACCAACTTTCTCGGGAAATGTGAACCCTTTGGAAGCCGATGACTGGCTTAGAACTATTGAAAAGAAGCTGCATATCACGCAATGTGAAGGCAATGAGAAGGTGCTCTACACCTCTCATCAACTTGAAGGAACCGCCGCAGAATGGTGGGAGAATTACTGTGCCGCTCATGAAGCACCACAAGAGATTACCTGGGAGGAGTTTACTAATGCTTTCCGCCAGTATCATGTCCCGGAGGGAATGATGGACCTTAAGAAGGAAGAGTTCAGGGCTCTGAAACAAGGAGGCCAACCAGTGGCGAGTACCTGAACAAGTTTACCCAGTTAGCTCGCTATGCTCTTGAAGACGAAGCGACAGATAAAGCTAGGCAGTCTCGTTTCATGAAGGGACTGAATTCAGGACTGCAAGTGGGACTGATTACCCACAATTTCCCAGACTTTCAGGAGTTGGTTAATAAGGCTTTGATCCTAGAGGATAAGCGCAAAGAGTTGGGTGAAAACCGTAAACGCCTAATGACTAATCAGGGTGGACGTCCAAACCATCTACGTTTGAGGATGTCACCACAACAATTTGCTAGATTCCGACCGCCAGCCGTGAACAAGACATCAACCCCTGCACCTCGCCTTGCCAACCAGAACTTTCACACACCAGCACAGGGCAACAATGCACCAGGAGGGAATCAGCAGTCTGCGGTGAAAAGATGCTATACCTGCAATGAGCCAGGGCACTTTTCTAATAGGTGTCCACAGAAGGGAGGCATCACGCCAGTTCGTTTCAACTTGGGAACAACACCTGCCAAAGCACCAGCCTCAGGAGGAAATCGTGCGCCAGGTCAAGCTGGAGCAACCCCGCAATCAACAGTGCGTGGAAGGATCAACCACATCACCGCAGATGGAGCTCAGGAAGCTACAGACATCGTACTGGGTAAGTTTCTGGTCAACTCAGTACCTGCTACAGTTTTGTTTGATTCTGGAGCTTCGCATTCGTTTGTTTCTCAAAGTTTTGCAACCAAGAATGGATTTAAAGTGGTGAATCTTAAGTGTGTGCTCTTAGTCCAAGCCCCAGGATCTGAGCTTAGATCTAGCCTTGGGTGTTTGGGAGCTAAGTTACTTATGGATGGGATAGAATTTCTAGCGAATCTTATCTTGATAGATGCGCAATCCCTAGACGTCATCCTTGGAATGGATTGGCTGTCTAAGCATAAGGCCGTTTTGGATTGTGGCCGAAGGATCGTGACTTTGGAAGGCCCTAGTGGCAAGAAAGTAGAGTTTCAAGTGACCGCAGTTCGAGATGGGCAGTTAGTGGTCAACAGCGTGAAAGCCATCAGCATGGAAGATGTGCGAAGAGCGAGAATACCGGATGTGTTTCCCGAAGATTTGCCAGGATTGCCACCGGACCGTGATATCGAGTTCGTGATTGAGTTAGCGCCAGGGACAGCACCGATATCAAAAAGACCATATCGGATGCCTACCGACGAGTTAGTAGAAATGAAGAAGCAGATTGAGGAACTGCAAGAGAAAGGCTTCATTAGACCAAGTTCATCGCCATGGGGAGCCCCGGTTTTGTTTGTTCGTAAAAAGGACGGAAGTCTTAGAATGTGCATCGATTATCGTGCACTGAATGAGGTAACGATCAAGAATAAGTATCCGTTGCCCAGGATCGATGACTTATTTGATCAGTTAAGAGGAGCTGGAGTTTTCTCCAAGATAGATCTTCGTTCGGGGTACCATCAGTTGAAGATCCAAGCAGAGGATGTGCCTAAGACCGCGTTTTCTACGCGATATGGACATTATGAGTTCACAGTAATGTCATTTGGATTGACTAATGCCCCGGCATATTTCATGAATATGATGAATCAGGTTTTCATGGAATATTTGGATAAGTTTGTGGTAGTCTTCGTAGATGATATCTTGGTTTACTCGAAGACAGGGGAAGAGCATGCAGAACATCTGAGAATGGTTCTAGAGAGGCTGTGAGAGCATCAGTTGTATGCTAAGTTTAGCAAGTGTGAATTTTGGAAGGAAAAGGTTGAATTTCTTGGTCATGTAATGACTACTAAAGGAGTTGCAGTTAACCCGAGCAAAGTGGACGCAGTGTTGCATTGGGAGCAACCAAAGTCTGTTACCCAGATCCGTAGTTTTCTGGGAATGGCGGGATATTACCGTCGGTTCATAGAGGGATTCTCAACGATCGCTAAACCCCTTACGCAGTTGTTGAAGAAAGAGAAGAAGTTTGCATGGACGCCAGAGTGCGAGAAAAGTTTCATGGAATTAAAGAAGCGTTTAACAACAGCCCCCGTATTAGTATTGCCAGATGTGCAGAATGGATTTGATATTTACTGCGATGCTTCAAAGCAAGGCTTGGGATGCGTGTTAATGCAAGAAGGCAAAGTCGTGGCTTATGCGTCAAGACAATTAAGACCGCATGAAGTGAATTATCCAACGCATGATTTGGAGTTAGCTGCCGTAGTGCATGCTTTAAAGATATGGCGTCATTATCTCATAGGGAATAGATGTGAGATATATACAGACCATAAGAGCCTGAAATACATATTCACTCAAGCAAATCTGAATATGAGACAGCGAAGGTGGCTAGAGCTAATTAAGGATTATAATGTCGGAATCCATTATCATCCCGGAAAGGCCAATGTGGTAGCAGATGCTCTAAGTCGAAAGAGCCATAGCGCAATTACGCCAACAATGGAGGATCAACCGGAACTATGCAAGGAATTTCAGAAACTAAGGTTGGAAGTCGTTCCGCAGGGAATGGTAACTGCACTAGAAGTGAAGCCAACACTGGAGGATCAGATTGGAAAAGGCCAGAAGGATGACGATAAAATCTCTAAGATTAAGGCTTAAAAGGAAGAAGGCCTAGCCGTAGATTTTACTCTGGATGAGCAAGGAACCATGTTCTTCAAAGGCCGAATTTGCGTGCCGGATAAAAAGGAGCTAAAACAGTTGATTCTCGAGGAAGCTCACGATTCGAAGTATTCAATTCATCCAGGAAGTGCTAAGATGTACCAGGATTTAAAAGAGAGATTTTGGTGGCCAAACATGAAGCGTGAAGTAGCTGAGCATGTTGCTCTATGTGACGTATGTCAGAGGGTAAAGGCCATGCATCAAAGACCCGCTGGTTTGTTGCAGCCGTTGAAAATTCCGGAATGGAAGTGGGAGGAAATCGAATGGATTTTATCACCGGTTTACCTAAAACTCAGAGAGGTTACGATTCCATTTGGGTTATTGTGGATCGTCTAACCAAGGTCGCCCATTTTATCAAGAAAGACCACTTACTCAGGAGATCGTTTAGCAGAGTTGTACATGTCAAGGATTGTATGTTTGCATGGAGTGCCCAAGAAGATTGTGTCAGACAGAGGGACCCAATTTACCTCGAGATTTTGGAATAAGTTGCACGAAGCCATGGGAACTCGCCTGAATTTTAGTACAGCATATCACCTGCAGACAGATGGTCAGACTGAAAGAGTAAATCAGATTTTGGAGGATATGTTGAGAGCCTGTGCTTTAGCTTATGCTACGTCATGGGATAAATGTTTGCCATATGCAGAATTCAGTTACAATAATAGTTACCAAGCTAGCTTGCAGATGTCACCATTTGAGGCGTTGTATAGACGTGCTTGCCGTACTCCGTTGAATTGGAATGAAACAGGAGAGCGTTTGGTGTTTGGGCTAGATATTCTCGAGGAGGCAGAAAGTCAAGTTGCAATGATCAGAGAGAGGTTGAAGATAACCGCAGTCAAGACAGAAGAGTTACGCAGATAACCGTCGTCGAGATTTGAGTTTTGAACCAGAAGATCATGTGTATCTTAGAGTTAACCCTCTTAAGGGCGTTAAAAGATTTCATGTTAAAGGGAAGCTTGCACCAAGATATGTTGGTCCGTTCAAGATCCTGAGCCGTCGAGGAGAGGTAGCTTATCAGTTAGAATTGCCTCAGTTCTTGGCAGGAGTGCATGATGTGTTTCATGTGTCGCAGCTTAAGAAGTGCCTCAGAGTGCCAACAGAGCAAACCCCGTTGGATGCAATAGAGCTGCAAGAAGATTTGACTTACAAAGAGCAACCAGTCAGAATTTTGGATGTCATGGAGCGCGAGACCAGAAACAAGTCTATTCGCTTTTGTAGAGTTCAGTGGAGCAATCATTCCGAAAGTGAAGCCACTTGGGAGCGAGAAGAAGATTTGAAGTCAGAATTCCCGAACCTATTCACTAGCTAGCCCGGAATCTCAGGTCGAGATTCTGTTAAGGGGGGAGGTTTGTAACATCCCAAAATTTGGGCCTAATTATATTATTTTATTGCTTAAATATGTATTTATGATTTTCTGGAATTTATTTGAATTTTTCTGGATTTATTTAAATTAATTTGAAATCAAGTTTATTGCCTTTTTATACAAATCTATTTAAATCTGTGCAAAGTCCAAATAAAGTTTTGCCAAAAATATTTTATTTGAGTCCAGAATGTCTCAAAGTATTTTTGAGATTTTTCTTGGATTTTTCCTAATAGTTTTATCCTTTAAAATAAATAAAATGAATTTCTGGAATTATTTTAAATAAGAAATCTTTAAAAGTCAGTGAAGCGAGTTGGGCCGAGCCCAAAGATCGTGCGCGTGAGAACTGCCAGCGCAGCCCGGTCCGCCCGTGAAACTCTGCGGGGGAAAACCCTAGATCAGGGACCGTTCGTGCGCGATCCAACGGTCCAGAGATGGCCGTGTGTGCGATCGTGTCTTGGCCGTCGGATCAGGGACACGCGTCGCATCGTCGTTCTTCGTCTCCGATGCGAACTCGGAGTCCGCCGCCGTAACTACTCCGGACTTCCCCGTCGTGTAGGGCTCGAACGTCGAGGCTATAAATAGGGGGGGTAGCACCCCGAGGTTCGCAGTCGAGCGCCGCGTCTTTTGGTCGGAGCGTTTCCGCGGAAGCAGCCCTAGAACGCATCTACAAGCTCGTCGGAGTTAGCCGAAGTCCTCGCCGCGTTTTTCCGCTTGGAGCTCGTCGTCCGGGAAGTCTCCGCCGTCGCTAAGGTCGCCAGCGTGTTCGCCGTGACGAGGCGCGTCCGTGAGAAGCAAAAGCATCGCCGGAGACCCTTCCTTCTGTCGTCGCGGTGGTCTTCGTCTCCAAGTCCGGCGAAGAAGCACTGTCGTGCCGCCATCGCTAGGCTCGAAAGGTAACGACCGTCGGATCTTCAGCGAAGGGCCAGGATCGTGCCACGTAGGGTTGTGATCGGTAGCCGTTAGATGCGATCTGTGCGGTGGGATTCCGCCGCGCGTGTGGACCAATCGGGAGCTGACATGTGTCGGGCGTGGGTGCCGAGGCGCCGTGAGCCGAGTTCATCGTGGTCTCGCGCTGCGCCGTGGACTCAGTTCATAGCCGAGACACGTGTCGGTTTGTGATTTGCCCGAGGTCTCGCTAACGTCATGCTTGCGTCATAAAGGGATTTTCAATTGGAAAAATAATCCGATTAGAAATTCTATGATGATGACGTCATCATGAGGTCACGCTGACATCATAAATCGCTTTTTCAGTATAAAAATAAATATGTTAATCCCGAATTTCTGATTTTCTGATTTCAGTATTTATTTCAAACTTCAAAAGGCTATATCTTTTGCATCGTAACTCGGATTTGAGTGATTCCAGTTTCTAAAAATTTGTAAAATTGAGATATATTTAATGGTGAATTTTATTTGATTTTTGGAGTTCATTTGCTCTCTGTTTTGGTATTTATTTGCTTTTCTCCTTCGGTACGCGTAGACGTTGAATTGTGCGACGCTTCGGAGGAAGATCCAGCAACTCAAGAGCAAGTTCCAGAACCAAATCAGGACCTATTCCAAGGCAAGTTGTGCTTTGATCATGTTGAACCCATGTTTATAAAATTGCTATATTTGTTTTACCCTATTGCATATATTTCAAATATACAATTGTTTCAAATTAGATTGGGCGTAGCTAATATACCAGATTGATCTATACCCTACCTTGTCATTGTATGCCATGATCCATTGTCACCCTAGATTGGTTTAATATAGTTGATTAGTAATTATGATCAACATTGGAGGTTTAGTTCGTATTAGTTGCTTAGCCTTGCCACGTCATCACATGTGTCAGAATCATTGATAATTAATCTTGATTAATGGAATATGGAACAATATTATGAACTTGTGTGTCATGTGGGATCACACGATGAGATTGAGTTGTTGTGGCGAGTCATGTCACGCAACGATGTTGAATTGTTGATGGTACGTGGTGCTTGGTAATCAACTGGGTGATAATAACTTAGATTGGGGCAAGTGACAAGGGGCGAGGATGCCAAGGTGGGCCCAATGGGCAGAGGGTATGTGGATGTCTTGCCTTGATCACACTAAGGACTTAACCTTGCAAGCCTTTGACCTGAGTCAATCATGCAACCACATGTCTGGTATGGGCCAGCCTAGCTGAGTAAATTGCAATGTCTTAATTTTGGTACTATCGTGGTCGGTGTGAGTTCCCGAGTTATGGTGTAATTCACATGGCGCAACAGGGGGGCCCTGGTTATGGTTTTCAGACCCACCAGTGTTGAAACCTTAGCGGGTAGTATCCGGTTAAGCCAAAGCATTGTAAAGGCTTTGTTATAATCACTCGCCTTGGTGGTGTTTGGTTGTATCACGTGGGTAAAGTGCATAACCTCTGCAGAGTGTGAAACTATTCGGATAGCCGTGCTCGCGGTATTGAGCAATGCTCGGGAATTACAGTTAAGTGTTAGCTTAATTAATTGGACAACATGGTTGGGATGGCAGGATGCCATACGGAAGATGGAATTTGACTTAGGATTGGAAACTTGGTTTACTTGAGAAATACTGAAGTTATTTATTATTGCTATTTGTTTTACATTCTTTACAATCTATTTACTGTATTTATTCCAAAATGCTGCTTATTGCAAAATAACCATGATAACCTATCCATTGGAATAAGCCTTGCATATAGATACATAGAATTGCATTCTGTGCACAACTTGTTGAGTGCTTAAGTACTCACCCTTGCCAAACAACAATAATCAACAGTTGAAGAATCTACACCTGTGTTGGAAGATGAAGTCCAGGAAGACACGAGTCATTAGGGTCCGAGCCTTGTCGGTTGCCTGTGGTGAACTGATGAGCTATCTACGTTTCTACTTTCTGCTGCTTAATTATTAGTTTATATTCTCAGTCTTGCCCTGTGTGGCTTAATAATGTAAGTTGGTCATAAGATCATACATTTAGCTATATCAATAAATGAACTATTATTCTATTATCGTTGTGTATGATGTGATATGTACCAATGTTAAACTGTGTGCACTAGCGTTGATCCTGGGACTAGTGCGGTAAACACAGTGGGTTCGAATCAGTGGATTCGGGTCCTTACAGCCTTGAGCGCTTTGGTGTTGATCACCAACTTGTCAAGAAGTGTGTGATCGTCACGCTGTGCTGCCCAATGCTCCAGCCTAGCCTTAGACGTGTTTACTGATTCTTTCTTTTTGTCAATATGGCACATGTCGAGCAGTGCAGCCATGGCTTCCTCAGGCAGGTCGGTTTGCACTAGGGCCATCGCATCTCTAAGGAGCTGTGCAATCTCCAGAAGGCTGGTCGATGGAGTATGAATAAAGTTGAAAAAATAGTTTAATTTCTCCTACATGCCAGGAGCAGATACCACTTGAGCCGATGCGTCTTTGGAGTCAGCTAGAATTTTTTGGGTCTCCTCTGGGAAGCTATCGACACAAAGGTCCACATCATCCTCTAAGTCTAACCTATCAAATCTGAGGGCATTGGTCAAAGGTTCCATCGACTTGATGGCTAGCTCTATAGCTATAATAGAGGTGGTTGCAGTGCTTGGTATGCCTGGAGGAATCTTGGCCAATGGTGTCGACTGTGATGGAGGTGGAGGCAGGTCTACTTCTGTTGGAAGATCGGTGGGAATATCGGCCATAGATGCTGGTGTAGAAAGTGAAGGATGCAAGAGATTAAGAAAATTTATTAGCTTATTCATTTAAATGAATTTAAGAATTGTCTTGGTAAGTATATACCTAGCATGTGCTTTAGGCATGAGGGGAGCTTTATGTTGGTGATATGCCCTTAAGGCATACATGGAAATGATTGTATGACGTCTTATGTTTATGGAACAGTATAATTGTTTGTCCTTTGAATAAATATCGATTGGATTGATCAACAAGTACGTGACTTGTTCGTGAGACTCTTTTCATATATCGATGTTATTCAAGTTATCCCTAATCGGTTATCATAATATAGAACGATTATGTTTCATAGATCAGCACATGTATTGATTGATGACCATGTTTCGTGGGTCATAGAGATATGGAGATATCTAATCAAAAATGGTAGACATGTTGGAAACATGCATTGGATAGACCCATATGAGACACTGTAAGAATTGTTATATATTCTTATGTGTCATTAGTTGGTCTCATACATAGTGTATGTATGATCCTTAGACTTGAGATCGTCATTGGTTTCGTAGAAGTTTCATGGTTTACTTAGAGGCTGAAAAACATTACTTTTTATCTAGGTAGTTCTAAAGGTAGTTTTTGTATTTACCATGAAGCATGTTAAGGTACATGAGTGATCAAGATGGAATTTGCCCCTCCTACATAACGAAGAGATATCTCTAGCCCCCTCGAGGTAAGTGGATTAAGAAAGTGCATGGCCATGCTAAATGTGATTGAGAGTTAATCTAGATAAATTAATCCACTATAGTATGAGTGAATAGATCGAGCTGTCATAGGATGACACGACTCTGAAAGATCGAAATGGCGATCAGAGGGGGGTGAATGATCCCAAATAAAATTTTCCCCCACTCAAAGTACTCCAAACAATCTCGCAATAAAAATCTGAAACACCAAAAAAATTTCCTTTAAGATGGTGTTTCTCATATTCGCACACCCTCTAAAAACCCAAACAATTAGACTACTCTGTGTACCCCTAGCTTGCATGGATGAGAACAATGAATCATGTGAGGGATTTTTTAATAACAATCCTGGTTGTCAAGTGTCCAAACAAAGAGGAATCAACTCAAAGACTACTTTTCTAAAAGACATACAGCTAAAACACCAAAGTCGCTTTCAGAAAAGTAAAAGCAGATTTTCCAGGAATTGTCCTCAATTGGAGCAGGTGGTTGGTGAGTTTTTGTTGCTCTAAAATTTTTGGAAATTTTTATCCCTGTGATCAGTTGGGTCGTGAAACACCCTTGGATGAGCCTCTAAACCCTAAAGCATCAATCAAGGGCTAGGATTAACCCACTCAACCAGCCATGCAAGGGTTCACCCAAAACCAACCACACAAATGGGTTTTCTTGCACAGTTTTCAAAGCATACTAACTAGACCCGCTATCCTATCAACTAGACCGCAATCCGACGGCCCTCATCGATCCGAGCAGCATCTAGCTAGCATCCCATCCATTCCTTGTCTTTATGGCTTGCACGGACTCCGTCTCCGATCATCTTCCGGCGATCCCCGACCGTCTGGACCTCCGACGCTCCTCGCCTAGTCCCGGCTATCCTTCACCTCACCATGACTTAGCACCATCGTCCTGCAACCATCAAAAACAAGGAAACTCCTCACATAGCAATGCCCACAAAGATGTGCAAGAAATCCATCAAAGTACACTCATTAAAATTCATTTTTCCTCGTTTCGGCCGGTAGCACCGGGAAAACAGAGAAGACCTCAAATTGCTTCCAATTGAAAATCCAATTCAAATCAAACTCAAACAAGAGCAACCCAAGCTCAAATTTAGTCAAATACTCATCACAAATCTGGATAGACCTCCACATGGTCCTTCAATCTCCCCCTTGATGTGTATATTGACAAACACAATAAAAGGCATATGATTAGATATGACCAAGTTGACGAAGAGGAATTTAGATTTTAGAGTTAAATTTAAGAAAGAGAAATTTTCAATAAAAACTCTAAAATCCAACTAAACATGTCAAATGTGATTATGAGATTATGATCCAAAAGAAGTAGTAGCATAGTTTTACAATGATCATAATAACCAAATAAGCATTCACATTTTTATCTTTTTAGTGATGCCTTTTCTACGTTTTCTCCCCCTTTTGGCAATATAGGCATCAATTTTTTTTATGTATGCATGAAATGCAATCGAAAGAGCTTTGATGATTATCCAATTGATCAAAATGGTAAGATATTACACCAAGCTTGTCAATTTCAGAATATGACTAAACTAAGACATGTCCAAGACCAATACATTTTATGAAAAAACTTAGTTTTACAATATTTCATTTTAGCAAGATTTGACAAGTGCAAAACTTAGCAAAGTTTGAAAGCTAGAAGCAAAACCACTCAAGGATCAAACGGAAAACCTAGAGTTCAACCTACTCAACACTTTGGGGAATTTTGAAGTGCATATAAGGTCCTTCTCATTTTTCCATTTATGCAAATTTTCTTTAAGACTTTAAAAACATAGCGAGGTGCAAATGTTTGACATTATTTGCATTCTTTACCCACTTATGTGTTTGATATTTGCATTTTTTTAAAATTGACTCAAGCTATTTTCGATCATCTCAAGAGTAACTCTTAAGAGAATGATCTTGGTCATACATAATATATTCCAAGTTCATCCCACGTGCAATGAGAAGCAATCTCATGAATATAAAGTGTTGAGATCAATTTTGCACAAAAGAGTCAATTTTTTTAATTTTCAATTTAGCACATATGAGCAATTCTGAAGGACTCAAATATGGATCAAACAAATTTCTCCCAAGTTGCTATAGGGACTCTAGAGAAATCCAAATTTCACAATTCATGGTAAAAAACCCCTAGAGAAGAAACTTAGTAAGTAAAAGCAACATGTTTCGTCAAGTTTTCATTTAAAGCTTTCGAATTTTTTAGATTTTAATAAGCTTAGCATGATAAATGGACTTGGACATATCTAAGCTAGTGATTTGCTTCAAAAGATATAACATGATGTATTTCATGAAGATTGAGTCAATTGCACAATAAACAAAGCTCATAAAATAGAAAATGAAGTCTAAATGCAATGCATGAACAGATTCCCAAACGCCCCCTCAACAAATGAATCAATTTTAAGCTCAAATCTAGTTAAAGTTGAGTTATTATCAAGATTAGGCATAAGGACAACCCAAATAAACTCAATAACAAACGTAAAAAGCAGAATGAGGAGAAGAAGTCGAGAAACCGCAAAGCTGGATGGCTATTGAGCATAGATAAGATACAAGAGACTCACTACGGCTCGACTTGCTCTTATCTTCCCAGTGGTGACATAGGGAAGTCGACTCTAGATCCCAACTAAGGAGTGCACATGCACCTGTCTACCTGGAGGCCCAATACCGCTAGACTTATAAGACTATGAGGGAACTCAACCTAGAGAGAAGAGAGAACAGCAAATCACGCATGATAGCAACCTAAAGCATAAGATAAGAGGTCCATGGAAGGCATGCCAGAAGCCTAAGTGAGTGAACTCAACTCAAGAAAATAAGCCCAAAATCACCCAGAAGAAACACAAAGAAGAGAAAAACTGGAAGAGAATATATTATACATAATATACAAACCTGCTCCCCCTCACGAAAGGCCGTAAGGGCTCACGACTCCAAGTTCACTCCTCAAGGCAACAAATCTGGAGCTATCCAAAGGCTTGGTGAATATATCGGCTAACTAGAGGTCACTCTCTACAAACTGAAGCGCGATATCTCCCTTCTCCACGTGGTCTCTAAGGAAGTGATATCTAGTATCAATGTGCTTGGTCCGGGAATGTTGTGCTAGGTTTTAGCAATGCAAATAGCAGAAGTGTTGTCACAGAAAAGTGGCACATTCTCTATCTCTAACCCATAGTCCCGCAAGGTCGATCTCATCCAAAGCACCTAGCTACAACAACTGGTTGCAGCACCATACTCGACCTCAGCGGTGGACTGTGCTACTCCGGACTGCTTCCTAGATGACCAAGAAACAAGAGAACTGCCAATGAATTGGCAAGTGCCAGAAGTGTGCTTCCTATCTATCCTACAGCCAGCAAAGTCGGCATCGAAAAAGGCTCTAAGAGATAGACAAGAAGAAGAAGAGTACCAAATACCATAATCAGTGGTAGCACGAAGATACCTGAAGATGCGCTTGACCGCCTGGCGGTGAGAGGCGCGAGGAGAAGCTTGAAATCGAGCGCACAGACACACAACGAAATGTATGTCCGGCCTCGAAGCAGTGAGGTACAAGAGGGAGCCGATCATGCTCCGAAACTCCTTTTACCAGCAGGCTCACCATCCTCATCGGGATCGAGGACAGCAGAGGTGGCCATAGGAGTCATCACCGGCTTCCCATCAGACATATCGAAGTGCCTCAGGAGGTCACAGGTATACTTGCCTTGATGCAAGAAGGTACCCTCCCGAGTCTGCTTGATTTGGAAGCCAAGAAAGTAGCTCAACTCGCCCATCATATCATCTCAAACTTTGTGCTCATTACCTTAGAAAACTGAGACACAAGCGAATGAGATGAGCCACCAAAAATGATATCGTCCACATAAATCTGGACGAGAAGAAAATGCGACTCATGGTGTCTGATGAACAGAGTCTTGTCTACTACGCCCATTTTGAAGCCATGGCTGAGAAGATAAGACTTGAGCCTCTCATACCATGCTCTATGGGCCTGCTTGAGTCCATACAGAGCTTTGGAAAGCTTGTATACATGACTCGAAAACTTGGGGTTCTCAAATCCTAGAGGTTGCTTGAGATAAACCTCTTCCTCAATATAGCCATTGAGGAATGCACTCTTGACATCCATTTGATAGAGCTTGAAGCCCCGGGATACAGAGAATGCAAGCAGGATCCTAATAGCTTCTAGTCTTGCTACAGGGGCAAAGGTCTCCTCAAAGTCAAGACCCTCAACCTGAGAAAGCCCTGTGCAACTAGCCTAGCCTTGTTGCGAATGACAACCCTATCCTCACTCTGCTTGTTTTTGAACACCCACTTGGTCCCAATGACATTATGACCAAATGGACATTCTACAAGCTGTCAGACTTTGTTCCTCTCGAAGTTTTCAAGTTCCTCATGCATAGCATTAGTCCAAGACTCGTTAGATAATGCATGAGTCACATCCTTCGGCTCAAACGAGGCAACAAAGGCAGAGTAAAGGCAGAAACTGGACAAACCTGATTTTGAGCGAGTGACTCGTTCAAACAGATCGCCGATGATTTGATCAGGTGGATGAGAACACTGAATATGATGGGGAGGTCCAGAAGCAGAAGTGGCCTCTACCTCATGCGCAAAAGAGGTAGGAGCAGAGCCACTAGCTGAATGAGAGTCAGAAGGCAAGGGATGGCCTTCCTGAGGTGCAGAAATGGAAGCAGGAGGCACCTCAGGCGTAGAGGGGACTGGATCAGGTGGAACACCATCATCTCCATCATCCTCATCCTCTACAAAGATGGTCTCGGAGGATGAAGAAGAGCCTAAAATGTCAGGTCTAGCTCTTGGGCTAGCCTCATCAAAGGTCACTTCATAGGTTTCTATGATCCTATGCGCATCGCAACTCCAGACCCTATAGCTACGAGAAGAAGTCGAATAACCCAGAAAGATACCATCAGAAGAGCGAGACTCAAACTTATCCAGGTTACCAGACTTCAAAATGAAACACTTGCAACCAAACACACGAAAATGAGAAACACTAGGCTTTCGCCCATACCTCAACTCGTAAGAAGTACGGTGCAAATGTGCTATCAAGAATACATGATTAGAAATATGGCAAGCAGTAGCTATAGCCTCAGCCCAAAACTTCCTGGGAGTACTATACTCGTCTAGCATCGTCCTGACAATCTCTACCAGGGTCCTATTCTTCCTTTCCACCACCCTATTTTGTTGAGGGACGTAGGGAGAGGAGAACTGATGCTCTAAACCAGACTCCACATAGAAACTCTCAAAATATGAGTTTTTGAACTCTATGCCATTGTCACTGCGTATAGCTCGTAGGTCACAAGTGAGCTCAAAAGACAACCTATGAACCAAACCCCTAAAATGGGTAAAAGTCTCATCCTTCGAGGACTTGAAAAACACCCAAGAAAACCTCAAAAAATCATCAACAGTGACAAGAACATACCACTTCCCACCCACTGACTGCACTCTAGCTGGACCAACGGTGTCCATATGTAAAAGCTGTCCTGGTGCATCAGTCATCACAACAGTGACTGGGGAATGAGAAGTAGCAACCATCTTGCCGTGTCGGCAGGGAGAGCAAACTAAGTCTTTGACCATTTTGAGTTTGGACAAACCACGAATGAGATCGTGGCTGCTAACTCGGGTCAAATGATCAAATCCAATATGACCAAGTCTCCTATGCCAGAAGGAGAGATCACAGGACTCTGAAGCAATCAAACACCGAAGAGAGTCTCCAGAAGAAACAGAAAAGTCAACACGAAAGACTCTCCCAAATCTAGAAATCCCGCAAACTAACTCTCCTGATGAATCGAGGATTCTACAGGCATTACTCCTAAAACTCACCTCAAAAGAGTCATCAATAAGCTGAGAAATAGAAAGCAAGTCGTATTGCAGCTTATTTACTAAGGCAACATCTTTAAGAATGAAATTGTCATTAATGCAAATGGTACCTTTAGCAATGACTCTACAAGAAGAAGTATCCCCGAAAGTGATCAACTCATCACCAGGGGCTCGGACTAGGGAAGAGAACCATCGAGAATCTCCGGTCATATGACGAGAACAACCGGAGTCGACAATCCAAACATCTCCCTTCCCCATCCGACGAACCTGATCAAGACACAAGAGAGAAAGATGACTTAGTACTGGGATAGAGTGAAGACTTAGGAACCCAATACTGAACCATACGACACCTCAGAGTACCAGTCACAGAAGAAGACTGGACTCGAGTGTCTCTCTGACGTTTAACCCTAACATGATCAGTAGCAACTCTAATAGATGATCTAGGAGCTTGAACTGGGTTGGCCTGCCGTGATGCAAAGGCTGGACCATCCCAGTGTGGCTGCCTAAATCTCCTACCAGAAAACACCTCACGCCGCTGATATCTACCTCGATGGGAAAAACGAGGAATATCAAGAGGACGGCGGAAAGACTGACTACGAACAGCGCTAGGACTAAAACTCGAAGAAACAACATGAAAACCGAGTCCTGGACGTTGCCCAAAAACAGGCGACTTTCTGACCTGTCTAGAATCAGTGTGTGCCTTAGGAGCACTCAAAGTTTAGGGATGACCCTGAATACCCCTAAGAGTAGCCACACGCTCACACCGAGTGATCTTGGCATGCCTAAAGCAGAAATCTACTAGGTGACCATCCTTCTTACAGAAGGTGCATGTGTACGTCGCCTTGCTAGAGGCAGAAGCAACAGGAATAACACCCTTCTGGTCAGAAGTCCTATGGACAACCCTGGCAGACTTAAACATGGTGGTACTCACTCTGGGAGCTACCACAATCTCACCACTCTTGGAGCCGCGCACAATGGTGGGAGGATGCGCCCGAGCGTGCTCCAAGGGATCAAATCCTAGACCTTGATGAATCTACTAATCTTGGATTGGTCTAGAATAAGATTGAGCTTCTTCTTGCCTCCAACAAACTTCTTGAGAGTGCTCACAAGATACTGGCAATCTCGAAAGAAAGAGGCACAAGAAGAGCAGGGGGAAGAAGAAGAAGAACCAGAAAGATGAGCTCTCTCAGCACGTGCATTTTTCTCCCTCAGCACGGCTGCCTCAATCTTGAGGGCCTCACAAGAAACGCAAGACGCATTTCTAATTCTATGGGCTTGGTCTTCTAATTTCTTCCTAAGCTCGACATGGATTTTATCCAAGTCCCCCTCAATCATAGAATATCGCAAGCAACTTTCTTGTGACTTATCTAGTAAGTCCTTAGCAAATTTAGCGCACTTGACATTTAAGGATTCATTGTCAAGTTTTAGTTGCCTCTGACCCTCACATGAGTATTTGGGTCCTTAGAAGCATGCATTCCAAGTTCATCATTTCTAGAAGAAAGCTTCCTAAGGTGATCGCTCATGGCATCAATTTCGGCAAGCAATTTAGGGCAATTAGAGCATGATGGAATAGAGTGAGCATGAAGAAAACTAGCATCTAGTGGAATAGCATCAACAGAATCATCGCTAGCATTCTTCAACCTAAGACTATCTAGTTCAGATAACACACTATCATGCATAGTCCTTAGGTTCTCCAACTCCACAAGAAGTGCATCACACAAAGAATAGTCATCAGTGACTCGAGAGGGAGAAGATCTAAGAGAAGCTAACTCTCGAGTCAAGGTAACTACTTCCTTCTCTAGCTCCACACACCAAGCTCTAGCTCTAGAATGAAATTTTCCTAATTTGCAGAAAGCTTCATTGAGCTGGTCATAGGAGGGTACCTCTTCCGAGTCGCTGTAGAGCCCGGAGTCGCTGATGCCGTTGGCGTCGACCATGAAGCACATGTCGGAGAAGTCGTCGCTGCCTTTCTTCTCTTGCGGATCATCCTCGCCCTCGTCGCTCCATGTCTCCGTGTCGGAGAGGTTGATGTCGTCAAGCGCGGCGAGGACGCGGTGGAAGAGATTCTTGTTCTTGGAGAAGTTGCGGTACTTCTTCTCATGTGCCGGCTCGCGAACTGGAGGCTTCTTGTTGTGGTTCTTGTCGATGTAGTCATTCTTGGCCGAACCGCTAGCGTTGTTCTTTGTCTTCTCTAGTTTGGGGCAATTAGCCCGAATGTGGTTGGGGCCACCACACTCGAAGCATGTGATCATGCCACCTCTCTTCCTCTCTCTCACCCTCTTATATGCATGAGAAAACTTGCGAGTAAGAAGAGCAAGCTTATTTTTTGGAAATTTTTCCAGTTGGTCATCGCTTAGCTCGCAAAGGGCGAAAAGAGAGAAACCAGCAGAAAGATCAAGGGAAGATCCAGCGGGATCTGTGACCAAGGCCATCGATTGTGATTTCATCTTGCGAGAGATGACGTCGATATCATGAGTCTTGAGACGGGAGTAAAGCCCATCAAGAGTCAAGTAGTGTCCTTGATGGTGGTCACTTTCATTTCCCAAACACGAAGATCGAGTGCGGTCAAGAAATGTCGAGCATTATCCGAGTCAGGGTATATGCAACCGACTGCTCGGAGGTTGCTCAAAATCTTCGTAAACCGACCAAAGCACTCATCAAGACTCTCACCAGCGTGTTGTTCAAACTTGTTGAACTCACGCTTGAACTGGTCCTTCCTCACGGTCTTGATTTGAGTAGTGCCCTCATGGTAAGCATCGAGGGTCACCCAAATCTCGTGAGCGGAATGGAGGTGAAAAATCCTATCATACTCACTGCGGCTAAGACCCTGTATGAGAATGTTCCTTGCCTTAGCGTTCGCCTCAACGTCAACCATATTTTCGGCCGTGACGTTTTCATCAGCAGGAACCTCATACGGGAGTTTCACCTTCTGCCATATCAGGAAGCACTGGGCAGTGATATATGACTCCATCCGCAATTTCCAGAAAGGAAAATCAACTCCAGCAAAAATAGGAGGCTTGGTGGATACTTGTCCATCGCCATGGCTCTTGAGAGCGGTCAAGATCTATGAAAGTGCAAAACCTGCTCTTATACGAATAGAAAGATCGAAATGGCGATCAGAGGGGGGTGAATGATTCCAAATAAAATTTTCCCCCACTCAAAGTACTGCAAAAAATCTCGAAATAAAAATCTGAAACACCCAAAGATTTTCCTTTAAGATGGTGTTTCTCAGATTCGCACACCCTCCAAAAACCCAAACAATTAGACAACTATGTGTACCCGTAGCTTGGATGGATGAGAACCATGAATCATGTGAGGGATTTTTTAATCACAATCCTGGTTGTCAAGTGTCCAAACAAAGAGGAATCAACTCAAAGACTACTTTTCTAAAAGAGATAAAGCTAAAACATCAAAGTCTCTTTTAGAAAAGTAAAAGCAGATTTTTCAGAAATTATCCTCAATTGGAGCAGGTGGTTGGTGAGTTTCTGTTGCTCTAAAATTTTTGGAAATTTTTATCCCTGTGGTCAGTTGGGTCGTGAAACAGTCCACCAAAAATCACCTCAAAAATATTTGTAAAATAAACATGAAAAATCAAGCAATGCAGACAGTCAGGAACTTCGACTAGAAAGTTTGAGGCTTGGTTTTCACTTCATAGCGCTCAAACAGTGCAACCAGTGGACTCAAAAAAATTTCTACAGATGGATATATGAGTCGTACACCTTTGCCAATAAGAATCACTGAAAACTGATTTTTTGAGATTTGTATAAAAATCAAAGACTGACTGCTGCGCGAAGAACAAGTTCTGGACAGATTTGCAATTCAATAAAAACTTGATCTCTAGTCTATCCTAGGGTGCAAGAAAGATGTAAAACCATATGAATAGCCTTAAACATCCTAGAAGAACAGCATTTAGAAGGAGGGGGGCAAATCCAAATTGCGATAAAGTAAATTGCGAGAATGTAAATGCGGGAAAGTAAATCCTGAATTTAAATTGCGTAATTTAAATGCGTAATGTAAATGCGTAAAGGAAATGAAACATGAACATAAATGAAGGACATTTCATTTTTGGAAGGAGAGGTTACAAAGCCTCACATTTCATGTGGGCAAAGCTCAAAAGAGCATCAAAAACCTCAAAACCTTCAGGGGGGAAGGTTACCCCTCCACCCCTATTTATACAACTCTTTGGCCACCTACCACCCTTGGATGAGCCTCTAAACCTTAGAGCATCCATCAAGGGCTAGGATTAACCCACTCAACCAGCCATGCAAAGGTTCACCCAAAACCCACTACACAAATGGGTTGTCTTGCACGGTTTTCAAAGCATACTAACTAAACCTGCTATCCTATCAACTAGACCGCAATCCGACGGCCCTCATCGATCCGAGCAGCATCTAGCTAGCATCACATCCATTCCTTGTCTTCATGGCTTGCACGGACTTCGTCTCCGATCATCTTCCTGCGATCCCCGACCGTCTGGACCTCCGACGCTCCTCGCCTAGTCCCGGCCATCTTTCGCCTCACCATGAGCTAGCATCGTCGTCCTGCAACCATCAAAAACAAGGAAACTCCTCACATAGCAATGCCCACAAAGATGTGCAATAAATCCATCAAAGTACACTCATTAAAATTCATTTTTCCTCGTTCTGGCCGGTAGCACCGGGAAAACAGAGAAGACCTCAAATTGCTTCCTATTGAAAATCCAATTCAAATCAAACTCAAACAAGAGCAACTCAAGCTCAAATTTAGTCAATACTCATCACAAATCTGGATAGACATTCACATGGTCCTTCAGACTCACTCCTTGAGTTCGATCTAATATTGTGAGGCAAAGGGAACATGACATAATCACACTATAGTAGGTTCATCCGTTGCTTTATGAATATTTGGAAATTGATATGTACTACTAGGGACCGCTATCGATTATCAGTCAGAAAGATGTTTCCGAGTCGTGTCCAAATATACATGAACCTATAGGTCACACATTTATGGGTTTGGAACGGTTTCAATCGGTTATCAGAGTAAGGATTAGATCCGTTCTACTGGGCCGAATTGAATATGGAGTCAGATTGGGCCCAAGGGGAGGTAGGCTTAGGGTTTGAGGCAGAATTGTATGCAAGAGTTGCACCACCACCGATACCCTAGCCATACTCCACCATCTCTACCGTGCATATGGTGCTAGTATCCTGGCGCTCGTCGTTCCAACCCTGGACGTATGGATACCAATAAAGGCACTGCTTTATTGTGATGCTGTTCGAGGATGACTGTTTGGACCGATCCAGAAGCCAAAGGAACAACTTGCTGCTCGGCTATCGCTTAGACTGATCTCACTATTCGACAACCATACTAGGACACGCGACATCGATCTGCTTTGACATCTTCTTCCACTACACTACATGTCTAGTGGTAATGATCTGTAATCCATGATCATTTACTTGAGTGGCCTCTTCGGATCGGTAGATTTTTTAATTTGCACTAGTGTAGCCTTCCACAACCCTTCACTTTCGATCGATTGTTCTTGGGGTTTTTGCCCCCTGCTAGCCACGGCCTTCTTATTTGGTCGGCCACGTTTCTTTTCTGTTAAGAAATCAACTATAAGTGTTTGTTTATACAAAGCTATGCAATATCTAAATTATAACAGAAGAATGTGTGCTTACTTAGCTGTTGTTTTTCATAGCAAGAAAGTGGGGAGATTGAATTCCCAAAGTTCATGAAGAATAGCCCGTAAGAGCAATTGTGGGGCGTGGTCGTTTGTTGGGTTGGCCGATACCTGAGGACTCAACAGGCTTCTTCCCTGCTGCCTTGGTCTGTAAAATAAAAGGAGAAGCCGATTGGATGATTCGCATATGCACGATATGCGGCAGTAGTAGATTGGATCTACTGCTGGTTTGGTATGTATACCTAGATCGGTTCATGAGATGAATCATTTGTTTGTAATCTGTTGATGGGATCAATCAGATTCTGCCTTTCGGGTTTTGGGATTCGTGATAGAACAATCTGTTTTGGTTATGTCGTCTATACTTGGCAGCATTGTTTGATTCACCCTTACCGATTAGTTTCCACCATCAAGGTGAACAACCACGCTCAGCCGTACGGGTCCAATCGAGTTGATGAGATCGGTTCAAAATTTGATTAATTTTATTAATCTAATGAAAATTTTCCATATAAATCTATATACCGAATACATGCCCAAAATTTTTCATCATGGAATTGGATTTTTTGCAAACTTGCTTTTGTAGGATGAGATGTGAATAGTATGGCTCTCGTGTATGTGATGCATGTAATAGTCACGGCCTGCATGTCGATTTGTGATGCTTGATGATCATTGTTATTCATTAATAACTATTAAGAGTAATAGCTAGGTAGGATAAAGATCTCTAGCATGATACATCGGTGAATAGGTAGAGTGGCAATAGAGATTGCTATGTCAAGGACCATACTATGTCACATCTTAATATGATTATCTGTGATTTATTTTTCCTGTTACACTACTTTACATATGATTACACTAGCTAATTCGATCACGTTATAGTAGTATCGTTCAAAGAAAATTAAGTTATTTTGATGCCTTTTCGAATTGTTGAAACTATCGAGTCTTGATCGTTGACTGGTGCGTCTGCCAAAGCAAAATGCAGTTACCTATCTTTACATGGTAGGGTATGTGTCAGACACATACACGTGAACATTAGTTTAAATTAACTAGGCTATCAAAATGGTTTTGGGCCTAGGGGCATGATGTTTTCTCGGTAACATGAGTTGTCACTCAACAAGCAAGAATTACATGAGATGTAATTAGCAACGTGCTGCTTACCGAAAGACACTAGGTTTCTAGCAGTGATGCCAAAACTCACTATGACTTAATGAAATTTGGATCTTGACTCGCTATATGTTATGTTGTTAGAGGGAACATGATTTCATAGAGTGGGAATATCTTTTATTAAATTGTTTAATAGATGATCATACATAAACATAGTGCTTATTTATTGTATATTTTTGTTGTAGATTAAATGGCACCTACTACTACCTCTGCACCTAGTTTTAGTTTGCATTCGATTCTTGAAAAGGATAAACTGAATGGAACAAACTTTATGGACTGGTATCGTAATATGAGAATAGTTCTCAAACAAGAAAAGAAGGAATATGTTCTAGAGAAACCGTACCCTGATGAACCAACTGAGAATGCCACTCGAGCTGAAAAGAATGAGTATGAAAAGCATTGCATTGATTCTGTTGATGTTAGCTGTCTCATGATTGTTACCATGAACTGTGAGCTTCAGAAGCAATATGAGGACGTGCATGCCCATAGTATGATCGTGGGTTTAAAAGGCATATTTGAGAACCAAGCGAGGGATGAGAGGTACAACACAACGAAGTCCTTTTTTGTGTGCAGGCTAGCTGAAGGGAGTCCGGTCCGCCCTCATGTGATCGACATGATTGGTTACATTAAGAGCTTGGGAAAATTTGGTTTCCCCCTTGGTCCAGAGTTGGCCACTGATTTGGCTCTCCAGTCACTCCCTCAAAGCTATAAGCCATTCATTTTGAACTTTCATATGAATGGCATGGAGAAGTCCTTGACTGATCTATGTGGGATGCTCAAGTCAGCCCAGGAGAGCATTAAGAAAAGCTCTAATCATGTGACGATGGTTCAAAAGACTACTAAGTTCAAGAAGTCTTCTAAGACTAGTAGTCAACATAAGGGCGTGAGAAAGTCTCAAGATAAGATCTCGAGCAACAAGCCTAAACTCAGAAGTAAAAGGCTGGACCTTCACCCAATGCCATTTGCCTTTACTACAAGGGGACATGACACTGGAAGAGGAACTATACGAAGTTCCTTGCAGACAAGAAGGGAAGTAAGATTTCCACTTTAGGTATTGTCATTAATGTTATAGAGAACAATATTGTTGTTTCTCATATTGGTTCTTGGGTATTTGATAATGGATCGGTTGCTCATATTTGCAACTCGGTGCAAGGACTGATAAAGTCTAGAAGTTAGGCAAGAGACAAAGTAGAGCTTCATGTTGGCAAGAAAGCAAGAGTCGCTGGATTGGCTGTTGGCACTTATCTATTATCTTTACCTTCAGGACTAGTTATGGAACTAAATAATTGTTATTCTGTTTTAGCTTTGAGTAGAAACATTATCTCTGCTTTATGTTTGGAGGCGGAAGGTTATCACTTTGTTATTAAGAACAATTGATGTTCCATTTATAAAAGTGATATGTTTTACGGTAGTTGTCCTGTGGTTAATGGTTTATATATTTTGGAACATGATCATGTGTTGATCTATAACATACATGCTAAGAGGCTTTGGCCCAATGATCTGAATCCCACTTACGTTTGGCATTGTCATTTACGTCATCAATGAGAAACACATAATGAAGCTCCGTAAGGATGGTCTTCTAGATTCATTTGATTTCAAATCATTTGAAATGTGTGAGTCTTGTTTACTTGGCAAGATGACTAAGACACCTTTCACCGGTTTAGGCGAAAGGGCGAGTGACTTATTGGCCATTTTACATACGGATGTATGTGGACCGATGAGCACAAGGCCAAAGGTGGTTTTCAGTATTTCATAACTTTTACCGATGACTTTAGTAGATACGGTTACATCTACTTAATGAGGCACAAGTCTGAACCCTTTGAAAAGTTCAAGAAATTTCAGAATGAGGTACAAAATCAGCTTGGAAAGACAATCAAAGCTTTACAATCGGATCGTGGAGGAGAATATTTGTGCCAAGAGTTTGGTAATCAATGGAACACCTCAATGGAATGGGGTATCCGAACGATGGAACCGAACTTTGTTGGACATGGTTCAGTTGATGATGAGCCAAAGTGATCTGCAATTTTCCTTTTGGGGATTTGCTCTAGAAATAGCTACATTCACTATTAACAGGGTTCCATCTAAATCGGTAGAGAAGATGCCATATGAGATATGGACCGGGAAGCATTCCGGATTGTCTTTTCTCAAAGTATGGGGTTGTGAGGCTTATGTAAAATATTTGATGTCTGATAAACTCACGCCCAAGTCAAAAAAGCTTCTTTGTGGGGTATCATAAAGAAACTAAGGGCTTGTTTGGATACCTCACACACGGCCAGGATCCCAGCCCAATCCCAGGGGTGGAAACCCACTGGGCTGGTTTTCCCCGGGCCGGTGAAGAACTCATTTGGATGCCCGTGAGACGAGGAATTCTTGGCCCAATCCACGCCGTTTCCGCCGGGGAAAATTCCTCGTCTCCTCAGGTCAGGCTAGGTTTCCCCGTCTTTGCTTGTGTCCTTTGCTCGCGTCGCCCCCTCTCGCGAGCGTTGACTCCACTCGCATTGTCTGATCTCACGACGTCGTCTCTGCCCGTGTCACGCTCACGCGAGGGTGCCTCTCCCCTCACGACTCGTCCTCGCGACTCTCCCCATCGCCGCCCCTCGCGACTCCACCTACCACTCCAGCGACATCTCCTGCTACTCCAGTGTTGCGTCTCCTCGGTTAGCTCGTCCTCTTCCTCTTCCCAGTCTCTCTTCTTCTTGCTAGGTTTCATCGACCCCTTTTTCTCATAGATCTGTTTCATAAGAGGGGGTTTGCTGTTGGTGAAGATTTGCACAGAGGTGCGAGAGAAGGTGGAGTAAGGAACCGCCAGCTTGGGTGAAAATTGATTATTAGAATTTCAAGAGTACATGCTCTGATAGAGGTCACAATTTGTTTTCAGTTTGTTTTGGTTATCTAGTTGTGATGGTTAACATATAATTCTATTGTGATAACAATCAAATTATCACAGTGATCATGAAAAATTATGGTTAACATATAATTCCATTGTAATACAAAATTATTGTGCTGTACAGATTTACCATGCTCTTTAGCTCCTAAAACTTGCAATAAACAGCTTGAAAGTTGCATGACATTGGCACAGCTTGAAAATAGTTCTCTATGCACTGATTAATTCTTTTGGTTTGTCCATCAGATTGTGGGTGATATGCTGTGGAGAATTTCAGAGAGGTGCCAAGTAGCTTGAACAATTCTTTCCAAAAGGTACTTGTAAAAATCTTATCCTGATCCGTCACTATGCCTTGGGGTAGACCATGTAATTTATGCACGTTATCGAGGAACATTTTAGCTATTTGTGGGGTTGTAAAGGGATGAGCAATGGGAATAAAATGTGTATATTTTGAAAGCCAGTCCACAATAACCAGTATGACATCTTTGCCATCTGACTTCAGCAGTCCTCCAATGAAATCCATTGAAATCTGATCCCACATACTAACTGGTATCAGTAAAGGCTGTAACAAGCTTGAGTAAGGAACCTTTTCACTTTTGTTAATTTGGCAAACTTCACAATTTTTTACTAGATCGTAAACATCTTTCTTCATTCCTGGCCATTTCAAATTCTTTTCAGTCTGTGATAAGTTGCCAAAATACCAGTGTTACATGCACTTCATTTACTAGGTTACTCCTGATATCTCCCTGTGTTCCCACATATAACTTTCCATCCTTCTTCAGCAACTCTCCATCCATATGCCACCCTTCTAGTTTGTTTTCTCCTTGTGAGAGTTGTTCTTTAATTTTGTTTGCCACCTCATCTCCCTCATAGCTGTATATTAGTTCATGCATCCATTCGGGTACCACTTCACTGAAAGTAGCATTCAACTCTACTTCTCTGGCTCTTACCCTTCTAGATAAGGCATCTGTTACCTTAATAGAAGTTTGATCACTTAGCAACAATTGAAATGTTGGTGCACCTGTTCCTTGTACACAACCAATAACAAGGCCTAACCAGTTGATTTTTAGATTAGTTTCAGCATTATCTGGTGACCAGTATAATGATCCGTACAGAAAGTTCCAAGCATATCTTAAAAACTATATGTATCAGTCGAGTTGAGGTGCATAACGGGTAAGAACTTGTCCACCAGCAGACACCCAAGAAAATCCAATTATTCACCATATGAAGGCTAGTGCTAATGTAAGTAGAGATGTAGAATAGACAAACAACAGCAGTGTTTCTTGTATTACCTGCCAATCAAGACTTACAACTTAAGACAAATGCATGTTTTACTATGTCTGAAGAAGCCACATGTATGTTTAAATTTTGTTTGAGTTGTCATTATTAACACTAGCATTCAAAATAAGAAGCACGCGCCTTAAAATTTGAATGTCATCATAGATAGATAAACCGGTATGACTCAATTCACTTGCATTAGAAGAAACAACTAAGTGGATTTTGAGCCTAAACAGGACTGCAAATTTTTTTTACAACACCAGAAACAATTGATCTCATCTAATTGGCTTCACAGACAAGGTACCTGGTCAGCTTCAGAGATTACCATGATCTTAACTAAAACCCAAATTAATTTTGTCTCAACATTTCACTATGCTAAAAAAAGCTCACTCTATGCACATTCTAGTGTTCATTCCAAAGAACTTAAAAGCAACAGAGCCTTTAGTAATTGAGACCACTTTAAATAATCAGTTTGACAGAAATAACAAAGAAATTAGTATATAACACTTTTTATTGGGTTTACATTGAACTGAACACCAGTACAGGATTACAGATCTATTTCATGTTATCAATAATCTTTCTTCACATAATAGCACAAAACTCAATTGAGCCTCTTATATGGTACTCCATGTTCCACTTAGAATAAAATTAAACCCACACAAGCAACATTTAGAGCAAATATGAGGAACATTAGGACATAAACTAGTCTTGAACTCTTGATGCAAATTTAGAGGGATGAGAGGAAAGAATGCCAAGACTATCAGTACAAACTTACTCCAACTACTAATACAGCCACGATTAAGCAAATTAAGGATAGGAATGGTTTCACAAAAATCTCTCTCATCAATTCACAATATAAATTCTTGTGCCATTTGTATTTGTGTTGGTTCCTACTTTTCTTTTGTGCCTTTATGATGAAAAAAGATCAGTCCACACATCATCACTTACCGATGCTAAAAAAGTTAAGGAGATCTTAGAAGTCCATGAGAGTTGGTGTACGGTTGAGTTTCGAATGGATTCGGAGATATTCAGGGCTACATCAAATTTTCTGAGAGTGGAGGGTTTGTTACATGACACAAGAGGAGTTACTGTTGAGGAGCAGCTAGGGATGTTTATGTACATGATCTCTCACAATGCTAGCAACCAAAAGCTTCAAAAAGCATTCCAACATAGCGCCGAAATAGTTCATAGGAAAATAAAGGAAGTTTTTGAGATAATTCCTTCTCTAACTCATAGATTTGTCAAGTTCCCAAGTTCAAATCAAACTCACGTGAAGATTATATCGGATCCACGGTTTTGACCTTTTTTAAGTAAACTCGTACACAGTAGACACCTAACTTTTCCCAAGATTTTCCTATATTTATGTGTAGAACTGCATTAGTGCTATTGATGGCACACATATTCCCATCACTATTGCTGAAGAGAAAGCAACTCCTTATAGAAATAGGAAAGGAACATTGTCACAAAATGTGATGCTAACTTGTGACTTTGACTTGAACTTCACATTTATTTCATGTGGATGGGAAGGGTCAGCATCAGATGTAGGAGTCCTTCGATCAGCTCTTAGCAAGGGGTTTCGTGTCCCGGAGGGTAAATTCTATCTTGTGGATGGTGGGTACACAAACACGCCTTCTTTTCTTGCCCCATATCGAGGAGTCAAATATCATATTAGTGAATTTAGGAGGCGTCGGTCAGCTCGAAGATATGATTATGCAGACTACAAAGAATTGTTCAACTATCGTCATGCTCTCCTTCGCAACCACATTGAAAGGGAAATTGGTGTTTTGAAGAAGCGATTCCCAATCCTGAAAGTGGGCACATTTCATCCCATTAAAACATGGATTAAGATCCCAGCTGCAGCTGTTGCGTTTCACAACATTATTAGAGGTCAGAATGGTCAAGATGGGTGGTTAGATCACCAACCTGCCTATATTCAATCAGATGATTTTGTCGATGTACCGGAGGGTGACAATAATTACCAAAATGACATTGAGTCAAAACGATGGAAGTACCCTTAGAGATCAAATTGCAATGCAAATGTGGGATGATTATAATCGTTAATCGAACACGACTTGTCATAAAATAGTATAGTTATTTTGTGTCATAAAGTAGATCATCTATTTCTCTTAAACTTGTGGTTGTAAGATGTGGCATTGCTTGAAGCTTATAAATGTAATTTATTTTCAGATCTATGACCTGTTTTCATATTGAGTCATGTTTTAAGTGAGTTATTTACTTTATTATGTGGTTGCTTCTCTAAAATCTATTGCTGCATTCTTGTAACATTTCAATATAGTGTAGTTAGTGTAGCCATATCTAAATAAGGATCAAGGGCCTCTTGGAACTTCTCATATGAAAAAGCTCTTGCCGAAATACTACATGACCATAAGAACCCAAAGTTCAGAGGTCAAAATGGGTGGGTATCTGAAGGCTGGAGAATCCAACTGTCCACTTCACAAAGCAACAGATCCAAGAAAGGAAAAGGAACTCAAAGGGAGTTACAAAGCAATACGAGATGCACAGAAACAAAGTGGTGTGGGCTGGAATGGTTCTTTATGCATGATTGTTGCTTAACCAAGTATTTGGGATAAAATTATTCATTTAAGTCCCTTTTCTCCCATTAACTAATAGTATTTTTTGTGCTGTGTTTTGATACTAACTTTATTCTTTTCTTGCATTTAATAGGATCATCCAAAGGTGAAAAGGTTTCGCAATAAACCATTCCATCTCTTCAACAACATGGCAGCATTATATGAAGGTAATTCCGCAATTCATTCTTTAAATGTATCTATGTTGTTATTGTTCTTTGGTGAGTAGCTGCTGGCTCTGTGTTCTGTGTGAATGCATTGATTTTGGTCATTACATAGTGCAACACTGAGCCCTCTCAATGCAATTATACTTCTCCCCACACACTATGTATTACATTGTTTTCCTTTTGTGTTTTTTCTATTTCGAGCAATTATACCTCTCTGACGTGAGTTTAGCTTGTAAAAGAATCCCTTTATAACTTGCCCATGCTGTTTGCTAAATCATTAGCACAGAGAAATGACAAGCTAGGACATCTAGTGCTCACATGCAAGCTGATGAAATGGAGTGAACTGCTTCTGCTTCGTCTACACCAAAAGAAAATGGTAATGGGAAAAAGCGGAAGCAAAGTCAGATTGCCGGGGTTCTTGAGAGCTACCTAGAATTCAAGAAGCAGCAAACTAGCTAAGAAATTTTCTGAAGAACTAAATGAAACAAGACCTAGTCAGAGTGATGAGTTTTCTATTGGGAAGTGCGTGGCTGCTCTAGAATCAATTGAAGATCTAACAGACATGGAGAAGGTGAAGGCACTACGACTCTTCAAATATGAGCTGAATAGAGAAATTTTTATCAAAACAAAAAATCCAAGTGTTCGATTGCTTTGGATTAAGAGTGAAATCTCTCCATAAGTAAGTTATGAATAATTCTTGAAATTTCTTTTTTCAACTATGCTCAATTCAAATGATGTTAACTGCTTAGTTCTCTTTAGTCATTCAATTACTTGATTGTTACATTTTGCAGATTGGGTTGAGGTAGTTCCTATCATCCTGATTGTTATTTATTTGCTAAGGTGAGGTCCTCTTCTTCCTGTCCACCTATCAGCAAGTTCATTTCAGTTCATTTTTCCCCAAGATTATCGGGATAAGCACAGTCATTTCTATGTTATTAGATTTTCTTAAAGAACATGCAAAAGATTTCGTATTAGTAGGAACGTGATCAAGAAGGTGTTTCTCTCTAAAAGAAGTGATCAAGATGGTGTTATGGTAATACATATGGAGATCCAGACAACCATGTTTAGTTCCTCCTATTTAAAACATGACTGTAGCATATTAGCATCACAGAATCGACACCGGATTTGGACATCATGCATCATCAACCTGCCTGTAGCATGCATACATCCACAAGTGGTGTTTTAGCTGTTAGTCGTTGTTAGGTAGCCAGTTATGTGCTTTGACTAGTAAGTCTACTATCTAATAGTCACGCAGATTTAGCTATAGCTTTTTGTCTAGTCTTGTATTTTAGATTTTAGTACTATGATTTCAATAGAAACCCATCCCAGCCAAACAAAAATACTCGTTGAAAGCTAGCTAATACATATCTATGTATTTTTTTAAATCAACATGTATCTACTTGATCAGAGAATCGTGACGCATCTTCTCTAGAGGTTAGAAGAATCAAAGAAAGAAGCTCCCACGACAATGTACAACGATTGGTTAATTAACTTATGTGAAAAAAAATTCTAGCACTGAAAGAAAGGTGGTAGGCATGCATTGGAAGCTCCTAGATACAAAATTTTGGAATACATATACAGGCAATGCAATTGACTGTATTGTATCAATTTTTACTACTCCACAATGCTAAACTTTTCCTTCAAATTTTGTGGGCGCCCATCGAAAGATTACATTCTCCAACTTATCTGAATTGCTGCCATATATTTTTACTACTCCACAATGTGCCTTTTGTTGTACTTGTAACCTCCTGGAACATGTTGCTAGCTGTAATTTGTTAATTCCTGTAAAGTCACTAATTTTTTCTTTATCGTGACCATTTCAGCTTCTAGGTATACGTGCTACACTTTGTTGGATGAGAGATTTGATTTGGCTACTGCAACTGATACAACAATGAGTGCTAACTACTAAAATGTTGAGTGACAAGGTGCAATGCAACGCCTTTTGTTGTGACTTAAAGGAACACTTGGTTTGGCTTTTGCTCTGTCTGACTTAAAGGAACACTTCTTTCATTCCAACTTGAAGGCGTAAATTTGTGGGTATTGGCAGAATTTTAACATCAATGGAACAGCATTACTATCTTATCACCTGTGCCTATCCTGAAGCTACATGTGAATTTTATGGTTGCTACTTTTTATTGGTTGTATTAATTCTTAGATCCTTATGTCATGAGTTATATATCATGTGAATTTCTGATCCAATGGCATTGGTATGTTTTGGTACTTCTTTCTCTCACCTGGTAGTCATTACCGTTGAAATCTCTCTTCGTGTGGAGCTTTTGGTTTTTCAATCATGCACTGAGCTGTGAATGCATTTTGTTTTCTGAATTATACATCGAGATTAAGCTTTTGCAACTTTGTGTCACGTGAATGATGTCGCCTGTCCTGGGGAGTAACAGCCATAGTATATCATTTTGGACTACATGTGTCGTGTGTTTATCAGCTCTCGTTGGCCCAACCTCTGAATGCAACTGTAGAACCAAATATCACACAAATATTACCAGTCTTTGAATTTTTTGAATGTCAGGGAATTTTTACCCATGTGGCTTCCAAATGGTGGCAGGGCAAAATATCCCTTGGGGGGAGTTGCCACATGGATTGAGGTTTGACGTTTATTATTTGACAGGATGAACGAGAGACAGAGCGCATGCTTGCGTCAACTGATGCAAAAGAGATTCAAAGATTCTATAGGGATTATTGTAGAAAAAATCTTGAGGAGGGTCTTCAAATAAGAAAACCGTAAGACTGACCAGAGCTGCATAGCGTTGGCAATCGTTTTTGTACAAATTGTCATCCTTAAGCTATGTTTACTTATTATTATTATTTTTGAATGACATAGGAATGAGATGGCTAGATACTATCAGATTGCATCTGTCCTATATGATGTGCAAAAAACAATGACACCTGAAAAATATCACCCTAAGATTGTACATCCATCAATTACAAATACTTGCAAGATACTATTTCATCTTCTCCACTTTCTGCATGTCATGAAATATGATAACTTGGAAGAATTGTTTTGCAGTTTAAAGGATTTGAAAAGGAGAAAGCTTCCTATTCACACTACAACATTCTACCCCTTAGTATTTCTGGTCCCACACAACCAGTAATGGAAATTCCTGAGGTCATATACCTTCAATTTCATTTGGATTGCTTTCGTAAATACGACATATATGAATGATTTTCTTGTGCTATGAAAACTGCAGATAAAAGCACCAGTGGATCTTCTTCTCAGGATAGAGAACCTTCCAAAGCCAAGGTCAGATACAACTTCCATATCTAAAGAGATAAATAGACCTTTTGTTCATGATTTGCTTGATTGTCTGTGGCAAACATTTGGATTTTAGGTACAAACTAAACTAATACTTAAATTCATTTTCTAGACTCCTAGTCTATTAGCTTACCTGATCCAATTCTCTCATGATTGCATGATCATGAAATTTTCAATTTTCCAATTTCTTTATTGTGATGATTTGTTTCCATCTTTTAGAATTTTGTTTTCTAAATCAATTCCAGAGATCTGGTTGCAAAATTTAGTAGTTTGAGTACTTAGTTTGGCATGTAATCCAGAAATTTCATGCTTATGGCAATGGAAACATACACGGTGGGGTTATATCATATAAGTATTTATTTTTAACTCGTCGTAAAGACATCTGCTATGTATATAATTTGACTTCACTAATTCTTGAATTGTTCTATAAAGAATAATATAAAAAAATTCATGTTAACTAAATTTATTTATTTCATTCTAAGTATAGTGGCTGTTCTTAATGGGAAAATGATCTGTTAACTCCACTGTGCTCCAGTTACAAAGTAATATGGTGGTTTTCAAGTTGGGTAGGCGACAAGGTTCTCTGTGAATGAATTCTTTGTTATTTGTTTAGAGTTTCATACTACATTTTGTTTCATTTTTGTAGAAAGGCAATGTGGCGAGCATTTGATTTTGCTACTTGCGAACATTGGTATGAGAAAAGAGGGTGATGCCCACTTGGCCGAATGACACAATCGCATGGTGAATCTTTTCTTTGAAGCCAAGATGTTGTAGAACCAATAGAGGATACACTAGCCCCACGTCGGTCTGGAAGACAACAACAAACACTCATAATGTATGGGCACGATGTTCAATCGTTAGACAATGGAGAAACATTGTTGTTGGACAACGATGAGCCTAAGACTTATGAGGAAGCAATGGTGGACCTGGACTCTAAGAAATGGCTTGAAGCCATGAGATCCGAAATAAAATCCATGCATGACAATCTAGTTTGGAACTTGGTTGATATGCCTGATGGCATAAAAACCATAGAGTGCAAATGGGTTTTTAGGATTAAGATAGACATGGATGGAAATATTTACATCTATAAAGCTCGATTGCTGGCAAAGGGTTTCAAACAAATTTAAAGTGCTGACTATGATGAAACCATCTTGCCCGTCACTCTGCTTAAGTCTGTCCAGATCATTCTAGCTATTGTTGCATATTTCGATTATGAGATATGGCAAATGGATGTCAAAACGGCCTTCCTTAATGGAAACCTAAGTGAGGATGTGTACATGACACAGTCTAAAGGTTTTGTTGATTAACATAATGATGGAAAGGTATGCAAGCTTCAGAGATCTATTTATCGATTTAAGCAAGTATCTCGGAGTTGGAACATTCATTTTGATGAGGTAGTCAAAGTATTTGACTTTGTCAGAAATGAAGAAGAGAACTATGTCTATGAGAAGACCAGTGGGAGCACACTTGCGTTCTTGTATATGTGGATGACATATTTTTGATCAGAAATGATATTCCTATGCTGGAATCTGTAAAGTCTTCATTAAGAAAGAGTTTCTCTATGAACACTACTAAGGAATATACATCACAATTGGTTCTTTTTCATCATCATAGTCGGTTCTAGTGGCAATACAAAATCATTAGACAGTGATGAGGAGGTGCTATCACAATTGGTTTTTGCCCGATTGTGATAAAGGCATCACAATCGCCGACCTGTGCTGTTTCTCATTTGTACACCCTCCTAAAAATAGCACATATTACACATAGTATGCACATATCACATTCACACAGCACAAATTACACACAGTATGCACATATCACATTCACAGAACACAAACACTTTATTACAACACACATATCACATTCATTCACAATATAGAACACAAACATACTTAACGGACAGTACACATATCGCATTCACATATATAATATTGTTTACATTTGGACTAGTAGGAGCCTTTAGGATCTCTAAACCTACCATTCTCCGATACAACTTCTACCCAGTACCACTGGCATAAGTGGTCTCGTAATTTGTTGAGTTCTTTGCTTTGTAAACTCTTGAGGGGGATATCGATCTTCTGCAAAATAGAAATGAGTGCAGTAATTTTAGTTTAAAATTTGAATGTAAAAGGCTAAGTTTATTATTATGCATGTACATATACCTTAGGAAAAAGGTCTAAGCCGCCGACCACGACCAGCATGTGATGCATGACGTAAAAGCCACACAGGTTGTCGTTGCCTTGTTGATGACACTTTAAAGAAAGAAAATGAAATTAAGGGACAAAGAATAGATGTTAGAAAAATTTAATCCTATGGTAGGCACTTGTACCTTGAAGCGCTTATACTCTAGCTGATCGCCTCGCTTGTCATCATCTCGCCCTCCTTCAGCGACGTAAGACGAGAAACGCCTACATACATTGGAGAGATGCCATTAAGTAAAAAACGAGCGTAGTTAAATACATAAAGTGCTAGGTTAGATGAATATTGTACTTACTTCTGCAAAGCAGGCTTGATCGCGAGCATGAGTTGAACCCTGTGGTTGCTTATTAAATGGTATGTAGTGCAAGAAAATAAGTTCACATACGGTTTAAGTGCGTATAAGTAATTGAAGTGTAAAGTGCTACTTACTCCTTGTGGTATGGGAATAGAACGAAATCCTTCTTCGACTCAGCATGCAATGGCCCCTTGATGTAGCCGGCAACGAACTCTGATTGAAGCTTAGCCATGGTCGTAGACACAAGCTCGGGGTTGACGAACCCAACTAGGTATTGACCCATCATGACTCGCTGCCTCATTGTCCTACAACTCATGTTGAATGTTAAAAAACATAATACAAAATCCTATAAAAGTCATAAGCTCATGCTGTATGGTGCGATACTCACAGCATTTAGGATTATACAGTAGAAATATCAATGGCTATCAGTTGGTACAAACGGAACAATCCTCAAAACCAACTGTGAATGTCCCATGGTCCTCGTAGTGGAAATGTCCCCTTCTATACCTCACATTGAAATCGACATGATGCTCGACCTCGTTCACCCTGTCAATGTACCATCCATAGAGCATGCGAGTCCACTTTCCTAGAGCATTCAATTCTTTCGCAGGAAAAATGGGCTTTCCATATACGTAACCCTTAAAATCTTGAGTGGGCTCTGTGGCCTCTACCAACTTTCCTTTCTAGATAGAAGGAGTCTCCGAGGTTGGGACAAGGGGCTTTCCTTGTATTTGAGGGGGCGATGTGGCCTTTGTCAGCTTTTCCTTCTTGAAAGAAGGCTTGTGATTCATTGCCTATCGTGCTAGTCCTTTTGCGCGCCAGCTCTGCACTCTGCCTAGGACTCGTCATGGTGGTGGGAGTAGGAGCAGGCGTAGGTATGGTAGAAACCTATGAAGCACATGCATATGTAACGTGTTGCAATACTGGAATGTTTGAGAAGACGCGGGAGATTTTTACCTTGACTAGTAAGACACCAGTCATGAACCACTTTATGAACAACATCCGTGCTTACCCGAGAGTGGTGATATCTTTGTTGGGGGAACTCCAGGACATGAGATAAGAAGTCTTCGTGGACATAGTCGACCTGCACCCTCATGTAGCCCTTCCCCAAAGGCTAACCATGCACCGTGTTAGTCTCCTTGCATGGAAATGTAGCCCCATGTACAGCCTCAATGGGAAATCCTTCTTCCATCACGGTGAGCTAGCACATCGTAGGCGCCTACAAGAAGTGCGCAAATTGATCGAAAACAATGTAAGAGTTACTCTTGTACCATTAAGTCAGGAAAAAATAATTATTAACTTCAGTTCAGGATTGGACTGGTCATTTTTGGAACTACAGCTGCTGGGCTGGGTTCAGGCTTTTCTACGAGAGACGAGACCATCTGACTCTGACTCTAGGAGATCATCGCCGTCATCTCAGTCCTCAGGCGGTCCTCATGTGCCAACATCTCCTCCCTCATCTCCTCCTTAATCTCTTCCCTCAGCTACTCCCTCAGCCGATCCTCCAGGCGCTCCACACGTGCCTCCCATGATCTTGATCCGACACTGGCAGCGTCCTCTCAGAAGAAGGACCTCTTTGTATGCCCCTCCCATACGGCAAGGACCCAGCCCTTATGGTCGGGCTTCCTGATCGCTGAAGATAGGATGTCATTCGACCCTTGGTTCAGAAATGTCCCATACTCTTTCTGCTGGCTTACCTTCTCCTGCAAGAAGCGAGTACAAATTAGTTCTAAACTACAACGGGAAGGGTCAACTGCAATGTACTAAGTTAGATATCTTACAATGGTGGAGATGACACGCGCGGTCGCCGGGTTTGAAACTACAAGCCACCCGTCGGTGGTACTTTTTCATCCTCGTTAATACCCAGTCGCGTGCCCACTCCTCACATATGTGGGAGTAAGGCCTCACCATCCTGGAGTTCATGCACTCCTCGGCTGGTCGCACCCACTCTGCCTTCTTCCCTTCATAGCCGGCAGAACCGAGGTGGTGCACGTGCGTGTTCTGCCTCTGGATAGCGATGATCTTCTCTCTCAGCTTCTCGACCTCGGGTGTACTCTTCATCCTTATGAACTCGTCCCAAACATCAGGAGTCACAAATGGATACCTCTCAAATAGATTACGGCCTTTCAGCATGTACTCACTGTGCATGAAGACCCTGAAGTGCCTCAAAGCCACACCCATTCTCTTCAAGGCGTACCGCCTCCCATTGCTTTCGTCTTCCTCTTGTATAATCCATTTGCCCTTAACTTCGTCCCATAGTCAATTCTTCTGCTTGGTGCTGATTTCCTTCCTCCAATCCTTAATCGTGATCCGCACTCTCTCCCTCACCAATTGACCGAGAAAAGACGGGTAGCGCCCCTTGTACTTAGGAGGACCCGTGCAAATCCAGTGGCATTGAAGTGGAGAACCTACAGTGTTCTCCCTATGGCCCCTTTATTCAGTCCTCGGGCCTTTCTCACCTTACTCGGCCCCTTAAAATTTGGAACCTTGCTCGGCCCCTCAGTAGCACCTTCTATTATGTCTTGTGATGAGCCGATGCTCTCTACTTGCGACATTTCGAATATGTATATCTGACATGGATAATTCATAGCATATAACTGTTCTAGCATATTGTAGTAAAGTAACAGATTAATGGATCATATTAAAGAAAAGTCTATTCTGTTGACCAACTAAGCACGTACCAATGATAACTCCTAATTTCTAAATAGATTAGGTCCTAATCTCATTCGAGGATATGTGGTTCGTGCAAGTTCCTAAGCCGTTGTACAACTCCAGAGGAATTATCGGTAGTATCTCCCCGCTGTTCTCTTGATACACATCTCGACAATAGGTCAAGAGGAGTGTGTATCCAGAGAATACCAGGAAGATGCTACCGAAACCTTCTCTGGAGTTCTACAACAGCTCAGGAACTTGCTCGAACCACATATCCGTGAACTGTCCAAAAATGTGGATAATTCGAGACTGCTTGCTTATAAATATGCCATTTCAGCATATTTATAAACAAGCACCCTTGAACGGGAGACGTAGGCTACGCAACCTAAACTCTAACATCCACCATATTACAGAAATAAAGACAACAAAGACAATAAAGGGCCTATTGTTCTGTTGTTCGATATGCTTGACAAAAAGCCTATTGTTCTGCTGTTCAATGCATAAAAGTCTATTGTTCTGCTATTCGATGCATTAAAGTAGATATGCTTGACAAAAAGCCTATTGTTCTAGATTCAAGTACATTTGCCTTCCATGAAGCTTTTTTTGTTTCAGGAGATAATTTATCAAACTGCATATGACTATGATACATAAGTCTACTGTACTTCATTGCTGTCACCCTGTTCCCTTTTGTCCTTCAACTGGTGGTAGTTCTCTTCATACTTTTGTTGCCTCATGTACTTTGAACTAAGCATTTAATTACTGAGTTCAGCACACAATGCATGAGCATGATCATTACTGAGTTGAGCACACAATGCACAAGTATATGTTATCAAAGCTGCAGGGACAAACATTGGTGTCTACAGAGGATAATAATATAGCATGAGCAAGAACAATGCATGCCTAGACATCAAAGCTGCAGTGACAGTACAAAAATGCTTTTGTTGGTAAAGATGTTGGCACTGTTCAAATCTAACAAAACCACATGATGCTCAGGTGTCAGGGCATAATATAATTACTAAAGCATAAGAAATACACAGTAGATGAATTGCAGGACAAATTTATGTAGCTCTAACAATGATCACTGAGAGGCAACAAATTAATTTGGCAACTGCTGAGCCACACACACTACTCTATAAATTGTTGTCGAATAAACCTAAACTAAGTGAATATTTTGTTAGATATGATAAAATATTAAGAAGTAAGAAGTGATTACTAGCATGCAAGGGGTTGGGTAAATGTTCAACCAATTGGCACCACCACCAATCATGTGCACTTACAAAATATCATCCCTAAACCGCATACCTTGTCGAATGGTAGATCTCAGGGAAACAAGTAGACGCAGAAATCTCCCGAATTAGAGGGGGGTCGGGGGGCAGGGGGTGGCAGGATAGGGGGTAGGGGCGGCGGCGTGGGGGTAGGGGCAGAGGTGGGGCTAGGGTGCAGCGTGGGGGGTGGGGGGCGGAGGCACGAGGTGGCCGGGATGGGCGGACCTAGGCAGGGGCAGCATCGTGGGAGGGAGTGGTAGTGAGGAGTGATTAATTGCCTGAGTGAGGAAGAGCTAGGGTTATAAGAGCACAAGCACACAATCTCAATCGGTACAATATCGAAATCGATAACAAAAAGGAGGAGCGGCACAATCGGTTTTCAATATAAACCGACACAAATTATGCCCGCATCTCAATCAGTTTTACATAGAAATCGACACAAATACTGAAACATCTCAATTGTTTTTAAAAGGAAACCTGCACAAATACTGACTGCATCTCAATCGATTTTCTGTTGAAACCGACACAAATTATGCCGACATCCCAATCGGTTTTGAATAGAAACCGACACAAATACTGATCGTATCTCAATCGGTTTTCAATGGAAACCGACACAAATAGCTAACAACACCATTTCAGCTTGTGTCATTGTCATCTAGGTTTTTGTAAGTACAGCAATAACATCTAGGTTTCTGTAAGTACAGCAATAACATGTACCATCTACAATATTCATCACTTCTATTAACAGTAAGAGTTTATAGAAGTAAAATAGAAGTTTCGAAAACTCCTATTCCATTGACCAAAAAAGGAAGCTGGCATTCATTTTCATGACAATGCTGATTTTTATGCTTGGGTCATTGTCATATATCAGTTGAGGTTTGAACTTGGAGTGTCAGGGCCTGAGATAACAATTGCCAGAGATTAGCTAATAAACTGTAGCCACAATTACTACTAACAAAAAATTCCTAAATATCTCTAAAAAGTACATGTTCTTTTGGAATCTTTAATATGTCAGACCCCAAACCTTGAAATCTTTATTTACAATACAAACATTTGAAATACATAGCATTATTTACATTCATGTCATCCCTTTATTAACAATACAACACTTCCTGATGATCTATACGCATGTAATTTGTTCTATGTGTTTCATCATCATTGCTAAGACATGCCCCATCTGCAAACGGAGGCATTTCATTGGATTAGTTGTACTTTTCTTCATCTACGACATTTTCAACTCCAACGGTCCGCCTCTTCCCATGAAGGACGACATGCAACCTCGGATTGGCCGGATCAAGCACATAGAAGTCTTGAGTTGCTTGCTTCTCAAGGACAAATGGTTCATCTTTGTAGGAGAGTCTATTGAGATCCACAAGAGCATAACCTCTCTTATCGACCTTTACTCTATGTGGAAGTACAACCCACTTACATCGAAACAATGGAACTTGATATATTCCATAGTTGAGCTTCCATATTTCTTCGATCATCCCGTAGTAGGAATTCATTGCGATTGAGGATCCTCCTTTCGAGTGATCATCAGAGAAAGCATCTATGCTCACACCACTATTTTTGACAGTACTCTTTGCATCTTGACTTTCAATGTAAAAGATGTAGCCATTAATATTGCACCCCTACCATATCTGTACATTAAATCTTGGTCTGTCAGCCAACCATTTGACATTCTCACTAACAGAGACCTTGGCCGTTTCTTTGAACCATGTGAGAAATTGTTCGTTGTGTTCTCACGTGATGGAAAGCTTATCCATATGTGGATTCTCTTCCTGTAATATCAACTTGTGCTACTCGATGTATGGATAAATTTCTGCGCTATGCTGCAAGACTGTCAAATGTGCTTTCCAATATATATCAAATTGTGGTCTCGTTAGTTTGGACCCAACTATTCCTTTGCTAGCAAATCTGCCCCCATTATGAGATATAGGAACACCAATTGCTTGTCTTTTACCTAGGCAATCTACACAGAACTCAATACCCTCTTTAGTTCCATAACCTTTAACAATACTACCCTCAGGCTTCGACCGATTCCTCACGTATCACTTTAATATACCCATGTACCTCTCGAATGGATACACATAACGTAGGAATGCGGGTCCACATATCTTAATCTCTCCAGCAAGGTGGACCATGACGTCGAAGAACAACAGGGGGAAATGCATCTCAAGCTGACATAGAGTCTACACCACCTCACTTTGTAAGTTGTCTAGCACATCGGGGTCAATAACATTGCAAGAAATTGCATTAAAGAAATAACATAGCTTCATGATTGCCAACCTGACATTCTCTGGTAGAATATTTCTGATGGCAACAGGAAGCATTTGGGTCATCAAGACATGACAGTCGTGGGACTTCACACCAAGCAACTTCACATCATCCATGGACACAAGCTTCTTAATATTTGAGGAGTAGCCCGATGGAACTTTAATACCTTAGAGACACTTGCAGAGGTCTTCTTTCTCCTTCTTGGACAGGGTGTACCATGCAGGGGAGATGTATGAACCATTTTCATCCCCCTCTATCACTGCAAGCTTGGGCCTGATTCCTATGTAGGCCATGTCGCGGCGAGCATTCACACCATCCTTGGTATTTCCAGGTATGTTCAACAGGATGCCAACCAAATCTCAACGTGCATAACACCAATACAATGCCGTACATCTAACTCTTTCCAGTATGGTAAGACCCAAAATATCGACTACTTCTTCCAAATGGTCCTGGGTCAAACAGATTTACGACTCTTTCCATACTAAACATCGATGTCCTCCACACATGAATATACTTGCCTTCCACCCATAGGCTACGGGGCAGAACGAACTTCCCTCTTCCCATCAAATTTGTCATCCATCTTACGGTATCGATAACTTAGAGGTAGAAACCTACGGTGACCCATGTAACAGTTTTCTTGGAATTTGGGACTCATAAGCTCTCAGTCTCCTCTTCACAAATATGACACGCTTTGGCTCCTTTGTATTGTAGCCCGCCAAATTACCAAGGGCCGAGAAATCACTTATGGTGCAAAATATCATAGCCCGTAGGGTGAAGTGTTCCTTTTTTGTATGTATCCCACACCGCGACCCTCTCGTTTCATAATTTTACCAAATCCTTGAATAGTGGTGCAAGGTACACGTCAAGTCATTTCCCAGTTGTTTGGGTCCTAAAATTAGCAATCGCATCATGATATACATTCGCTTCATGCAGAACCAAGGAGGGAGATTTTAGATACACAACAGAACTGGCCAGGTGCTATGATGACTTCTCAATTACCAAACTTTCAGGGATCAGTAACCCCACTGCAAGTAAACGTCCCTCGACCGTGAGGTTGTATCCCACGACTTTAAGCACGCATCCTCGAGTTCGAGCCCAGCGCCAAGCGAGCTCGAGCTCAAGCAGAAGAATGAAGACCCAGCTCGAGCTAGCAACGTCAGGCTGGGCCAGGTTTAAAGAAGCCAGCGGTTACCAAGACAAATAAAGGGCTTTAAAGATGGAGTCAAACCCAGCGTGGAAGCTACATTCTCGGGGCAGTTACCACCCGACTTTACTGCGCCCAGATCCGCGTTTGGCTCCATGCCCCCGAATTTTTTGATCGAAGCTGTATTTGATCACAGTTCATCATCATCTACCTTTCACCTCTGGGCAAGACTGGAGTAGAGCTGTTACCCGTGCTGGAGGCTCAAACCAGTATAATTCTTCATGTCAACCGCTCTCTTATTTTCATCCTTAGCGACGATCAGGGTTCATCCCCTTGGCGATCACGATCTCGGGTTCCATTCTTACATCATACCCCCCTTCCTCTTGCGGTCAGGCGATCCCGATCGTCGACAGCTGGCGCCCACTGTGGGACCCAAAAGTTTCGTTCGCTCGGAGGAACTTCATTGTTTCAACATCACCAACACCTTCGGCTTCAACAGCGATATGTCGCATTTGGTGGACTCAGATGTGGTTCCCGAGCGCAGAAGCTCCACCTCAATGTTCTCACCCTCACCACCGCCGCGTGAGCGCCTTGTCTTCATGGCTGACAGCCGTGGGGTGAGTGAGGGAGCAGAGGATCGTGCCCCGAACACCCCGGAGGAGGCACGTGGGTTGGCTCGGGCCACTATCGGCCAAGCTATCACTACTCTCCAACGGGAGGAGCATAGGGAGATTCGCACTTCGTCCAGGACTCTTAACCTTGCCCGCCTAGGCGCCTTCACCAACCGGGAGTGCCTACGAGCTATCGCCCGGGTTGTGGCCGATCCTACGCGCGCGAGTTCGGCTCTCTTCGGTCGATCAACCGGAGTTGTTTTACTCGACGGGTTCCGAGGAAAAAATGGCACCGCAGAGTAGCATGTACCTGAAATCCTAAATGCGATCGGACGAAGACGAGAGCTGTGGATTTCCTACCGACCGGAACAGCCCGTTCGGAAGTCATCAATATGTGGTTTCACGCGGACAAGGTACCTATTCTATTTTTTATTAAGAAATTCTTAATCACAGCTTATATACATTTCAATAGCAAATTAAATTAGAAGATTGCAACCTTCAAATTTCTAGCTGATTTGCTATGGATTTTCTAAATTTATACACGTTTGAACCATGTAATTTTATAGAATTGATATTTAAAGTCAATCAACAAACTATTGGAATAAATTTATATTTATTTATTCGCTGGGGGACCCTCTTTTCTGGCTTTGAACACCAAGAAAGTCCTATGTGAATATTGTACTAGTTCCATAATCAGTGACTAGTATGCACATTTACAATATTGATTTCACATCCATACACAAGTTCTCAAATTTATTATCATAACATTATTCATACATAAGGCCATGATGGCTTACTCAAACACAGTGAAAGATACAGATACTTAACAGTATGCATTGCCCAATTATCTTGCAAGCAACTGACAAGGTGTAAATCCTAGAAAAACTCAAAGTTATATTCCCCATTTCTTGCGGTAAAGTACTCGTCATCAGGGAGCATGACCTCTTCATTAACTGAATGTCAACAACATAAAGGTTTAGTACTTTCATAATAAGCAAGATTTGTAGTGTATCGCAAATGTAAATAAATGTAGGCTATGTCAAAGGAGAAGGCAACTAGGTTTATTTGCTTAATGCAAGATGGATTTGCAAATACTAATTAGTAGATTACAAGCGGAATCTTGTAAAACAATTTTGACAAGTTTATAAATAACAGGTATGAACAACATGAGTTACGAACCATTTTCTACCAACTCATGGCATAACATCTGAAACAAACTCTTCAACAACTTTCCCAAATCAACCCATTTTATGAAAATATCAAAACTCTAACTAGTATCAGTGAACCAAGTCTCCCATGACCACAGGAACAGCTTTTCAAAAAGTTTTACACTCTGTAGAGGATTACATCTTTAGCCACGAGACAAGACCAATATCCTTTTACAGCTATTTCATGCTTCCTTTGGTGTGTGGCCAGGAGATCATGACATAATTGTTACATCACCTAGACCTAACTTTGCACTAGCCTAGTGATGACAAACCCTTACTATGACGGTAGAAAATATTTGTATAATCATTGTACAACTAATGGTTATTCACCCCATTATCCCACTTCTCTCCATAGTATGGCATTCACCGTTGTATCAGCAGGCGTTATTCCCAATATCTCGGTGAGGACACCCCTTCGAGCAACCCATCTCAGAAGGCCCGTACTACTTCGGCCTTTCAATGTGCGAATCTAGACCTAGGCAACTTAATTGGTTAAGGCTATCCCATAATAACACTTGTGGTTGCACTGCTCATTCTTGGATTATTGCAACACTAAGATCGGTACTTAATCCGACCTGGGTGATAACACACCCCGTACACTACGTGCAAGTCACATGCACATCCGACTATTGCCATATTTCATCCGTGTCAAACCGTTATTTTATCTTTCATTTTTTATATGAAAATAGTAGGACCATGTTTCCCATAATGTCCATAATCATTGTTCTCCGAACAAATAGCATATCCGTCTATTTGTTCGCCTAGTCTAAAGCATAAATAAGCGGATGCATATATATACTCAATTATACCCAATTGATATTTTTAGAATATTTATACTCATCTTAGGGTTATCAAGGATCATATGTCAATATTTATTAAGGAAGTTCCATGAGTTAGGGTTATATCTACCAGTACCCATAATATACCGACGTTTACTGAAAATAGAGTTGTTTGTAATGAGATGCTCGAAATTAAAAACAACTATGTGTATATATGCATCTGATTTAATTAATATAGTTTCCTTTCCTTTACTGATATTGCTTCATCTACAATTCCATATACATTATACATTATGTCAAGAAGGCCAAACTCTGGATTTACCTTAGCAATGAAGGTCTGTGTCAATCTTCATCATAGACGATTCTATAATAGAACCATCTGGTATATTTTGTATCACAGACGGTTCTAATACATAACCGTCTGCGATAAAAAATATCACAGTTGGTTCTAATATAGAACCGTCTGTGATAAAATAATATCACAGACGGTTCTATTTACAAACCGTTTGTGATCTTTTTATAACAGACGGTTCTAAAATAGAACCGTCTGTGGTATGGGAGACCTATAAAAAGGCCACTCTTGCAGATCATTCATTCTCCACCCATGCGCTCAAAACCCTAGCTTCGTCTCCGTCCCCACGTCGACGCCTCCCCATCGCCGACGCCGCCCCCGTCGACCCCTCCCCATCGCCGACGTCGCCCCCTCGCCGACGCCTCCCCATCGCCGACGCCACCCCCTCGTCGACCCCTCCCCATCGCCGACGCCGCCCCCTCTTGGACCCGCCTCGTCCGCGTCACGCCGCCGACCGCCTCATCCCCGTTACCGAGCCGAGGTATGGCTCCCATCTCTTCCCTCTCTCCCGAAACCCCGGCCCTCTCTTCATCTATATTGGACTGATTCATTTTGTTAGATCTCTTGCTGAAAAAATACATTGAACCCATTCCCTCTCTCCCGAAACCCTGGCCCTCTCTTCAGAGTATTGTGTATCATGTATGAGCTACCTGGATGTTGTGATTGGATTGTGTCAGCAAATGTGCTCACACCTGGATACGCTAGTTTGAGCGTTGTGTTTTATCAAAATTAGTGGCGATAGTAACATGGGTGGATGCACTTGCATGCTACAACTACAAGTTTGCAAAGCTTTAAAATCATGTGTAATTTGCCCAAGATCGATAGGCCTTAAAATGGTATAGAACCATCCCCAATATTTACAGTTTCTTTTCCCTCTTTAATTTAGGTTGTCACATATTACAAATTGCAATGCTATCATGAAAAATGATATTGATTTTTAGCTGAAGTATTCATTGGTGCTGTACTTGTATGGTGGACAAGTCATGCCACTTAGTTTTGTATGTTGTCACTTGTAAGCAGTATTAATTCTCATGAATTGTTTTGTATGTTGTCACTTGTAAGCAGTATTAATTCTCTTCACTTACCTTCTCTTAAATTTGCTTCTCTGAACTACCTTTGTACCCATTAAATAAAAGCAGCCATCAATTGGTAGCCTTCCATGTTTGTTTACTTTTCTTTCCTGTTGAGCCACGACAACCAGCCTAGATTGCAAGATGGTGTCCCCTCATTCACCGTCTGAAGGATGTGATGAGTCATCGAAAAGAAAACCTCCTCGAGGTCCAAGAGGAGCAAATAAAAGGCCCACGGAACGATATACCATCACGGCGGTTGGTCAAAAGGATGGGGCCCCCACCGAACCAAGAAAGGCGGTGAATGAATTTAGGACATTGTGTGGGATAGTCGCACAGGAACGGGTCCCCATCACCTGTCCATCCTGGAAGTCGCTAACTGATGAGAGCCGCAACGACTTGGTGACAGAAATTATGTCTTCGTTTGATATCCTAGAAGACTTTGTGAGCTTAGTGCAACGGTATGCACTGCTAGTGGCGGGAAAGGCATGGAAGAATTTCAAGAGCACGCTTGTCAAGGAATATGTCAATAAGGACAGGACTCCCTTCTCTAAGTACGGGTTCATTACTGAGGACGTATGGCAAAATTTTGTTGAGGCGAAGACGACAGATGAATTCGTGCGTCAAAGTGAAGCCCACAAGGCCCTGCAGGCAAGGAACACCCACCCCCACAGACTTGGCACCACTGGGTACGCGGGGAAAAGGGACCAATGGGAGAGGGAGGACGAGGAGGCCTGTGTACCATTTGCATGTATCGTTGACCAACGCGCCAGAGACTGGCTGAGAGCAAGGTCAAGTGCCACGTCTTCCGGCATTGTCTCCTTTACAAACCCCGTGGACGAGGAAGTCTGCCAACGACTGGTAAGATATCAGACTTCCAATTTTGTACGTAATTAGTCCGTAATTTCGTAAGTGAGTTAACTTTTCGGGATCTTGCAGGTAGCGTTGAGTACACAATCTTTCGAGGGCAATTTTTTGCCAGACAGGGAGAAAGATGTACTCTCCACAGCCTTGGGAAACAAGGAACACCCTGGTCGCACGCGAGGCACTGGGGTTTTTGTTCCTGAAGTCGAGATTTCAAAGCGACTCGAGACAAATACCGGAGTAGGAAGAGAACCAAAGCAGAGCGAGAGGAACAACTGGTACAAAGTATTGAGGAAAGACTAAGAGAAGAATTCAACAATAAGATAAAAAGCCTCGAGGAAAGGCTCAATAATTAGCCTGTGCAAGTCCTAGATGTATGTAGGCAAATCAGCCCCACTACCAAAAAGAGTAGCTGTGCGTTCGCCACTCCCATAGATGAACATGGGAAATATCCTGTTTGTGAAATCAATGTACTTATATATATGTCTTGAATGCTCCATACAAATAGTTGTTGGACGCAATAGCTAATTGTGTACCGTTATGTAGGTGGCCACGCGGTGCACTCTCCAAGTGAGACTTGTCCATGGTACCATTCTTATTCCGGCTGCTTCGGGGGTCACGTATCCGTTTATTGAAGGGGCGCTGGTGCACGGCACCCTTGTGGCACCGGGATTCACGAAGGTTAGTGTGGACGGTGTAAACGATAATTTCAAGACCGTCCCACTACCGATGCCCCCAAACGACAAGATTGTGACACTGGGGGACGCCATTCACACTTTTATCCAGTGGCCCAGTAGCGACATCTCCATGGACGCCCGTCCTCCATCACCGAAGCTTCCCCAACTGCCTGAGTCATATGCTGCACCTCACCGAAGCACCAAATCGGCTCCCGTGCCCCTGCATCAAAGGACATTCAGTGGGATGGTGCCCACTCGTCTCCTGTGCAGACTCCTTATGGCAGAAAAAAAGTCAAGTCCAGCAAAGCAGATCACGAAGAAATTGGACTATCCAATTGCCCCGCTGGCCCGAGTATACCAGCTAGGAGAGCCTTTTATAACAGGAGAGCGCATGAAGAACCTTTCTATTGCTTGCGTTAGATTGCAGAATTGGTGCATGGAACAGGCTAAAAAGCCGACTTCAAGGACCTTTTTGACGTCTTCAACCTCGACGCCCTCGACGCCGCGCTCTTGAGATGCTGGATATTGTAAGTGTGTGCATTCACAGTCTACATTCGTGTAATATCGATAAAAGTCATATATATATATGACTCAATGCTTTCGTATATTTAGATACATGATCTGGGAAGCGAGACAGAACGAACAACCGGTGAGTTTCTTGGACCCACACATAGTCTCCAAGCAAACAATGGACAGAGATTACGGATTTGTCGATAAATACGTCGGAGAGGCCTTGGCGGCTCAAAAAGATAAATAGTTCATACTTTTACCCCACAACCCAGGGTAAGTGCTAGTTTGATTTGCACTATGCTCACAACTCTGTTCTGTTAATTGACCATGCCGACATACCTGTGTAGGTTTCACTGGGTTCTCATTGTAATTCATCCATCGACAAATCGGGTTATTTACCTTGATTCCTTACAGAGTGGCAGCCACGACTTACAACCTAACGCAAATTAATCACCAGGTAATTAATCACGTTTCCTCCAAAGATAACATGGTCATGTAGGTTGTTCAAACGTGTATGTTTCTCCTGGAATAGCTGAGGCTAACCTCTTGCAATCACTTAGCGCGTTCAAAGTGTACAAATCTTATGGAGGGCCTTCTGGCAAGGACAGGGCGAAGCTGAATCACGATTTTAAGTTTTGGTATCCGCTGTACACAATAATCCTATGTAAACTATGTAATAATGATTCTGGAACTAACCAAATCTATATTTGCAGTGCCACCAGCAGGGAAAGGGAAATAACCGTTGTGGATTTTACGTTTGCCACAACATGGAACTCCTTGTCACTAAGAAAACGCCCAATCGGGTAACAACTGCATTGAAAGAGGTTGATCTGGAGCAAATTCGAGGACAGCTTTGTGCCTTCTTGCTCAGTCAAGTTTTAAACAAAAAAGGCGAGTTCCACGCTGCCGTATAACTTGAGGAGTCGTATTTTTTCTGAATTACCATTTGGGTTAATTGTCAAACTTGTGTTGTGGATTTGTAAATTGTAGTTGTTTATTCTATTAATTGGTTAATGCTATTGAGTTACATTTGGTTAATATATCTGAGTTCATTTCTGAAAGAGATGTGCTGTGCAATATTAATCTATATGTAATATGCTTGTATTGTGATGTAATCGATAAGTTGATTGATGAATTGGATGTAATGCCCGTAATATGAAATGGTTGTAATGTTTTGTAACATGAGTTTAGTTATTCGTAATCTGCTTTTTCAGAGGCGTGGCTAGCATTTCCGAGGCTAGCCAATAAATAGAAAAATGGTTGTCTGTTGAAGTCTTCTCACGCACGGTTTTAATTAAAACCGGTCTGCGTGATATAAAGATGTAATAGACGGTTTAAAACTAAAACCGTGCGTGATGTAATGATATAACAGACGGTTTCAAACAAAACCGTCGTGATATCATCACAACACGAGCGGTTTTAAATAAACCGTCGTGATGTGATGATATCACAGACGGTTTTAGTTTAAAACCATCTGTGATATATTATATCACGCAGCGGTTTCTAAACCATCGTGATATCCGCCGTAACATCATCGACATATGGTTACTGACGCGCCCGGGAAACCATCTGTGATGACGGTTCCGAACCGTCTGTGATAAGCTTTTCTGTAGTAGTGGATATTGCCGGTCTAAGATAAGCTAACGATAGTTAGCTAAGATTAGGTTTGTTGTATTTAGTTGTTATGCTATCTATGGCTAAGCTTATCTGGTTGTTGCACAATGTAATCTATTGACGAGTTTCATCGCTCTATATCAACATGCAGGTAACGCACGACCAAGGTGTGACTGCTTCCACCTAATTGCTTCCGCACCTGTGTTAGTTTTTCATGGTATCAGAGCTGCATCGAGTAGATTCCTATGTCTGGCGTCTCCTTCTCATCAGGATCCACCATGAACTCCTTGATCACTCATCCCGTTTCGGAGAAGCTCGCCAAGCACAACCATGCAACATGGAAAGCACATATCATCGCCACAGTGCGTGGCGCTCGTCTAGAAGGCTACCTCACCGGCAAGGTCAAAATGCTACCATCGAGATTGACGGCAAAGACGGTGACAAGGTCGCCAATCCTGCCTATGAAGATTGGTTAGCTTCGGACCAGCAAGTCCTTAGCTTCCTCCTCGCCTCCGTGTCCAAGGAAGTCTTGGCCCAGATCGCGGCTAAACAAACCGCAACAGAGGCTTGGCGTGCGATCGAGGCTATGTTCGTGTCATAGACAAGAGCCCACGCGGTGAATACATGTCTGGCTCTGTCCACCGCCCAGAAAGGAAACATGACGGTGGCCGAATACGTCGGGAAGATGCGATCTCTCGACGACGAGATGGCTGCAGCAGGACAACCTCTCAACGATGAAGAATTGGTGGAGTACATCCTCACCGGGCTGGACTATGACTACAATTCGCTAGTGTTCGCCGTTCTCGCTCGATCTGATCAGATATCGGTGAGTGAGCTGTACTCTCAAATGCTCACTTTCGAGACTCGGGTAGATTTGTGAAACAATGGCAACTCGTCTGGGTCCTCTGCCAATATTGTAAATCGACGAGGGCGCGGTGGCACTGGCGGTTTGGGCGTGGCGGCCATGGAGGAAGGGGCGCCAACGCCCCGGCACAGCGCGGCGGACACGGAAACAACTCCAGCGGCAACACCTTTCGCTAAGGTAGCAACGTCCCACGCGCCAACAACAACAACAGCAGCTCAGATCGGCCGATCTGCCAAGTCTGCTTCAAGACTGGCCATACCGCAAATCGGTGCTGGCATAGGTTTGATGAGAATTTTGTTCCTGATCAAAGACATGCTACTACTGCTGCTACAAGCTCATATACTGTGGACACCAATTGGTACACAGACACGGGAGCCACTGATCACATAACAGGAGAACTAGAGAAGCTGTCCTTCAGAGACAAATACAATGGCGGTGACCAGATTCACACGGCAAATGGGGCAGGTATGGACATTAGTCATATTGGTAAAACTACTATTCATACCCAGAATCGTAATCTTGATTTAAATCACGTCTTCCATGTTCCACAAGCCACAAAGAATCTTGTTTCCGTTCATCGTCTCGCTACAGATTATAATGTCTTTTTTGAATTTCATCCTAACTTCTTCTTGATAAAGGATCGGGACACGAGGAACACTCTTCTTAAAGGGAGATGTCACAAAGGACTATATCCTCTGCCTTCAGCACCACCATCCACAAAGCAAGCCTTTGAAGTTACCAAACCATCTTTTGGCAGGTGGCATAGCCGCCTTGGTCATCCTGCAGCCCTATTGTTCAAAAAATTATCAATAACTTTAATCTTCCATGTCATATTGAGTCCAATAAAGAGTCTGTGTGCGATGCTTGTCAGCAAGCAAAGAGTCATCAGTTACCATATCCAAAGTCCTCTAGTGTTTCGAGTCATCCCTTAGAACTTGTTTTTTCAGATGTATGGGGGCCTGCACCCGACTCTGTTGGCAGATATAAGTACTATGTGAGTTTTATTGATGACTTCAGCAAATTCACTTGGATTTATCTCCTTAAATTCAAGTCTGAAGTTTTCCGAAAATTCCATGATTTTCGTAACCTTGTTGAACGACTCTTTGATCGAAACATCATTACTATGCAAACTGATTGGGGTGGTGAATATGAGAAACTTCATTCTTTTTTCACCAAGATAGGCATATCTCATCATGTATCTTGCCCTCATGCACATCAGCAAAATGGATCTATTGAGTGAAAACATAGGCACATTGTAGAGGTTGGCCTGTCTCTTCTTGCTCAAGCTTCCATGCCACTTAAATTTTAGGATGAAGCTTTTCTTGCTGCAACTTTTCTAATCAATCGCACCCCTAGTAAATTTATCTCCTATGCTACACCCCTAGAGCACCTATTCAATGTCAAACCTGAATATTCATCTCTAGCATCTTTGGTTGCGCTTGTTGGCCCAATTTACGACCATATAATCAGCGCAAACTTCAATTTCGCTCCAAAGAGTGCGTTTTTCCTAGCTATAGCAACTTGCATAAGGGGTTCAAATGCCTTGATGTTGCTACTGGGCACATATACATCTCTCGCGATGTAGTTTTTGATGAAGGCATTTTTCCCTTTTCCAAATTCCACTCGAATGCTGGCGCAAGGCTGCAATCCTAAATCCTTCTCCTTCCTCCAACTTTGCTTGCTTCCAGTTCGGTGCCTTCTGGGGATGACTGTGTAGTTGATCCATTGATTAATGCCCCTACTGCTGATGAGTTTTTTGCAGACACTAATGGTTCACAGGGTATATCTGGAGCCGTATCTGATCTTGGCACGGGATTCCGTGCTGATCTGCCGACGCGATCTGCTCCGGGATCAGTCCCTATGCACTCTCTTCAGGATGGCGGCACGCGTTCAGCGCCCCCACGCCTGTCGCGACCGGGGAGGCAGCCCTGCTGCGGCTGTGGTGGACGACGCGACAGCTGATTCGGCTGATTCTCCTGCGGGATTGAACGACGACATAACTAGAGATCCTCCCGTGCAGGCATCGGTGCAGGAACATGTGCCTGCTGCAGCAGCGTCACAGCGACCACACAACAGGCTTCAGGCTGGCATCAGAAAAACCAAGGTATATAGTGATGGTACTATTCGCTACAACTGTTTTGCTTCGTCTGGTGAACCACAATGCATAGAAGAAGCTCTAGGAGATAAACATTGGAAACTTGCAATGGATGTTGAATATGATGCATTGGTTAAGAATAAAACATGGAACTTAATTCCACCCCAGAAAGGCAGAAACATAATAGACTACAAATGGGTTTATAAGATCAAATGTAAAGCTGATGGGAGCCTAGACAGGTATAAAGCTAGACTTGTCGCAAAAGGGTTTAAACAGAGATATGGCATAGATTATGAAGATACTTTTAGCCCGGTTGTCAAGTCAGCTGCTATCAGAATAGTGATCTCCATAGTTGTATCTAGAGGATGGAGTCTTCGTCAACTAGATGTTCAAAATGCCTTTTTGCATGGTTTTCTAGAAGAAGAGGTATACATGAAACAACCCCTAGGTTATGAGGATTAAACCAAACTTAATTATGTATGTAAGTTGGATAAGGCACTGTATGGCTTGAAACAAGCACCAAGAGCATGGTACTCTCGGCTGAGTGTTAAATTGCTGAGCCTTGGGTTTAATCCTTCAAAAGCAAACACTTCTTTGTTCTTTTTCAACAAAGGGGGTGTCATTATATTTGTGCTGATATATGTGGATGATATAATAGTTGCAAGCTCAACACATGATGCTACTCAAGCTCTATTACACCAGCTCGGTCAGGAATTTGCGCTCAAAGATTTAGGCCAGCTTAGCTACTTCTTGGGAATAGAAGTGAATCAGATACGAGATGGCATAATATTGACTCAAGAAAAATATGCCTCTGATTTATTAAAGAGGGTCGGCATGACCGACTGTAAGGCGGCAACCACACCTTTGGCAGCAAATGAGAAGCTTTCGACATACATCTAAAGGGACTCCTTTAGGACCGAATGATGCAACTCAGTATAGAAGCATTGTTGGTGCCCTTCAGTACTTGACTCTTACAAGGCCTGATCTTGCATTTCCTGTTAATAAAGTATGTCAATTCTTGCACAATCCCACAGTGGTTCATTGGGCGGCTGTGGAGAGAATTCTGAGATATCTAAAACAATCAATCAAAGTTGGGCTAAAAATTGGCAAATCCAGCTCTTTTCTGGTCAGTGGTTTTTCAGATGCGATTGGGCTGGCTGTCTTGATGATAGGAGATCTACAGGAGGTTTTGCTGTGTTCTTAGGTTCTAATCTGGTGTCATGGAGCGCACGCAAACAACCCACAGTGTCGAGATCAAGTACAGAAGCTGAATACAAAGCTGTAGCCAATGCAATAGCGGAGATTATGTGGATTCAAACACTTCTACAAGAACTTTGGCATTGACTCTCCACGTGCTGCTAAGTTATGGTGTGATAATATTGGAGCTAATTAAGTATCTTTCTGCAAACCCTGTTTTTCATGCACAAACCAAACATATTGAGGTTGATTATCATTTTGTAAGAGAACGGGTTTCAAGGAAATTATTAGATATTGATTTCGTTCCTTCAGGAGATCAAATTGCAGACGGCTTCACCAAGGCGCTTCCTACACGACAACCGGAGAACTTCAAGCACAATCTCAACCTAGCACGGTTGTGATTGAGGGGGGTTGTTAGATAAACATGTCCTGTATCACCGCAACAACTTGTGATATTGCCGGTCTAAGATAAGCTAACGATAGTTAGCTAAGATTAGGTTTGTTGTATTTAGTTGTTATGCTATCTATGGCTGAGCTTATCTGGTTGTTGCACAATGTAATCTGTTGACGAGTTTTTCATCGCTCTATATCAACATGCAGGCAGCGCACGGCCAAGGTGTGACTGCTTCCACCTAATTGCTTCCGCACATCTATTAATTTTTCACTGCCCTGCGTGTCATCACTGCTACCGCAGCCATGCTGCCACGAGCGCCAACGCCATGACCGGGCCTCCATGCATCGCACCGCCGCCTGCATAGTACCGACCACGTCTTGGCCTTCCTTGTCTTCGCGCTGCCACGCTGGGCCACGGGCTTAGGTTGGCCCAGCCAAGTTACGTCTGCTGGTCGTGCCGCTTTCTCCTGTTGTCCACGCGCCACGCTGCCACGAGCTGCTAAGCTACTGCCAAGGCAGCGCTGTGAGCCATCGCGTGCTGCCATGGTAGCGCTCCTCACTATTGCGGCCACCAGCTGAGCCACCGTTGAGAGCTGCCATGCCGCTACCGAGCTACTGCCATGGCTGCGCTGTGAATCGTCGCGAGCTACCGTGGCAACGCTCCTCGCTGCCATGGCCACCAATAGAGGCGCCGCTGAGAGCTGCCACGCTGCTGCCGAGCTACTGCCCTGGCTGCGCTGTGAGCCATTGCGAGCTGTCGTGGTAGCACTCCTTGTAGCCTTGGCTACCAGCCGAGCTGCCGCTGAGAGCTGGCACGCTGCTGCCGTGGCAGCGTTTGGCCACGTCATGCTGCTGCCGTGGCAATGCCGTGGCTGCACTGTGCTGACCCTTTGCTTCTCCTTCCTCCTCCCTCCAAATCACCCCAAACAACTGTGCATGCAAAAAAATTCTACGGGAATGTATTCCAATGGTATCGCATGCAAGGCTCGATTCTTTGTTTTTGGTTGAGATTGAGAAGAGAGAAGGTGGAGGAGAGGGAGAGCTTCCTTTGTGTTCTTTGCGGCCTGTTCTTGCTGCCTAGGAAGAAAGTGGCAAGAGGGGGAGGCTTGGCAGTGAAAGAGAAGGGGAGGCATGAGTGAAAAATAAGGAGGGCAGTGCAATGATAGGGGTTCAGTGAGGAAAATAGTAAAGGATGGGTGGCTTTTAATGCTGTTGCCCCGTTCTTCCTTTTGGCTTGCTGTTGGCATTTTGGTTTGGATCTGTTGTGTTGGTAGGGAAGAACGAACATTCTGTAATGGGAAAGCAGACATACAAGTTTTTGGTCTACAGGTTCCTGACGTGAAATTTTAAACCTAAAACTAAATATAATTTGCGTCTTCCATTCACCGATGCCAATTAAATTATCAACCAACTGTTGAAAATTGGAGCCGAAAATCAGGGTGTTACACAAAGAAATAATTGTAAGAAAAAAAGTTAAATAATACCAAATTTGAAATAAAATTACAGAAATAGGTTTGTCTAGATTTTATAAGGTTTTAGGAATTGGTTTCACGATTTTTAGAGGTCATTTGTGAAGACTACGGATTTTCAACTCCTAAATGAGCTACTAGTCATTTTTTATATAGAAGTTTATTTATAAGAAGTTTAAATTTTGACCTACTATTACAAAACATAAAACACATGTTTTTATACAAGTTTAGGTTCTGGTTTTATGAATTTTTGGTGATCAATTTCAATAGCCTTGTTTATTTGAATTTTCAAGTTGGAATGATTTATCTCATGATGAACCTATATGCAAACAGATCCTAATATCAAATATTTTTGTATAAACAGAGAGATTATAATTTTAACAGAGCATAGAAATTGGTTTCATTAAATTTGGAATTTATTTGCAATAGATATGAACATTTGAATTCTGAATGCAATGGAAATTAACCTATTTATGAATTCAATTCAAACTAAGTTTAAATTCAAATATTTTTTTAGAAATGGAGTGCTTATGGTCTCAGGAGCATATATAAATTTGTTTCATCAAATTTGAATTTTATTTAAACAAATTCTAATTTGGGCATAGTCTAGGTTTTTGCTCAAATTTGAATTTAAATCTTTCACAGAGATCAAATTTGAAATATTTTTGCGTAAGCATAAAATATATGATTTTAGAAAAATTTAGGAACTTGTTTGGCTAGATTTGGATCAAATTTGCAAAAGTTATGTCTAATGGAATCTTGTAGGTTCTGTAAATTCACTAAAATCGAAAATACACCTCCAATATAGAGAAAATGCCTTTTGACTTTTTCCGGGTTTTTGATTTCACACTGATACTGACTCTGGGGGCCCACTGGTCAGTGCCTTGGCTCAACTAGGAGTGGCAGAAGCTGACAAGGGAGGCCAAGGGTTAGTGAGCCAAAAACAGGGGCGGCATAGTTCTGGAGGTCGTCAATGGCGGAGGAGGGCCGGAGGTGGCCAGGGCTTGGCTCGGTGAGCAAGAGGGTGACCTAGGTAAGCTCTGGGGTGACTCGACGGCAGCGGAGTAGGGCCAGAGGAGGCTAACAGTGAAGAGGGGCGGCTGTGGAAATGGCAGCGAGCCGCAGGAAGGTTAGGGACGACTTATGCTTGGAAGAGCTAGGGAACAAGCATCCATGGGCTAAGCGGAACTTGTATTGGGATCGTATCGTAAAGGGGAAGAGTTGAAGAGAGCTGGCAACGTGCATCAGAGTCGAGGAAGATGGGTGCAGCTGCGGCGGTGCTACGGGCAATCGAAGCTGAAATCAAGAGTGGTAGAGGGTTTAAGGATCTATGAGGAAGTCCCAGGCTCAATGAATTGAGAAGACACTCAACGTAACGCTCCAATCGAGTTTCGGCTTCAGCTTCGTGTTTACTAGCAATGGCCGAAAATGGCAGAGCTTGGGCCTCGGCTGAGACGGCAGGAAGGTAAGGAGGGTGTGGGAGACAATTGCAGCCAATGCACGACTTAAATAGCCGAGGGGGAAGAGGCTGGCGGCTTTGCTTGCACATTAGGTAAACGGAGGAAAAGGTCGGCACCTCGGCGAGCCCAGTTGGCCATGGTGTCAGCCAGAGGAGAAGGTCTGTTGGCTAGAGCGAGCTGGCGCATTCTAGTGCAGTGGCTAGCTATCAAAGCTCTGCCACGGGGAGGAAATGCGTAAAGTTCGGCTACCACATCAGGGCTTCGGCAAAGACCGAGCAATAGGGGAAAAAGAAAGGAAAGGGGGTTGGCTGGCTGACCGGTGGGGCCAAGGGAGAAGACCTAAGGCTACCAAGAGGGCCAAGGATGCTAGAGGTACAGAAAACTGATGAGTGGGCCCACGGTAGTAGAGAGACGGAGAGAAGGGCTAAATGAACTCAGATTTTAAATTTTCTAGCAGTTAGGGCTTTCCAAATTGTTTGAGCAGATAAATCAGGTTTACCATTTTTGAAACATTTTGACAAGGATTCTAGTGAGCTATTCAAGCTACCATAAAATTTTCAGATGATGGTCAAACATGAGGAATTTTATAAAATTCTGAAAGGGCTACTAGTTCATTCAAGTAGCTTCTATTTTTGATTTTTCAGAGGTAATAAATGAGGTTAGTTTATCTTGAAAATTTTCATGTATGGTTATTTGGTGTTGAATATCATATTGTAAAATTTTCATATCTTGATCATGCTCGAGGATTTATAAAAAAATCTGACAGTCTTTCTGCTTTCCCTCCTAGTTGTTGCTTAGATTTTTCTTAAACATTAAATGGGTTCAATTTTTTTCTAAAACTCTTAGGGAATGATAATAGGGTTAATTGGAATTTAAATAAATTTTCTAAGTATTTTATATTTTTTTTATTTTGTAACTTAAAATTAAGAATTCACTTCTTAAACATCAAAAGCATTTATTTAATTGGGAACGATTTAGAGAAATTTAGTAAAAGTGAAAATCAACTTAAGGCCAAAATTAAAATGAAAACTTTCAATTTCACTTCCTTTTTATTTTGAGGCTGATAAGTCAAACTTTGGAATACATTTTTATTTATATGCCAAACTTTTTTAGAAAATTTTATTATAAAATTTGAATGTATTTCTATTAATTAAATAATCTGCATGCATAAGAAAATGGATTATATCTGGTTGCATCTTCGAGGCTAAAGTGTCGGGACCCGGATTTGCAAATCCGAAACCCTCTGTGTATACTGCACTAGTCAAGGATCACGCTAGTGCACACAGTGGAAACATAGATGAAATATCACCCCATACAACGAATTAACTAAGAAGAAGCAAATTATTATTGAATAAAGCAAACGACCTTATGGTCAATGTTTACACCATTATGCATTAAGGCTTAAGAAACAAATACTATTGCAGCGGAAAAGGTAACTTGAACCATTCGACATGCCACAGGCAATAAATGCTGGGAACGCCTTCCTAATCCACGTAGTCTTCATAGAATTCCTCCTCATGATATTCATTATCTCCTTGAGAATCGATCAACAAGGGCATAAAGCCGTGAGTACAAAGGTACTCAAAGAAGCCGTAGGGAATTGATGCAATATATTTATGCACGGCTTGACAAGGATGGCTATATAGTTCATTTGCAGAAAGCAATACTTGATTTGAAATACAATAAATAGATTGAAAGCATATTTATGAAAACATAAATAAATAACTGGTAGTTCAAAGATAGACAACAAAACAACAGTGAACTCCCCGTTCACATCCCAACAATTCCACATTCCACATTTTATGAAACACTCTAACCACGTGTGAAATTCCCGGGCTATGTCCATGACCGCGGACGCGGCTATTCGAATAGTTTTACACTCTGCAGAGGTTGTACAACTTTACCCACAAGACATGAATATCTCTTTGTGCAAACGTTACTAACACACTTCCTTTGGTGTGTCGCGGAGATATCATGACAAAGCCTTTACAATGCAATCGTCTAAACTGAGACGCCGCTAAGGTTTAGCCCATTAGGGCCCCCTCTTGCGCCTTTGCGAATCTACCGTCCATCCGGAACCCACACCACCAACTGGCGATTACTCAAGACTAGACATTGCAAATTAATTAGCTAGGTCTGTCCCATTCCAGACATGTGGTAGTACGGTTAGGCCCAGTTCAATGGCGCACAAGATTAAGTCCTTAAGTTGTCTCAAGCAAGACATCCACATCCCAATGTGCTAGAAAGCACCCCCTTTACTACACGATCACTTGCCCGAGGGAAAACAATTCGTTCAACCAAGACCAATGGCAAACCCCGCTATGGTACAACAAATTTTACAACAGTGGCTAACGGCCACGATTCAATATCTCATTAAGTCAATATTAACATTATTCACATGTGACATGAATCCCAACGTATATGTAAGCATGTCTAAGCACAGCTACGATAACCCAATGTTGGTATAATGATTATGTCCAACTAGTAATGTCCCAACCTAGGTCTAGCAATGGATACATGGCATACAACTAATCAAGGTGGCATAATGTTAACTAGGTATACATCTACTCCCATTAAATAAGCATTGATACACAAAGTAGCATGCAATTGTATAAAAGTAAATTACTTTTGCAAACATGGGATCAATATGATCAAAGGTTACGACTTGCCTTGCTGATCTAGTGCTGAATCTTGGTCTTCGAAGTCTTCGTTCGCTCCCTCTGAATTAGCGTCTACCGGAAAAGAAGCAAAGAAACCAAATAAATACAAAACAGAGACTCAAACAAGCTCAAAACTGAAAATAAATGGCTCTGGAAGATAGATCTTGATTTTAGAAAAATTTACAAACTTGAATCGCCACAATCGGAGTTCGTATGAGCGAGAACGGGCCTCCGAAAGATTAAATTCAGAGAAAATACAGAAAATAAGAAAATCAGAATTTCTGGATTTATTTTTGTACTGGAAAAGCGATTTATTGCGCAATCGCTGACGTCATTGGGTTCACGGTGAACTGGGTCCACGGCACGACGGTTGTCCACCATGCACCTGGCTCACGGCCGTGACGTCAGCGCTTGCGTCGGCGAGGGCTGAGGTGGCGACAGAGGTGGCGTTGACGCGGCGCACACGCGAGCGGCTGACGCGGCAAGCCACGCGTCGCTCATCGGTGGCACGGCCAGATCGGTCGGCTGAGAAGCGGGCTGCGGCGGAGGTGACGCGGCGCGACGGGAGCGTCCGTGAGAAGATCGGACGGTGAGATTTTCGATACAACGCGACGGCGAGGGCGGCGGCGCAACTCATCGCAGACGAAGAAGACGCCACGACCGACGGTGGATACGCGACGGATCGGGCGCGAGACCAGACGCACCGGGAAGAGGATGACGTGGGGAACGCGAGAAGACCAACGGCTTCGGCGGATACGCACCGACGGCGAAGAAGAAGGCGGCGGAAGGCTCGGGCACGGGAGGAACTCCGGTGAGCGCAAGCGGTTAACAAGGCGACTAGAGCAGCGGAAAAGAGGCAAACGAGGTGGCGGAGCGAGGAGAACCTCGGGAGGCGGTTTTGCGGCGCTTAAATAGGGCTCGGGAGGCGTGTGGGGCACGGACTCCAAGACGGCGCCGACACGAACTCGGATGGCGGCGACGGCGGCTAGGGTTTGGCTACGCTGGTGGCGTGGCACAATCCCAGCCCTCCACGCGCGAGGCGCCGATCGACGCCATGCGCGCGGCCGGGCGAACAGCCGAGCGAGCAGCCGGCGAGGTGGCTGGGCCGAGGCGACGCGGAAAAGAAGTGGACCGCAAAGGATTCGGCCCGGAGGGCTTTTTGAAAATTAAAATCATTTTCTGATTTAAGATAAATCCATAATTTCAAATAAATGCAAATAAATTCAAATAAATAGCAAATAAATTCAGAAAAATCTCCAAAAATACAAAAAAAATCCTTGGAGCACATGGAGCCCAACTAAAATTGAAATTATTTTATTTGATGAATAGTTTAGTCAAATTAAATCCTTCCATTAATAGAAAATTCAAATTAAGCTGGTATTAATTCAAGAGAGTGCAAATGGTTTATTTTTGAAACCAAAACATTCCAAAAATTCAAATTTTGGGATGTTACAAACCTCCCCCCCCCCTTAATTGAAATCTCGACCTCGAGATTCAGGCTGGCTAGGGAATAGGTGGGGAAACTCGGACTTCAAATCCTCTTCGCACTCCCAAGTTGCTTCCTCTTCTGAATGATTGCTCCACTGGACCTTGCAAAAACGGATAATCTTGCTCCTCGTGATACGCTCTGCTATATCCAAAATTTTCACTGGTTGCTCCTTGTAGGTAAGATCCTCCTGCAAATCAATGGCTTCCATTGGCATCTGTTCCTCTGGCATACGCAGGCATTTCTTCAACTGCGATACATGGAACACATCATGGATTCCGGCAAAAGACTGAGGCAATTCTAACTTGTAGGCAACCTCTCCTCTCCGTTCCAAGATTTTGAACGGTCCCACATATCTAGGGGCAAGCTTTCCTTTTACGTGAAATCTCTTAACTCCTTTGAGAGGGGTGACTCTGAGATAAACATAATCATTGGGCTCAAAACTTAAATCTCTGCGACGATTATCTGCATAACTCTTCTGTCTGCTTTGAGCGATCTTCAACCTGTCTCGAATCAATTGGACTTGCTCTTCGGCTTCTTGCAGTATGGCAGGACCAAATAGTTGCCTTTCTCCTGACTCCTTCCAGTTGAGAGGGGTTCTGCACTTTCTCCCATATAAGGCTTCGAAATGTGACATTTGCAAACTGGCTTGATAACTATTGTTGTACGAAAACTCGGCATAGGGCAAACACTTGTCACTTAGCACCATAAGTTAAGGCACAAGCCCTTAACATATCCTCAAGAATCGATTCACACGCTCGATCATCCATCGGTTTGAGGTGATAGGCGATCTTGAATCGAGATGAGTTCCCATGGCTTCATGCGGACTCGCCAAAAAGCGAGAGGTAAATTGGCTTCCTCTATCGGACACTATCTTCTTAGGCACTCCGTGAAGACCGCGATCCTTGACATATATAATTCCGCTAATTTATCTCTGCATAGGTAGTCTTAAGCTGGAATAAAGTGAGCTACCTTAGTCAATCGATCCACTATTACCCGGATCGAGTCATAACTCTGCTTGGTCTTAGGAAATCCGTAATGAAATCCATACCAATTTCTTCCCACTTCCATTCGGAATCTTCAATGGTGCAGCAATCCTGTGGCCTTTGATGCTCTACCTTGACCTTACGCGGACATCACAAAGTGCAACATACTCTGCAATCTCACGCTTCATACTAGGCCACCAATACCTTTCCTTGAGGTCTTGATACATCTTGGTACTTCGGGATGAATGGAGTACAAAGTCTCATGCGCTTCCTTGAGAATCAACTCTTTAAGCTCTTTACGATCCGCACGCAAATCGCTTCTCATACCAAATAGTACCTTGTTCATCTTGATGAAACACAGGGCTTTTCCTTTCTTCATATTGCTCTTAATCTCCTTGATATCGGTATCATCTACCGTGCTTCTCGAATCGATCTTCCAATGTAGGCGTACTTCCAAAGTAGCTAAATACCCTTCTGAACCAATTCGAACTAAGCTTCTGAAATTCCTTATAAAGGGTTGGCTGACTTTCCTTAATCCTCAGAGTATTGCAGTAACTCTTTCTACTCAAAGCATCGGCGACAACATTGGCTTTGCCTGGATGATAATGAATCCCAATGTCATAGTCCTTGATCAATTCCATCCATCTTCTTTGTCTCATATTGAGGTCAGCTTGGGTAAAGATATACTTCAAACTCTTGTGATCAGTATAAACTTCACAACGATTACCAATGAGATAGTGACGCCAAATCTTTAAAGCATGCACTACGGCTGCTAATTCCAAATCATGGGTAGGATAGTTAACTTCATGTGGCCTTAGTTGTCGTGAAGCATACGCTACAACCTTCTTATCTTGCATTAGCACACAACCGAGTCCTTGTCGGGATGCATCACAGAATATCTCAAAATCCTTCCTATTATCTGGCAGAATAAGCACTAGGGCAGTTGTCAAACACTTCTTTAACTCTTGAAAACTTTGCTCACACTCTGGTGTCCAAACAAATTTCTTCTCCTTCTTTAGGAGTTGAGTGAGCGGTCTAGCTTTTCTAGAAAACCCTTCTATGAAACGGCGATAATATCCCGCCATTCCAAGAAAACTTCGAATTTGGGGTACCGTCTTGGGTGACTCCCAACTTAGCACATCTCGTACCTTACCAGGGTCAACAGCGACTCCTTCTCCTGATATGACATGTCCTAGGAAAGCAACTTCTTTCATCCGAACTCGCATTTCTTGAACTTCGCATAAAGTGATTCTCTCTTAGCCGTTAAAATTTGGCGCAAGTGATCCTCATGTTCTTCCTCACTTTTGGAGTAGATCGAGAATGTCGTCAATGAAAACAACAACAAACTTATCCAAATATTCCATGAATACCTTATTCATCGAGGGTCATGAAGTAGGCGGGGCATTAGTCAATCCAAAAGACATCACTTTGTATACTCATCTTGTCCATACCGAGTAACAAAAGCTATTTTGGGTATATCCTCTTGTGAATCTTCAACTGGTGATATCTCGATCTCAGTCAATCTTGAGAACACTCGGCTCCTTGAAGTTGGTCAAATAAATCATCGATTCTTGGCAGAGGTACTTATTCTTGATGGTGACCTCATTGAGTGAGCGATAATCTACACACATTCTCCGAGTTCCATCTTTCTTTTCAACTAGAAGAACTGGTGCTCCCCATGGCGAAGAACTTGGTCGAACAAAACCTTGATCCTGCGGCTCTTTGATCTGTCTCTTCACTTGACTAACTCATTAGCGGGCATCCTATAAGGTCTCTTGGAAATGGGTGGCGTTCGGGAACTAGTTCTATCAAGAACTCTATATCTCGATCCGGTGGCATCCGGGCAACTCATCGGAAACACATCGGAAATTATTGGCGATGGCACATCATCAAACTTATTCCTTTGGCACTACAAACTTTAATCCCTTCCGGTGATCTGAATCGGCTTGAACTTTTAACTTGGTTCCATCTGGGTGGTTAAGGTGATCTCTATTCCCACAATCCAAAACGCTTGGTTCTTGGAAAGCCAATCCATTCCTAGAATCACATCTAAGGACTTGGTGTCTAGGACAATAAGGTTGGCGAAATTCTACCCCTCAATTAATATCTTAACCGGGGCAGCCTTGGTTAGTACTCAAATCGAACCGAGGAGATTGCACTAATAAAGCGATCTTAAGAGGCATTGTCTTTAATTGATGCTTCGCAAACAAAACTAGTATGACGTGCCGTGCGGTGGGCATCCTCGGTGGTGGCGTGATTCACACGGCCTCTTCCGGTGACGGTGGAGTCTGGTGGCTTGGTTAGAGTGCAGGGCACTCCGCCCCGATCTGGGCGGGGTCTTGGTGGCGTAGATCCCAAGTTGAAGCGGATGGCGTCACGGCTTGCTTTCTTGGGCAATTATTTGCATAGTGACCGAAGTTCATGACGGTTGAAACGGTGACTCTGCGGTGGATTACTATTCCTCTAAGGTGGATTCTTTGTTGGTCTTTGAGGTTGCGATTACTGGAGGAGTCGGGCGAGTCTTTGGTGCGGGGTCTGAATGTATTCGGAGGAGTGAAACGAGCAGGCTGTTGAGCATTTGTTCTGACTCTCTGCTGGTGACTTTGATGGGCTCCATGCTGCATCATCTTTCTCTTACGGGATTCTTCCAATTCCCGACGAGATTCCTCAATAAGCATAGCTTTATCTACAAGGTGCTGGAAATCTGCATAGTCATTGCCAATGACTTGCACCTTTAGTCCTGGATTGAGTCCACGCTTGAACATCTTCTGGCGAGCATCATCTGTGGCTACATCCTCTGGAGCGTAGCGAGCAAGTTGAGTGAACTTATTGAGATATTCACTCACTGACATTCCTTCTTGCTTAAGCTCTCAAAATTCATTCTTCTTCATCTCCACTTTTCCATCGGGGATATGAGAGTGGCGGAAGCGGTGGAAAACTCGCCCAAGTGATAGTCGAGGGTCATCATGGGCGACCTGTAGTTCTCCCACCATTGTGGCGGTGCCCTCCGGTGGTGGCGGCATAGAGAACCTTCTCACGATTGGTGCCTTTGGTCAATTTCAAGCTTCTTCTCAATGGAGCGGATCAATCATCGGCGTCAATGGTTACGAAGAGTTGGAGAAAGTTGGCGGACGAGTCCTCATAAATTTCGCTAGCTTGGGTGAGGATGAGCTTGAGGAGGTGTGCGGCGGCTTGGTTCTTTGGTTCAACAGTTAGCTAGGGCAGCTGCGATGCGGTTCTCACGATTCATCATGTTGTTCATGTTCGCATCATTGTATTCATTAGTTGAGTCGAGCTGCGGAAAATGTCCCACGTTACGATCCATGCTTCTTGGTGGTGGCGGTGGTGCATTGGGGTTGGGGTTGGTGTTGGCACTTTGGCATCCACGGGTGAGCTGCGACCGGCTCGAGCAGTGTCAACCATCGAGATGCGGCACAAGGGTTGATAGGTAAGAGGGAAGCGATGAGCAGTGGTAAGATCATCTAGGGAGAAGGTAATACCGAGGACAAAAGGATACAGCCGAAAGGCTTCAAATTAAAGAGACAAATAAAGCTTTTTTTTATTAAAGTTATGGTTGCAACACCGTGCTTGGGGCAAGGGGTACAACATACCAGGCACACAAGCAATGAAAATCCTAGTATAAGCGGACTAAACGTAACTGAACTGAAAAGGGAAAAACATGCTCAAACACCGCTGAGCACAAAACCCTATCTTATATGGTAGTCTTCTCGGATAAGTCTTTGATGGCTTGATTCTTCGTCTCCCTTGATTTGATTCCTTGCAGAAGGCACGAGGCTTTGAGAAGTTTCATAAGATAAGATCAATTTAAATTTCGAGACCATGTTTCAGCAAAGGAGAGGAATAAGAACCTAAGAATAAGACGAGGGGAGACGAAAACTATTAAGTACCAATTTTGTTGGTTTGATTTAGAAAATAATTTTGAAGACCATGCTAACTAGGATAGCGACCTACAGTCGATATGGCTCTGATACCATCTCTGTCGGGACCCGGATTTGCAAATCCGAAACCCTCTGTGTATACTGCACTAGTCCAGGATCACGCTAGTGCACACAGTAGAAACATAGATGAAATATCACCCCATACAACGAATTAACTAAGAAGAAGCAAATTATTATTGAATAAAGCAAACGACCTTATGGTCAATGTTTACACCATTATGCATTAAGGCTTAAGAAACAAATACTATTGCAGCCGAAAAGATAACTTGAACCATTCGACATGCCACAGGCAATCGTCTGGGGAACGCCTTCCTAATCCACGTAGTCTTCATAGAATTCCTCCTCATGACATTCATTATCTCCTTCAGCAACTGATCAACAAGGGCATAAAGCCGTGAGTACAAAGGTACTCAGCAAGCCGTAGGGAATTGATGCAATATATTTATGCATGGCTTGACAAGGATGGCTATATAGTTCATTTGCAGAAAGCAATACTTGATTTGAAATACAATAAATAGATTGAAAGCATATTTATGAAAACATAAATAAATAACTGGTAGATCAAAGATAGACAACAAAACAACAGTGAACTCCCCGTTCACATCCCAACAATTCCACATTCCACATTTTATGAAACACTCTATACCACGTGTGAAATTCCCGGGCTATGTCCATGACCGCGGACGCGGCTATTCGAATAGTTTTACACTCTGCAGAGGTTGTACAACTTTACCCACAAGACATGAATATCTCTTTGTGCAAACGTTACTAACACACTTCCTTTGGTGTGTCGCGGAGATATCATGACAAAGCCTTTACAATGCACTGTCTAAACTCTCAGACGCCCGCTAAGGTTTCGCCCATTAGGGCCCCTCTTGCGCCTTGCGAATCTACCCGTCCATCCGGAACCCACACCACCAAGCGGCGTTACTCAAGACTAGACATTGCAAATTAATTAGCTAGGTGCATCCTATTCGGACATGTGGTAGTGCAGTTAGGCCAGTTCAATGGCGCACAAGATTAAGTCCTTAAGTTGTCTCAAGCAAGACATCCACATCCCAATGTGCTAGAAAGCACCCCTTTACTACACGATCACTTGCCCGAGGAAAACAATTCGTTCAACCAAGACCAATGGCAAACCCGCTATGGTACAACAAATTTTACAACGATGGCTAACGGCCACGATTCAATATCTCATTAAGTCAATATTAACATTATTCACATGTGACATGAATCCAAACGTATATGTAAGCATGTCTAAGCACAGCTACGATAACCCAATGTTGGTATAATGATTATGTCCAACTAGTAATGTCCCAACCTAGGTCTAGCAATGGATACATGGCATACAACTAATCAAGGTGGCATAATGTCAACTAGGTATACATCTACTCCCATTAAATAAGCATTGATACACAAAGTAGCATGCAATTGTATAAAAGTAAATTACTTTTGCAAACATGGGATCAATATGATCAAAGGTTACGACTTGCCTTGCTGATCTAGTGCTAAATCTTGGTCTTCGAAGTCTTCGTTCGCTCCCTCTGAATTAGCGTCTACCGGAAAAGAAGCAAAGAAACCAAATAAATACAAAACAGAGACTCAAACAAGCTCAAAACTGAAAATAAATGGCTCTGGAAGATAGATCTTGATTTTAGAAAAATTTAAAAACTTGAATCGCCACAATCGGAGTTCGTATGAGCGAGAACGGGCCTCCGAAAGATTAAATTCAAAGAAAATACAGAAAATCAGAAAATCAGAATTTCTGGATTTATTTTTGTACTAGAAAAGCGATTTATTGCGCAATCGCTGACGTCATCGGGTTCACGGTGAACTGGGTCCACGGCACGACGGTTGTCCACCATGCACCTGGCTCACGGTCGTGACGTCAGCGCTTGCGTCGGCGAGGGCTGAGGTGGCGGCAGAGGTGGCGTGACGCGCCACGCTGGAGCGGGCCGACAAGCCACGCGTCGCTCATCGGTGGCACGGCGGATCGGTCGGTGAAGCGTGGCTGCGGCGGAGGTGACGCGGCGCGACCGGGAGCGTCCGTAGAAGATCGGACGGCTGAGATTTTCGATGCAACGCGACGGCGAGGGCGGCGGCGCAACTCACCGGAGACGAAGAAGACGCCACGACCGACGGCGGATACGCGACGGATCGGGCGCGAGACTAGACGCACCGGGAAGAGGATGACGTGGGGAACGCGAGAAGACCAACGGCTTCAGCGGAAACGCACCGACGGCGAAGAAGAAGGCGGCGGAAGGCTCGGGCACGGGAGGAACTCCGGCGAGCGCAAGCGAAGCGACGAAGGCGGCTAGGGCAACGAAAAAAGAGGCAAACGAGGCGGCGGAGCGAGGAGAACCTCGGGAGGCGGTTTTGCGGCGCTTAAATAGGGCTCGGGAGGCGTGCGAGGCACGGACTCCAAGACGGCGCCGACACGAACTCGGACGGCGACGACGGCGGCTAGGGTTTGGCTGCGGCGGTGGCGTGGCGCAATCCCAGCCCTCCACGCGCGAGGCGCCGATGAGACGGCCATGCGGCGCGGGTTGGTGGCGAGCAGCCGAAGCGGAGCAGGAGTGGTGGGTGGGCAGCGCGTGAAAAGAAGTGGCCACAAAGGATTCGGCCCGGAGGGCTTTTTAAAAATTAAAATCATTTTCTGATTTAAGATAAATCCAGAATTTCAAATAAATTCAAATAAATAGCAAATAAATTCAGAAAAATCTCCAAAAATACAGAGAAATTCCTTGGAGCACATGGAACCCAACTAAAACTGAAATTATTTTATTTGATTAATAGTTTAGTCAAATTAAATCCTTCTATTAATAGAAAATTCAAATTAAACTGGAATTAATTCAAGAGAGTGCAAATGGTTTATTTTTGAAACCAAAACATTCCAAAATTCAAATTTTGGGATGTTACATAAAGAAACAAGTGCCTCAACTTAGTAAATATTTGCAATTAACAGATCAATCACAACACAGTGTGTTTATGCATTATGTTGTAGCGAGCTATTTCCCAGTGTTCTCTATTCTTCATATTTTAATATATTTGGATATACATGGATCCCAATATGAGTATGAAGGACCATGTGGAGGTTTTCCCAGATTTGTGAAGAGTATTTGACTAAATTTGAGTTTGGGTTGCTCTTGTTTGAGTTTGATTTGAATTGGATTTTCAAATAAAAGCAATTTGAGGTCTTCTTTGTTTTCCCGGTGCTACCGGCCATGGTAGCGGTGTGAAAATTCCAGAGAGGGGCGTTCTTTGATGTTTGTGCAGTGCGGTGCTACCGACATGAGTGCGGTAGCATGGTCCACCATGGGCGGTGCTACCGGCCTGAGGGCGGTAGCACCGGTCAGAATGAACAAAGATGAATTTCAAACTGTGGACTTTGATGAATTTATTGCACATCTTTGTGGGCATTGCTATGTGAGGAGTTTCCTTGTTCTTGATTGTTGCAGGTCGACGATGTTAGATCATGATGAGGCGAAGGATGACTGGGACTAGGCGAGGAGCGTCGGAGGTCCAGACGGTCGGGGATCATCGGAAGATGATCAGAGACAGTCGTGGCAAGCAGTGAAGACAAGGAACGGATGAGATGCTAGCTAGATGCTGTGTGGATCAATGAGGACCATTGGATCTTGGTCTAGTTGATAGGTTAGCGGGTCTAGTTAGTGTGCTTTGAGAACCATGCAAGAAAACCTATTATGTGTTGTGGGTTTTGGGTGAACCCTTGCATGGCTGGTTGAGTGGGTAAATTCTAGCCTTTGATGGATGCTCAAGGGTTTAGAGGCTCATCCAAGGGTGGTAGTTGGCCCAAGAGTTGTATAAATAGGGGTGAAGGGGTAGCCTTCCCCCATTGAAGGTTTGAGTTGCTCTGTTGAGCTTTGCCCACATCAAGTGAGGCTTTGTAAACCTTCCATCCAGAAAATACAAAAATTTTCTTTACCTTATTGTGAATTTAAATTGTGCACTTACATTATGTCTTTACTTTACGCAATTTAAATTCAGCATTTACTTTCCCGCATTTACATTCTCGCAATTTACTTTCTCGCAATTTAGATTTGCCTCCCCTCCTTCTAAATGCTGCTGTTCTAAGATGTCTTGAGTGTGTTTATATTGTTTTGCACTTCTCTTGCACCCTAGGATAGACTAAAGATCAAGTTTTCTATCAAGTTGTCATTCTTTCCAGAACTTGTTCTTCGCGCAGCAGTTAGTCTTTGATTTTTAAAAAAAGTGATAAGAATCCTTTTTGAGTGATTCTTATTTGAGACGGTGCATGACTCATATATCCATCTCGAGAAAAATTTGTGAGTCCAATGGTTGCACCGTTTGAGCGCTATGAAGTGAAAACCGAGCCTCATACTTTCTGGTCGAAGTTCCTGACTGTCTGTAATACTTGATTTTTCATGTCTAATATACAAAGATTTTTAATGTGATTTTTGGTGGACTGTTTCATGACTCAACTGCTCATAGGGAAAGAAATTTCCAAAAATTTTAGAGCAACAAAATCTCACCAACCACCTACTCCAAGTGAGGACAATTCCTGGAAAATCTGCTTTTTTCTGAAAAGAGACTTTGTTGTTTTTAGCTTTATCTCTTTTAGAAAAGAAGTCTTTGAATTAATTCCTTTTTGTTTGGATAGTTGACAACCAGGATTGTGATTAAAACATCCCTAACATGGTTCATGATTCTCAACCATGTAAGCTAGGGCTACACATAGTTGTCTAGTTGTTCGGGTTTTGGAGGGTGTGCGAATCTGAGAAGCACCAGTTTGAACGAATATCTTTGGGTATTTCAGATTTTTATTACGAGATTGTTTGGAGTACTTTGAGTGGGGGAAAATTTTATTTGGGATCATTCACCCCCACTTTGATCGCCATTTTGTTCCTTCAATTGGTATCAGAGCCGGTTTTGCTCTTTCATAGATCTTGACCGGTCTCAAGAGCCATGGCGATGGACAAGTATTCCACCAAGCCTCCTATTTTTCTGGAGTTGATTTTCCATTCTGGAAAACGCAGATGGAGTGATACATCACTGCACAGGGCTTCCTGATATGGCAGAAGGTGAAACTCCCATATGAGGTTCCTGCCGATGAAAACGTCATAGCCGTCAATATGACTGACGTTGAGGCGAACGCTAAGGCAAGGAACATTCTCATATAGGGTCTTAGCCGCAATGAGTATGATAGGATTTCTCACATCCATTCCGCTCACGAGATTTGGGAGACCCTCAATGCTTACCATGAGGGCACTACCCAAATCAAGATCATGAGGCAGGATCAGTACAAGCGTGAGTACAACAAGTTTGAACAACACGCAGGTGAGAGTCTTGATGAGTGTTTCGGTCGTTTTACCAAGATTTTGAGCAATCTTCGAGCAGTTGGTTGCATATACACTGACTCGGATAATGCTCGACATTTCTTGACCGCACTCGATCTTCGAGTTTGGGAAATGAAAGTGACCACCATCAAGGACACTACCGACTTGTCGACCTTGACTCTTGATGGGCTTTACTCCCATCTCAAGACTCATGAGATCGACGTCGTCTCTCGCAAGACGAAATCTCAGTCGATAGGCTTGGTCACTGATCCCACTGGATCTTCCCTTGATCTTTCTGTTGGTTTCTCTCTTTCCGCCCTTTGCGAGCTAAGCAATGACCAACTGGAAAATTTTCTAGAAAATGAGCTTGCTCTTCTTGCTCGCAAATTTTCACATGCATACAAGAGGGTGAGAGAGAGAGAAAGAGAGGTGGCATGATCACATGCTTTGAGTGTGGTGGCCCCAACCACATTCGAGCTAATTGCCCCAAACTGGAGAAGGCAAAGAGCAACCACATCATGCTCTAATTGCCCTAAATTGCTTGCTGAAATTGATGCCATGAGCGATCACCTTAGGAAGCTTTCTTCTAGAAACGATGAACTTGAAATACATACTTCTAAGGACCAAGTCAGCTCATGTGAGGGCTGTAGGCAACTAAAACTTGACAATGAATCTCTAAATGTCAAGTGTGCTAATCTTCCTAAGGATTACTAGCTAAGTCACAAGAAAGTTGCTTGCAATGTAATGTGATTGAGGGGGACTTGGATAAAATCCAAGTCAAACTTAGGAAGAAATTATAAGACCAAGCCCATAGGATTAGAAATACGTCTTGCGTTTCTTGTGAGGCTCTCAAGATTGAGGCAGCCGTGCTGAGAGTGAAAAATGCACATGCTGAGAGAGCTCATCTTTCTGGTTCTTCTTCCTCTTCTTCCCCCTGTTCTTCTAGTGCCTCTTTCTTCAGAGATTGCCAGTATCTCATGAGCACTCTCGAGAAGTTTGTTGGAGGCAAGAAGAAGCTCAATCTTATTCTAGACCAATCCAAGTTTAGTAGATTTAATCAAGTTCTAGGATTTGATCCCTTGGAGCACGCTCGTGCGCATCCTCCCACCATTGTGCACGGCTCCAAGAGTGGTGAGATTGTGGTAGCTCCCAGAGTGAGTACCACCGTGTTTAGTTCTGCTGGGGTTGTCCATAGGACTTCTGACCAGAAGGGTGTTACTCCTGTTGCTTCTGCCTCTAGCAAGGCAAAGTACACATGCACCTTCTGTAAGAAGGATGGTCACCTAGTAGATTTCTGCTTCAAGCGCGCCAAGATCACTCGGCGTGAGCGTGTTGCTGCTCTTAGGGGTATTCAGGGTCATCCCCAGACTTTGAGTGCTCTTAAGGCACACACTGCTGTTACATAGGTTAGAGAGTCACCTATTTTTTGACAGTGTCCAGGATTCAGTTTTCATGCTGGTTCTTCGAGTTTTAGTCCTAGAGCTGTTCATGGTCAGTCTTTCCGCCGTACTCTTGATCTTCCTCATTTTTCTCATCGAGGTAGATATCAGCGGTGTGAGGTGTTTTCTGGTAGGAGTTTTAGGTAGCCTCACTAGGGTGGTCTGGCTTTTGCATCACAGCTGGCCAACCCAATTTCTACTCCTAGATCGTCTACTATAGTTGCTACTAATCTTGTTAGGGTTAAACGTCAGAGAGACACTCGAGTCCGGTCTTCTTCTGTGGCTGGTACTCTGAGGCGTCGTGTGGTCAGTATTGGGTTCCCAAGTCTTCACTCTATCCCAGTACTAAGTCATCTTTCTCTCTTGTGTCTTGATCAGGTTCGTCGGATGGGGATGGGAGATGTTTGGATTATCGACTCCGGTTGTTCTCATCATATGACCGGAGATTCTCGATGGTTCTCTTCCCTAGTCCGAGCCCCCGGTGATGAGTTGATCACTTTCGGGGATGTTTCTTCAGGTAGAGTCTTTGCTAAAGGTACCATCTGCATTAATGATAATTTCATTCTTAAAGATATTGCCTTAGTGAGTAAGCTGCAATATAATTTGCTTTCTGTTTTTCAGCTTATTGATGACTCTTTCGAGGTGAGTTTCAAGAGTAGCGCCTGTAGAATCCTCGATTCTTCAGGAAGGTTAGTTTGAGGGATTTCTAGATATGGGGGTCTTTCGTGCTGATTTTTCTGCTTCTTTTGGAGACTCTCTTCGTTGTTTGATTGCTTCAGAGTCCCGTGATCTCTCCTTCTGGCATAGGAGACTTGGTCACATTGATTTTGATCATTTGACCCGAGTCAGCAGCCATGATCTCATTCGTGGTTTGCCCAAACTCAAATTGGTCAAAGACTTCGTTTGCTCTCCTTGCCGACATGGCAAGATGGTTGCTGCTTCTCATCCCCAGTCACTATTGTGATGACTAATGCACTAGGACAGCTTTTACATATGAACACTGTTGGTCCAGCTAGAGTGCAGTCAGTGGGTGGGAAGTGGTATGTTCTTGTCATTGTTAATGATTTTTCGAGGTACTCTTGGGTGTTTTTCATATCCTCGAAGGATGAGACTTTTACCCATTTTAGGGGTTTGGTTCATAGGTTGTCTTTTGAACTCCCTGGTGCTCTACGAGCTATACGCAGTGACAATGGCATGGATTTCAAGAACTCCTATTTTGAGAGTTTCTATGTGGAGTCTGGTTTAGAGCATCAGTTCTCCTCTCACTACATCCCTCAGCAAAATGGCGTAATAGAAAGGAAGAACAAGACTCTGGTAGAGATGGCCAGGACGATGTTAGACGAGTATAGTACTCCTAGGAAGTTTTGGGTTGAGGCTATAGCTAATGCTTGCCATGTTTCTAATCGTGTATTCTTGAGAGCACATTTGTAACGCACTTCTTACGAGTTGAGGTATGGGCGAAAGCCCACTATTTCTCATTTTCGTGTGTTTGGTTGCAAGTGTTTTATTTTGAAGTCTGGTAACCTGGATAAGTTTGAGTCTCGTTCTTCTGATGGTATCTTTCTGGGTTATTCGACTTCTTCTCGTAGCTATAGAGTCTGGAGTTACGATGCGTATAGGATTATAGAGACATGTGAGGTGACCTTTGATGAGGCTAGCCTAGGAGCTAGATCTGACATTTCAGGCTCTTCTTCCACCTCTGAGATCATTTTTGTAAAGGATGAGGATGATGGAGATGATGGTGTTCCACCTGATCCAGTCCCCTCTACACCTGAGGTGCCTCCTGTTTTCATTTCTGCACCTCAGGAAGACCAGCCCTTGCCTTCTAACTCTCATGCAGCTAGTGGCTCTGCTCCTACCTCTTCTGTGCATGAGGTAGAGGTCACTTCTGCTTCTGGACCTCCTCATCATATTCAGCGTTCTCATCCACCTGATCAGATCATCGACGATCTGTTTGAGCAAGTCACACGCTCAAAATCAGGTTTGTCCAATTTCTGTCTTCACTCTGCCTTTGTTGTCTCGTTTGAGCCGAAGAATGTGACTCATGCATTATCTGACGAGTCTTGGACTAGTGCTTTGCATGAGGAACTTGAAAACTTCGAGAGGAACAAAGTCTAGCAGCTTGTAGAATGTCTATCTGGTCATAATGTCATTGGGACCAAGTGGGCGTTCAAAAACAAGCAGAGTGAGGATGGGGTTGTCATTCACATCAAGGTTAGGCTAGTTGCACAGGGCTATTCTCAGGTTGAGGGTCTTGACTTTGAGGAGACCTTTGCCCTTGTAGCTAGACTAGAGGCTATTAGAATTCAGCTTGCATTCTCTGCATCCCGGGGCTTCAAGCTCTATCAAATGGATATCAAGAGTGCATTCCTCAATGGCTATATCGAGGAAGAGGTTTATGTCAAACAATCTCTAGGATTTGAGAACCCCAAGTTTCCGAGTCATGTATACAAGCTTTACAAAGCTCTGTATGGACTCAAGCAGGCCCTAGAGCATAGTATGAGAGGCTCAAGTCTTATCTTCTCAGCCATGACTTCAAGATGGGCATAGTAGACAAAACTCTGTTCATTAGACACGATGAGTCGCATTTTCTTCTCGTCCAAATCTATGTGGACAATATCATTTTTGGTGGCTCGTCTCATTCGCTTGTGTCTCAGTTTTCTGAGGTGATGAGCACACAATTTGAGATGAGTATGATGGGCTAGTTGAGCTACTTTCTTGGCTTCCAAATCAAGCAGACTCGGGAGGGTACTTTCTTACATCAAGGCAAGTATACCCGTGACCTCCTGAGGCATTTCAATATGTCTGATGAAAAGCCGATGATGACACCTATGGCCACCACTGCTGTCCTCGAGCCCGATGAGGATGGTGGGCCTGCTGATCAAAAGAAGTTTCAGAGCATGATCGGCTTCCTCTTGTACCTCACTGCTTCAAGGCCGGACATACATTTTGCTGTGTGTCTGTGCGCTCGAATCCAGGCCTCTCCTCTCGCCTCTCACTGCCAGGCGGTGAAGCGCATCTTCGGACACTTTCGTGCTACCACTGATTATGGTATTTGGTACACTTCTTCTTCTTATCTGTCCCTTCGAGCCTTTTCTGATGCCGACTTTGCTGGCTGTAGGATAGATAGGAAGAGCACTTCTGGCACTTGCCAATTTATTTGCACTTCTCTTGTTTCTTGGTCGTCTAGGAAGCAGTCTGGAGTTGCATAGTCCACCGCTGAGGCCGAGTATGTTGCTACAGCCAGTTGTTGTAGCCAGGTTCTCTGGATGAGATCAACCTTGTGGGACTTTGGGTTAGCGATAGCAAGTGTTCCACTTTTCTATGATAACATCTGCTATTTGCATTGCTAAGAACCCAGTGCAGCATTCTAGGACCAAGCACATTGATATTAGATATCACTTCCTTAGAGACCATGTGGAGAAGGGTGATATCGCGCTTCAGTTCGTAGAGAGTGACCTTCAGTTAGCCGATATCTTCACCAAGCCTTTGTATAGCTCTAGATTTGTTGCCTTGAGGAGTGAGCTTAGAGTCGTGAGCCCTTACGGCCTATCGTGAGGGAGAGCTGGTTTGTATATTATGGATAATATGTTATCTTCCAGCTTTGCTTTGCTTTTCTTTGTGTTTCTTCTGGGTGATATTGGGTTGTTTTCCTGAGTTGAGTTCACTCACTTAGACTTCTGGCATATTTTGCATCGACCTCTTATCTTATGCTTTAGGTTGCTATCATGCGTGATTAGCTGTTCTCTCTTCTCTCTAGGTTGAGTTCCCTCACAGTCTTATAAGTCTAGCAGGTGTTGGGCCTCCTGGGTAAACAGGGTCTGTGTACACTCCTTTATTGGGATCTAGAGTCGACTTCCTATGTGGATCCTTTGGGAAGATAAGAGCGAGTCTGAGCCGTAGTGAGTCTCTTCTATCTTTTCTATGCTCTATAGCCATCCAGTTTTGCAGTTTCTCGACTTCTTCTCCTCATTGTGTTTTTCTGGTTGTTATTGAGTTCATTTGGGTTTTCATTATGCCTAATCTTGATAATAACTCAACTTTAACCAAATTTGAGCTTAAAATTGATTCATTTGTTGAGGGGGAGTTTGGGAATCTGTTCATGCATTGCATTTAGACTGCATTTTCTGTTTTATGAGCTTTGTCTATTATATAATTGACTCAATCTTCATAAAATACATCATGCTATATCTTTTGAAGAAAATCACTAGCTTAGATATGTCCAAGTCCATTTATCCTGCTAAGCTTATTAAAATCTAAAAATTTTGAAAGCCCTAAATGAAAACTTGATGAAACATGTTGCTTTTACCATGAATTGTGAAATTTTGGATTTCTCTAGAGTCCCTATAGCAACTTGGGTGAAATTTGTTTGATCCAGATTTGAGTCCTTCAGAATTGCTCATATGTGCTAAATTGAAAATTAAAAAATATATTTGACTCTTCTGTGCAAAACTGATCTTAATACTTTATATTCACGAGACAGTTTCCCATTGCATTTGGGATGAACTTGGAATATATTGTGTATGATCAAGATCATTCTCATAAGAGTTACTCTTGAGATGATCGAAAATAGCTTGAGTCAATCAATAAAATAAAAAAATGCAAATATCAAACACATAAGTGGGTAAAGAATGCAAATAATGTCAAACATTTGCACCCCGCTATGTTTTTCAATGTCTTAAAGAAAATTTGCATAAATTGAAAAATGAGTTTGAAGGACCTTATATGCACTTCAAAATTCCCCAACGTGTTGAGTAGGTTGAACTCTAGGTTTTCCATTTGATCCTTGAGTGGTTTTGCTTCTAGCTTTAAAACTTTGCTAAGTTTAGCACTTGTCAAATCATGCTAAAATGATAAGCTTTTTCATAAAACGTATTGGTCTTGTTCATGTCTTGGTTTAGTCATATTCTGAAATTGACAAGCTTGGTGTAATATCTTTCCATTTTGATCAATTAGATAATCTTCAAAGCTCTTTAGATTGCATTTCATGCATACATAAAAAAAAATTGATGCCTATATTGCCAAAAGGAGGAGAAAACGTAGAAAAGGCATCACTAAAAGGATAAAAATGTGAATGCTTATTTGGTTATTATGATCTTTGTAAAACTATACTACTATTTGTTTTGGATCATAATCTCATAATCACATTTGACATGTATTGTTGGATTTTAGAGTTTTCTTTTTGCTGAAAACTTGCTCTTTCTTAAATTAAACTCAAGAAGATTTAGTTTTAGCTCCAAAAATCCCTTTAGTCAACTTGATCATGATCTCAATTCTTATCTTTGGACCAAGTTTGACTTTGCAACTAAAAATTGCTTTCTTATTCATCCTCTTTAAACTCAAAACATATGCCTTTTGTTGTGTTTGTCAATATACTCATCAAGGGGGAGATTGAAGGACCATGTGGAGGTCTACCCAGATTTGTCATGAGTATTTGACTAAATTTGAGCTTGGGTTGCTCTTGTTTCAGTTTGATTTGAATTGAATTTTCAAATAAAAGCAATTTGAGGTCTTCTTTGTTTTCCCGATGCTACCGGGCATGGTAGCAGTGTGAAAATTCCAGAGAGGGGTGTCCTCTGATGTTTGTGCAGTGCGGTGCTACCGGCATGAGTGCGGTAGCACCGGTCCACCATGGGCGGTGCTACCGGCCTGAGGGTGGCAGCACCGGTCAGAATGAACAAAGATGAATTTCAAAGTGTGGACTTTGATGAATTTATTGCACATCTTTGTGGGCATTGTTATGTAAGGAGTTTCCTTGTTCTTGATTGTTGCAGGTCGACCATACTAGATCATAGTGAGGCGAAGGAACACCGGGACTAGGCGAGGAGCGTCGGAGGTCCAGACGATCGGTGATCGCCGGAAGATGATCGAAGATGGAGTTGTGGCAAGCCGTGAAGACAAAGAACGTATGAGATGCTAGCTAGATGCTGCGTGGATCAATGAGGACCATTGGATCTTGGTCTAGTTGATAGGTTAGCGGGTCTAGTTAGTGTGCTTTGAGAACCGTGCAAGAAAACCCATTATATGTTGTGGGTTTTGGGTGAACCCTTGCATGGCTGGTTGAGTAGGTAAATCCTAGCCCTAGATGGATACTCTACGATTTAGAGGCTCATCCAAGGGTGGTAGCTAGGTGGCCCAAGAGTTGTATAAATTGGGGTGGAGGGGTAGCCTTCCCTCCTTGAAGGTTTGAGTTTATCCTTTGCACTTTGCCCACTTCAAGTGCGGCTTTGTAAACGTTCCATCCAGAAAATAAAAAATTTTCTTTACCTTATTGTGAATTTAAATTGAGCACTTACATTATGTCTTTACTTTACGCAATTTAAATTCAGCATTTACTTTCCCGCATTTACATTCTCGCAATTTACTTTCTCGCAATTTGGATTTGCCTCCCCTCCTTCTAAATCCTGTTGTTCTAAGATGTCTTGAGTGTGTTTATATGGTTTTACACTTCTCTTGCATCCTAGGATATACTAAAGATCAAGTTTTCTATCAAGTTGTCATTCTGTCCAGAACTTGTTCTTCGCACAGCAGTCAGTCTTTGAGTTTTAGAAAAATCAATAAAAATTCTTTTTGAGTGATTCTCCTTGGAGACGTTGCGTGACTCATATATCCATCTCTAAAAACATTTGTGGGTCCAATGGTTGCACCGTTTGAGCGCTATGAAGTGAAAACTGAGCCTCAAACTTTCTGGTCGAAGTTCATGACTATCTGTAATACTTGATTTTTTATGTCTATTATACAAAGATTTTTAATGTGATTTTTGGTGGACTATTTCATGACTCAACTTCTCACAGGGAAAGAAATTCACAAAAAATTTAGAGCAACAGAAACTCACCAACCACCTGCTCCAATTGAGGACAATTCGTAGAAAATCTGCTTTTTCTTTTCTGAAAAGAGACTTTGTTGTTTTTAGCTTTATCTCTTTTAGAAAAGAAGTCTTTGAATTGATTCCTTTTTGTTTGGACACTTGACAACCAGGATTGTGATTAAAACATCCCTAACATGGTTCATAATTCTCAACCATGTAAGCTAGGGGTACACATAGTTGTCTAGTTGTTTGGGTTTTGGAGGGTGTGCGAATCTGAGAAGCACTAGTTTGAACGAAAATCATTGGGTGTTTCTGATTTTTATTGCGAGATTGTTTGGAGTACTTTGAGTGGGGGGAAATTTTATTTGGGATCTTTCACCCCTCCCCTCTGATCGCCATTTCGTTCCTTCAGAGTATCATACTATTTGATGTACTAATTGTTATGTGTAATAGGATAATTATATTAGTTACACTCGAAAACATATTGACATATGTTGTGGAATGTATATGGTCACGTAGAAATTTTGTCCTCCTAGTTATACAAGGACAAAGATATCTTAAGGATACTCAATGAATATAGACTAAAGAATATGCATGGTCATACCCGAGCAGGTTGAGGTGTCAACCACTTGATATATTTAGTCTTCCTTTTGAGGTTTGAGAAATAATGGATTAAACAGCACAATGATGATACACATCTCGCCTTCGGTTTAATCTTGATATCTGAAAGTGATGGCATGTATTCATTGATGGCTTGACGGATAAATGATATCTATGTGGTTTTGGAAATCATAACGTTCTGCTATAAGTTGCTAATGACTTGTGCGTCGAATGGTGATCAATACACTGCCAACATTACAATGTGCCTGCAGGGTCACGCACAAGAATGAAACATACTGGTTTGTTAATAAATTCCATATGTTACTATATAGATAATTCATATTTAAAAATTATTAAATACAAAATAAGTTCTTGTTTGATTCAGATTATTCGAATCCGTAACAGCAAGCTTATATGATTTGAATTAAAATAATACGTATTAAATAGGGAGTTAGTTCAAATAAAGATTTGAATTTTAAAGGTTATTTCGAATCTTATTCGATTACGAAACAAAAGTGTTTTGGCCCTATCTAATTCTAGCTCCATCAATTATAAATAAAAAAGCAGATAACCGAAGTCGAGAGAGTAATTTCAGCCAGAACCAAGGGGACCATGCTACGGGGTTCTAGTGGTTCGTTGCACGAAGTCTTATTCCCTTTTGTGTGGATACTAGTGAAATGAAGCTGCTACTGCCTTGTCAGGACCCGAATATGCAAATCCGGATCCTTTATGTATATCGCACTAGTCTAGGATCATGCTAGTGTACATAGGCTGAACATAGATTAATATCACAATCATAAACAACGAAAATATAATAAAAGACTTCGTATATTAATTATTAACCTGTTGACTAACCTTATGGTCAACCTTACATGGCTTTGACACACAAGGCTAAACTAAGAGTAATAAATTAAATTACAGCGAAATTAAATCATAGATAAACCCCTCAATATACCACAGGAAACTGATAAGGATCGCACCCTAAACATTCGTCTCTTCCGGATACTCCTCCAAGGCTAGTATAAACTCCTCCTCAACTGGTGATATTGTTGTTGGAAAGGGTGAGTACATAAAGTACTCAACAAGTTGTGCACAGAATGCAAGTCTAACATACTATACGCATGGCTTATTCCAAAAGAATGGCTATCATGGCTATTTTGCAGTAAAGCAGCATTTATAAAAGAATACAATAACTAGATTGAAATGACAGTAAAACAAATAACAATAAGTAATAACTTTCAACATTTCTCAAGTAAATATGGCACCCAGCCCTAACATATTCCCAATTCCCATTGGCATCCAGTTTCCCATCCATGTTTTCATTTTACAAATTATATTTCTTGACAGTAATTCTCGAGCATAGCTCAATACCGTGAGAACGGCTATCCGAATAGATTTACACTCTGCAGAGGTTATGCGCTTTACTCACACGACATGATCATCTCCTTTTGCTGGGTCGTTAACACATTTACTTTGGTGTGCCAGTAGAGAAATCCTAACAAAGCCTTTACAAAACTCTGTCTTAACTCAGTACTACCCGCTGTGGTTTGAATACTAAAGGGACTGGTTAGCACAATCAGAGCCCCCTCTTGCGCCATATGAGTTTCATCGTTCGATCGGGACTGACACCACCACTAGTAGTACTAAAGCTAAGATATTACAAATTAATCAGCAAGGTTCGTCCAATACCAGACTTGTGGTTGCATTTTTGATTCAAGCTGATCAAATGGTTTCAAGGTTAAGTCCTTAGGTTGATCGAGGCAAGACTTCCACAACCCATTCTGCCACATAGATCCACCTTGGCATACTAAGCCATGCCACTTACCCTAATCTAAATCATTACCACCCTAGTTGATTACCATGCAACACATGCCATCAACAATTCAACTTCGTTACAGAACAACACGTGTTACCACAACTCAGCATCATCGTGTCACAACACATGACACACTAATTTCATAAACATGTTCCATATTCCATTAGTCAAAATTAACTTTGATATTTCAAAAGATATGTGTCATACGTGGTATGGCTAAGCAAAACTATTCATGATCTAACCAACCCATGTTGATCTCTATTAGCAACTAACTGATAATGAACCATCCTAGGGTTAAAATAATCATGGCATATAAATTACACGGTAGGTATATTCCAATTGGGTTGAATAACTAGATCCCAAACTATTTTCGAAGCAGTTCTACGCATAAAGTATCGTGCATAATTTAAATCAACATAGCAATTTTGTAAAACAAGGTTCAACATGATCAAAGCACAATTTGCCTTGCAAAAGCTCTTGTTCCTGCTCTGAACCTTGCTCTTGGTTCAAAAATTCCCCTCAAATGTTGCAAGCACTTCGACTTCTACACATAATGAGAGCAAAAAACACTAAAAATCAAATAAAATTTACCATTAAATAGATCTCAATTTTACAAATTTTTATAAATTTGAATCACCTCAATTGGAGCTCGTATGAGAGAGAATTACGGGCTCACGAAAGATTTAATAAATAGGAAAAAAATAGAAAAATATTAGATATTCAATTTACTGAATTATTTTTTATACTGAAAAAGCTATTTATGACATCATGCTGATGTCATAAACCTATTTTACATAATTAAAAATAAATCTAGAAATTCCTATTAGGCTGACAGGTGGGACCACAGGTACTAGTCTACCTGTCGAAGGTTAGAGATCGAGAATAAAATTTGTACTTCGGGTACCTTCGGGTGAGTATAGTCAAACACGAAATCAGGGACACCAGATGTAGATAGGTTCGGGCCCCCTGAAGGGATAATACCCTACGTCCTATATGGGAGATCTTCGTATACAGCAGATGAAGTACAAAGAAGAATTGTATAGCCCTGGTTACAATGTGGGTTGCTCTAAGCTAAGCTAAGTCTAGAGGTTGACGAAGCGTAGTTCGTCGACTCTTAGGCTCTCTATGCTAAAAGGCTTCTTGCTTGATGGCTAATTGCTTTAGAATCGCTCTCCCTCCAAGGTTCCTACCTCAGGCCTTATATAGTCACGATGATCCTACGTTAGGTCAAATCGTAACTGTCTTGGACATCAGGTTGTAACCGATGAGGAGTCTATCACCGCATAATCTGCATGATATATCCAAACTGCCATCTATACCAGGCGTACTCGAGTTGGTTTCCTCACTAGGGGAAAACGATCGAGTCCTTCTGTTATAGGGTCTTGTCTCTCCACATATATCGTGTCCCGCAGAATCAGGCCCATGATATCCGAATCTGCAACATGTTATCAGGACATATCCTTCTCTGTTTTGTATGCACATATATCTCATGTTTAGATATTCGATAGTAGCCCCCGAACCTTGCTTAGCGGAGGGTCCGTGTAAGAGCTCAGTCGATTACTACCAAGTCCCGGCTCGGTCGAGTAATGCTTCGTCTGATTGAAGTCGAATAATTTGAGTCGAGTGGGGACCGCTGAGTATCGAGTCGGGTTGTGCGGGGTCGAGCGCCCAGCCATCAGCCCATATCGAGTTCTCAGGACAACCATGACTCACTCGATGTCGTTCTATAGACTTGACTCTAAGTAGAGTTTGAAAAAATTTCATAAATTCTAATCGAGTCCTTCTGTATAGGGTCTTGTCTCTCTGCATATATCGTGTCCCGGAGAATCAGGCCCATGATATCCAGATCTGCAACATGTTATCAGGACATATCCTTCTCTGTTTTGTATGCACATATGTCCCATGTTTAGATATTTGACACTACCATAGACTCAGTTTACAGGAGTTTGACCGCCGGTTGACGCTAATGTCAGACATGACGTAGGTGACGACACACTGCGAGATGCGGAGCAAGACGCGTGGCATGACGCGGATGGCAACACATGGCATAATCCCACCTGTCCATGCTAGATCGGACGGTTGCGGCTGAGTGAACAGGGCGGCAGTGATGCGGACACGTGGTAATCCTGGGCAATAGCTACATGGCGCAATATTGACCGCACGCACTAGATCAAATGGCTCACGTGGTTTGAAGCACGGCGATGGCGATGCGGCAACGTAACTCACCGGACACGAAGAAAACGACCATGGCCTCGACGGAGCACTAACCTTCTGACGATGTTATCACCTGTATGTGGTGCGCCTTTACACGAGAAACTTGATGATGTCAACGGCGACGACGGAACCCAAGCGACGGCGACGGAATCCAAGGAAAACTGCGGTGGCTCACCAATCTACTACGGCGATCTCTTGCACACAAGAAACGACGACTCTAGCATCGTTAGCTTGGGCAACTAGTGTGGCGGAAGATGGCAATTCTCGGGAGGGGTCACGGGCGGCCTTTAAGGCCCTCGGCGTCTGTGTATAACACGGGAAGAGGAACTGACACGGTGGAGGAGTCCGACCTAGTGACGACAGCAGTCACACGGAGACGAAGACTCCCAACCGTGCACGCATCGAAGATCCAACAGGCAACGCAGCGCGGCTACGCAGCTCCATCACATCCATCCATGTGGCACAATGGCCGAACGCGATTTGGAGCAATGTGGCCCAATCCAAGCCATTCACGGAATCAAACGGCTGAGTCACGCTAGGGTTACACGGGCGTTCTTTCACGGTTCGATCGAAATCCAACGACGACAACGCTTGAGCTTCGCAGATCAGACCGGGCTGGCAAAAATGGGCTTGCATAGCGGTAGGCCCAATGTCTTTCCTCCCAAATTTTCGATTTAAATTATTCCAGAAAATAGATTAAATCGAATAAATAGTATAAACGTCAGGAATATTCAGAAAAAATTCTAAATTTTTTTGAAACATTTAGAACTCAAATAAAATTTTTTTGGAAAAAATTTATTTTGAAATTTCTCAATATTTAAATAATTTTTATAATAGGACATATTCATTAGTAATAAATAAATCCAAATAAATTCCATAAAAATCTCAAAAATTCAGAAAATTCACAAAAACCATACTAAATCCAAATGAGCCAAAAATTGGGATGTTACATGCCTCGACGTGCTAAAGTGATCCGACATGCTCTTCTTCCACTACTAAGAAATCAAACCTTTGCGTCTAGCATTAACGCTAAAATCCTAATTTGTAATCTTAGATCACATGCAGTGAGTTTTCTAAATTTGGATAGATGGAAATTTTTGGTAATTGCAGCCCTTATTTCCCTACAGCAGTGACTCTAGTTCACTCCATTTTTCGCAGGATTGAAGTGTCAATCTAACAACAAAGTATTAGACTGTATCTAGCTTCTATCCTTCAAATTTATGGACATGTTTTTTATTGGATTGATCTCCTGTTTGTGCACTTTACACATGCATGCATATATGTTGCATGGTCTCCTTCCTCGTCTTTGGATGCCATGCATTATCTGAGCTTCATCTATTGCTTCGCGGGCAACACCTCTTGTCCCTGCTTCTTGAGTCAGCCTGAAAAGATTAGGAAGATATCATCCATGCTATGTTTTGTTAATCATGAGGATCCACCGAATTAAGTCTGAAGTTTATTTTAGTTTTAAAATTACAAAGAAAGATATATATATATATATATATATATATATATATATATATATATATATATATATGTACTAACATTACATCTAACTGCCCATATGGTTCAACTTTAATTTGTATGTAATAACATTTTTTTTGTATAAACTATCAGAAAACTACAGGTTTTATCTCCAATTTCATAAAACTACATATTTTAGAGAACTTGTGTCACAAAACAAAAAGCTTTAGAATTGACCGTTTCTCCTAACTGGTCTGACCCATACTATTAAAACCATTAAAAAACGGTCAAATCTAAAACCTATATTTAGAAAAAACCTGTGAACTTTCTGACTTTTAAACTAAGGAAAAAGTCTGAACAGACAACACATCTCTACTACTTCTAATTAGGAGTTGGTGGTGGTCCGTTCTCCACCTCCCACGTGCTTCTCACATGCAAAGAAAAAGAACTGAATGCATTCACGTTTTCAGAAAAAACGGATCTAGGAAACTGAAAAAAGGAAACCCAGTCTCCATCACATCATCGCGGACCTCGAGCACCGCCGCGGCGACCGCGAGTGGGAGCGCCTAGCCGCCGCGGAGCTGCACGCGCCGGGCATGGAGGCGGCCCCTGTCCCCGAGGACTTTGCGGACACTGATGTCGACACCGACGAGGACTACATCAACGACGCCATGCAGTTCAATGTCACGCGGCGTATGGAGATGTTGTTCCCTAAGATCGACGTCGACCCAGCCGACGGCGCCATGACGGGCGTCGAGCTGTCCGCGTGGAACCTTGCCTTCACGCGGCGCGAGGTGCTGCACCACACCGCCCGGGAGCTTGACCTTCATGACTGCGACCACAACAGCCGCGTCACATTCTCTAAGTACGAGCGACCCAACTGGGCTTGGCGGTTTGACAGTATGTATTTACGTACGATACGAGATCTTTGTACTAAATTTGGTTATGTGGCATTTGCCTACTTAGAAAGTTTGTTTTTTGGGATGATACTTGTACTATTGCAATGGCAGCTGACTAGCTGGGTAAGCTCAAGATCTTGGTGCGGAGAGACGTTTGATCTTGTGTTGTAGTTGTTAGATTGGGGGATCCATGAGCAGATTCTTGGACTACAATTTGTGATGTCAAGTCATCTACAAAATGGAAATGATTTCACATCACAATGTAGTCCAAGAATCTTTTTACTAATCCATTTCTTTGTGTAGGCTTGACCATGTTGCGTGATAGAAGTTTCAAATTTTCTCACATTTAGCTTGTGAAAGAAAAAAAAAACATTTCGTTTTGCCGAGGCATTGTGAATTTCTTTTCACCCAAAATTCCTGAGGCGAGCTTACATGCAATGCTTTTTATGAAATTCTTAGTTTCATTTTTCTTTTTACCTGCGATGAAATATAGTCTCCATGTCTGAGTGCTTACCTGATCTACGGAGTTAGCTGTTCATGTAGTTTTCTATTTTCCTGTGATGGAATATAGCTCAATATCAATTCATCTTTCGGGCATTGATATTCATTTCAACGTTATTCTTGATCCGTGCCAGTGTAGTGGGATAGCATTCAGTGGCGGAGCCAGAATTCTTTCAAGCCTCGGGCCGAAAATTAAGCGACAATAACTAACGCCAAATACTACTCACACCGAGGTAAAACAAAAACTCTACACAAATACACAATTAAAGATAAATTTGAATTCCATGCTTAACATTTCAACAAAATAGATAAAATATGTCAAAACAATATAGTGTAGCGGAGTGGTAGAAAAGTTAATACCTAATCAACATTCTAAAATGCAACTAGTACTTATATAAGATTTCAATGGTTTTCACTACTATGTACCTGCATAGAGCACGGGTTTCACTTTTGTCCAGGAGAGGAGAGCTAGATGGTCACATAAAGAGAGGACCTGAAAAAAGCAACCATTGGAACAAACATTCATCAGTCATCACATTCACGATTCACACATTCACACAACTAGAAAATCAATGTTCAACTAAATTAGTAAAGTTTGACCAATCATCAGAGACCAGAAATTCACCGATCACCAATTTTCACGGTTTCGCCAATCATCAATTGGTCAATCGCCAATGTTCTACTTCACTTTGAGCGAGCGCAACGGATCCGAAATCCAGAGCAGAGTAGCACCAGCAGGCCAACAGAGCGCCGAGAGAGCTTGCGGCGAGTTGCGAGGGAAGGGGCGGGCGCGTGGCGGGACCGGGTGTCGGCGTGGCGGACTGGCGAGGCGCGGGCGAGGCGGAGCGGCGGTCGGCCGACGGGGCGGCGGCGTGGCCGCGGATCTGGGCTATCGAGCAAGGCGGATCGGGCGCGGCAAGGCGAGGCGAGGAGCGGCCGAGCGACGGGCGGCGTGGCCGGCCGTGAGCCGGGCTGTTGAGGCGAGACCAGACTCTAGAGTCTAAACGGCGCGCCGCGAGGGGTCGGGGCAGCGGCCGGCGGCGACGAGGCTGCCGGCAATGGCGCCGCCGAGCGAGCGAGCGATCGGCCGGCCGAGCGGGCGGGCGGCGCCGACGGCGACGAGGCGCGAAGCCAATGGCGCCGCCGGCGAAGCTCAGATCCGGCAAGCCTGCGGAGATTGGCGGCGTGGCGTGTGACGAGCGGCGGCCGCCGGCGATGGGCGTCGTCGGCGGGCAATGGCAGGTGTCAGGTTTGAAGCGCCGGTCGGCCGGCGGACGGGGCGCGCGCGAGCTCGGAGGGGCGCGGCGCGGCGTGACCCATCGACCTCGTTGGGCCTTCTCTGTCTGCACAGAGAGAAAGGTAAACCTCTTAGGCCGGCTGGTGCTCGGGCCCAAATAGAAAACACTTACTATTCTTTACTGTTATTTGGGCTAGGCCTCGGGCCCAGGCCCCACTGGCCCGAGGCCCAGCTCCGCCCCTGATAGCATTAGTGGGATAGCATGAGTGGGAAGAGTAAATTCCAGTAGAATATCGTGCAAAGTTGTTTGAACCGTTTTGTAATGTTTGTGATCATACCAAACATTTGTTCTTATCCATCTTGAAAAGACTTCGTGCATTTTTTGACATGTTTCCTAGGCCAACCAAAACTTAGTCTTATAACTTTTGAATTGATTTAAACATTCAACCATTGCACATTCAGAGTGAACGGTATTATTCAGATAAGTTTAGTGCTCTTTGTAAATAAATTTTTATCACAAATTAAGTTTTTGTTGCAACGCACGGGCGTATGGCTAGTTAATATATATTGAGCAAACAGCCGGCTGGTCCGAGCGAAGGCCCGGCAGGAAACCTATGAGCTGCTGCAGGAACGGACGAGGCCAGAGCCCCGCTTCATAGGGTAGTTGGGCCAAACTGTAGGGCGTAGGCTGGGATAACGTGCCAAACTGCCAACCCAATTTAGAGCCTGGACCGAACTACCAATGTGCCACACAATTCCTAAACCCAAGTAGCCTAGCGCTGCATTTATAGTTTGGACCTAGCAAGCTGAGCTAGGGCTTGGACCAAATCAAATTTGGAGAGGTCTTGTTTTGGAGGGCCTCGTGGGATCATGGATGAATACAAATTGCAACCACGTTTGCAGTACGGAATGAACAGGATATGCATTCCACAACGGTCCACGGATGATAACAAGTATATTTTTCCACTACGGTCTACGACGCTATTAGCATTTCGTTCAATAACTTTTGATTTCAAAAACAAATCGTTCAATAAATTCAAAAAAAGAACACGTTCGATCAGTAACGGAAATAAAACATCCTTTATCATCGAAAGAGTAAAAAATAGAAATAAATATTGTACACACACTCAGTTGGCAAATCATCTAGCGCGCGGTTGCGGAGCGCACATGTTATTGGAAGTCTTCGATGTTCGTGTCCAATAATAAATAGGAGTGTCTAGTCTTCATCGGGATGTTTTGTTTCTTATAAACATCTAAATTTTACACCTTTCGATCAAAGTATCAAACCATCCATCAAAACACGATCCCACCCCCTTCAAAACCCATAATAAATTGACCATGGTAGATCAATTCCGGTAGCAATCAAGAACAATAGAAGAATACCATAATTTCATATCTCAATTCTTTTCTCCTTATTGATAGTAGATTTTTTTGTACAATGGGGTACTATATTTATAGCGAAAATGTCTCACTGACAGTTTCGGAATTCTTATATCAAACCTTAGAGTTCGGTTATATCTCACACTCCTTGGGTGAATACCACATAATTCATATGCCTCATCAAAAACTTCTTTCAAAAACACAGTGGGAAAAAGGATGTAAAAAAGAATACATTGCATCCGGATATTGTGTTATACTTGTTGCCTCATTATAAAACTTCATATGAGAAAACTTCATGAAAACTCACTAAGGGAAAAAGAGTGTAACTTGTAATCTTCTAGATTAGGGTAACATCCCCCTGAACTCTATATCTCTTTAAGTCCTCTCATTCCAAAGCCATGAACCAAATCTTTGGAAACTACATGTTGGCTAAGACTTAGTGCATAAATCAGCTAGATTTTCAAATGACATAGTTTGCAGGATCGTTATCTCACTATTCTTCTAGAGTTCATGAGGAAAGAAGAGTTTATGAGCAATATATTTTGTGATATTGCTCTTGTCATATCCCAATTGTATTTGTGCAACACAAGCAACATTATCTACATAGATAATTGTGTTGGTATCGACGGTGTTAATGCCATATGACTTCTGGATATCGCTAATCACACGTCTTAGCCAAACATATTCATGTGAGGCTTCACATAATGCTATTATCTTTAAGTGGTTGATAGAGGTAGCTACCAAGGTCTGCTTAAAAGACCGCTAAGAAATGGTTGTACTACTGTAACGAACCTCTTTTTTTGCAAAAGAAGGTCTCATATGCATACAGTACTAGTCTCATGATTAATGGCTAGTATGCACATTTTCAACATTTGGTAACACAACTATACACAATATACTACATATAATAGCAGAAGCTTGTTTATATAATAAAGTCTTACAAGACTGAATATATTGCAGTGAAAATTCAAAAACTTTGTGGTATGCCCATACAAACCCTCATGCAACTGACAAAGGTATAAACCCTAGAAAAACTCGTCAATATAATTCTCGTATCCTACAGCAAAGTATGCGTCTCCTCGGATTTTGCTGACTTCACCTAAACCAACAAATAAAGCAAGGTTGAGTACTTATATACTGTAAGGCTTGTAGTGTATCGCAAATACATATATAGCAGATGCAAGCTATGTCAAAGGAGGCTTCTATGGTTATTTTGCATAAAGTGAATTTGAACATGAAATAACAAGTAGTAGATTGTAAACATAATTTGTAAAAGCAAGTATAACTAATATGAATATAACAAGTACATACGCATAAAATAACAACTCACAGTCCTCCATGATTGTAAGTATCACATCATCTTATTGCCAATACCTAGCATAAAATAACAACGTACCTCTACTATTCCCTAGCATAAAATCTAAAACAAAAACTTTACAACAAATATTTCCAAACCATCTATTGCTGAATACCAAAAAATCTAACCATGTAATGACTTTACCAAATGCCCTTGACCGCGGGTGTGGCTTTTCGAAATGTTTTATACTCTGCTGAGGTGTAACATCTTTACCCACAAGACATGATCAACTCATTTTGCCTCTTTCTACACACTTTCTTTGGCGCGTGATCAAGAGATCATGACATAACTGTTACATTAACTAGACTTAACAATGCACCAACCGGGTGATATTAAACTCTTGCTATGGCGGTAGAAACAACACACCCAAGAAATGACAGTCTATCCCTGTCATTCACATATAAACCAAGGTACAAACAGAAACTAAAGCAAGTGTTGGATTTAAAGACTTACTAAACCCCAGAGTATGAAACCAAGGATACCGATATCTTGGCAGCATTCCGAGTAACTCCTCAGCCGGGGGTTCCGCCCGAAGAAGCAACGGCTACAATAGCTGCCGAATCTTCTACTCGTCTCGCGCCTCCCCAACGTACAGCTCCTTGTGACTGTCGTAGGTTGTGGATTGTCCTAGCGTTGAAGCTTCGCAGCAATGCCTCCAAGGTATCCACACGTACGGGGCAGGAACACCATGCGCCGGAGTACTAGCGCCGATTGCGCGGTTCTGGGCGGAGGAGGGGTGGCGGCTAGGGTTTCGAGAATTCCAAATTCCTATTGTGCCTCTTCGTTCATCTCTCTCTCTCTTGACAAAGCCACCACCCCCTCCCTTTATATAGACGTCCCATAACGGGTTTCAACCCTTAAAGCCCATTAGGAACTCTAAGCCCATTACAACTCAGATCCCTATCCGAATTGGTTACAGCCCCTTAAGCGTGTGACCCTATAGGTTCACATGCACTCAGACATGGCTCGAGTACCCATATCGACCATCGAGTACACCTACTCTACCATCGAGTACTACTACTCGATGATCGAGTACTCGACCAATAGTCGGTAGCGGCCCCTAGTAGGACTTGTCGACTCCCGAGTACTTGTAAATATCGAACGAATCTCAACAATATCCTATATGCATTTCCTTTTGCCTCATTATATCGGTCAAACCCAAGGTGAGATATTGTCATCCTTGTTTGAATGGCTCGACCACTCTTTCTCGATGCCTTGACTCGGAATCCCCAAATACCTTTAGTTAACTCTTTAACTCGATGACTCGAGTAACTCTTTATTCGAGTAGCATGGCCATGCGTTTCCGGATTCCGACCACTCTAGAGGCCTAGAGATATCTCTCCCATTGTATAGAGGGGCAAACCCTATCCTGATTGACCATGCCTCGCAGCATGTTTCATGACAAACCCAAAAGCCATCTTTATAACTACCCAGTTACGGAGTAGCGTTTGATGACCCCTAAGTAAGCCACTATGCATCCCGAGAACATGCAACGATCTCAGTTCAAAGGATATAGCATACATATCGTATATGAGACCAACTGATGACATGAAAGAATATAACGTTCTCATAGTGGGTCGATGTCCAACACCATGTTCTCTAACATGTGTCCATATTATTGGTCTGATGTCTCCATATCTATGACTTGTGAAACATGGTCATCGACCAATACATATGCTAGTCTACTCATATGTGACCTCATATGATTATCGACTAGGGATCCCTTTTAGAATGAACATCATAAAGATGAATACAGAGTTTCACAAGCAAGTCACGTACTTGTTAATCAATATCCATGATGTTATTCAAAGAACAATCTCATAGTTCATGAATATTTATGGAAATATAATCATCTCTATGATTTCTTTTAGAGCATATTTCCAACAAGGCATACACTGTAGTATCAGTAAGCGTTTATCCCTATCACCTCTGGTGTGGGCACCCTTAGGGCAAACATACCCGGATTGCCCATACTACTCCAGCCTTACGATGTGCAAAGTTAAACCTAAGTAACTTAATAGGTTAAGGCCGTCTCATACCAGCACTTGTGGTTGTACTGTTTTCTTGTCCTAATAACAACACAATGGTTCAGTCCTTAATCCAATCCGGGCGATAATATCCCCTATCTATGTGCAAGTCCCATGCACATTCGGCTAATGCCACTGATCGCCAGAGTCAAATCATAGTTTTATTTTCATTTTACCAAAGTATCAACAACCTTTAATGTCACATCCAACCTTTTTAAATGTCATATCCAAAATTTGTAAATTATATAAAACCACAAGTCTCTTTATTTAATTTTACATTTCTAAAGCATGTCTAAGTATGATCATTATATAATCATATACCCATGTTGAAATTATGTATTGTCTAACCTTATTCTAGGGTTATCAGGGTTCACAAGTCAATATTTATTAAGGAAGTTCCATGATAAACCAGGACATATCTACTAATACCACAATATAGCTAATTTACTGAAAATAGGCGCATGCATAATAGATTTAACAAAGACAATATAAACTAATTTAAATAATAGGATCAACATGATCAAAGGGGGTGCTTACCTTGCTTTGTTGATTCAGGAATCAACTCGAGGTTGAGGTAAGACAGTCGTCGTTTCGTGGACATCGGTATCTACACATGATTACGTATAGCAATAACAATAAGAGGCAAAAAGAAATCAAATAACACTGAATTTAAAACAAAATTAAAATGGAAGATTCTGGTGACAAAAAAGATTTTGGATATTAATTTCTTATTATTTGAGTCCATTTGTTTGTGTTATGGATTTAGGGTTTATTGTATAAAAGGTTAGGTTTTTAATAAGATTTAGATGCAAAGTATGTTTAAATAGAATCATTTTTGCATAATAGGATGGTCTTATCTTAGGATGTATTTTTAAGCTGGTCCTATTGGTATTAGTATTTATTTATGATATTGTACCAATTTACTAATCTTATTTATTTTTAAAGTATATGTTATAAGAGGTTAGAGTTCTTTTTCGATTTGCGAATACAACTTACATGTACATGGAACCATTTTTGTAGAATTAGCAGGTCTCAACCGTAAAAGTGTCTTGAAACTGGTTTTGTATGTTTTTTCTCTTATTTTCAAAACTTATTAATGTTTTAGTTTTTGTATGCATAGATATTGAATTCTGTTATGAACTCAAATCATATTTGGTCAAACATTAAATCTTTATTGTAGATTTGGGATTCTCATGATCTTAGCAATTTTTAGAAATTTATTTTACATTTTTAGGAGTTAATGTGTAATCTTTTTGAATAGTGACCATACTATGCTACATACATATTTTAAATTGCAAAATTTTGAACAAGGGTTTAAATTTAAATATTTTTTCATAAACATGGATGTTATGGTATTATCAAGGCTTAGGAATTGGTTTCATTCAATTTGAAATTTATTTATTTTAAATATAACTATTTGAATTTTAAATGTATTGGAAAATAGTCTATTTACAAAATATGATTCAAACTAAACTCATATTTAATTTTTTTTTCAGAAATGAGCTGTTTAATGTCACAGAAATTTTATGAAATTTATTTCACAATTTTATGAGCTAGGGTTTACACATTTCTAATAGTATCCATAAATTCAAATAATTCAAAATGAGTTCAAAAATTAAATATTTTTGGATATTATAAACTATTATGATTTTATATGAATTTATAAATTTATTTCACTCAAATTATACTAAAAAATCAAAAGTTATTTAAGTTTTGAATACTCTAGGGTTTGGAAATTCACTGAAAATAGGAAATACAATTTCAAATCTGGGAAGTGCCTTTACTGATTTGGCTATTTGAAGTAACCACGCTACGGTTGGTAGGTTGGGCCCGCAGGCTAGTCACTTGTCTCAGTGAGAGAGAGAGAGGAGGTTGACGGGGAGGTCCCACCCGTCAGTGACAGTGGACAAAGGAGGCTCAAGGGAGGTTGCCGGCAACGATCTGGTGGTGAATTTGCAAGGGCGATGATGCAGCGAGCTAGAGGAGAGTGTCATGGTGCTAAGAAAATCTTCAATTTCGGTGGAAGATGATTGGGAGGGGCTCCACAGCGGCGCTAGGTGGCGGAGGTAGTGGCGGTTGGTCGGGAAGAATGAAGAAGGCGGCTAGGCTCAGAATGACCTAGGATTATGCATTAATGAGCTAAAAGGAACCCATTTTACCGGTTAGTTCCATAGGAGACTGGCTAGGAAGCCGTGCCACCGTGCATTGGCTCTAGGGAAGAAAGAGTATGGCCGCGGCGGAGCTACGGCCACTCTGACCTACAACTCAGACAGGGGCGAGTTCAGGGGTTTCTCAGGTTACTACAAAGCCAAGGAATCGTTGGATAACTTGCCGGGTTGCTCAATTGAGCTTCAGCCCATTTTCTGAATCTTACCGGCAATGGCAACTGTAGGTGTGATCACGGCCGAGCCTGGGGCAGTGGGGTAATGGGATTATTTATTTTTTAAAAAATTTTGTATGGTCTTTTCATTCTGTAGATGATGTCATAAATTTTTCATAATATAACCTTGTTCGTACTTTTTAATTAAATCTGACAATTATAGTGTTTTTAGTCTTAGCTGTAGTTTTTTATTACTTTTTAGTACTAAATTCTTTCACATTGTTCTGAAACTTTTTATGTCAGTTCTTTTGATGCTATAGACGATGTGATAAAAGTTTCAGAAGATGGTAAGGTTTGTATAATCTTTAATAAATCTAACAAGATGCTATTTCTAGTCTACATACATAGTTTTTGATTTAATTAGGGTTTTAAATGTGTTCATACATCTTTAGGATTTTGCAAGGAGGTTTTGGAGGTGTCACTATATTTAAATATAATTTTCCTAGATTTTTTTACTATATGATTTTAATTCCATAGTTTATAAACCAAGGAATCAAATGTTGAAAATTGTTTTCTAGAATACCAAAAATCCAAGAGAAATTTAAAAATATGGAAATTCTGAATAAAATCGTACATCAAATTAAAAATTTTATTTTCTATATTCTTGGGATGTTAGAACTATTGCAGAGAAATAAAAATCAAGTTTGAGATTTCACACTGTCAGGATTAGATGGATATACATCATCCGTATATCCCACTATGGCTGAGTCTTGGTCCTTTCGGTAAAATAAGTCAAGATCTTGTGTACCATGAGTAAAGTCTTGACATCGGCCTACTGCCTTCTGGTTGGAGCTGCACTGTGTCTAGCTAGCAAATTGACTATGAATGCAATATTAGGCCTGGTGAAATTCGCAAGATACATAAATACTCCTATGGAGCTTATGTATGGAACTTTAGATCATAAGACTTCCTCATTTTCTATCCTCAGTCCAAATGGGTGGTCTTTATCCACATCAAGGGATCTTACTACCATAAAGGTCTTCAAACTATGATATTTATCTATATTGAATTTCTCCAATACCAGCAAAGATTGTAGTCTTTTTTATATAACTCTTCTGAATTCACATAATTAGTGGATATTTATTCATTAATTTCTTCTAGCTACTCGTGATTTCCCACAACGATGGAGTCTGGGTATTCCCATCTTCCAGCGTTAGATTGTGAGAGCAAATGTTCGCTGGGGTTACCATCCTTAGGATGGCTCACTTCAGGGATTTTATCAACATCAGATTGAGCTTCTCCCATTGTCTTGGGGAGTGTTTTGACTTGTTCGGTTCTCTATTTCTGTAGACATCTCCAGGGAATTGAGTCTTGTGCGGCCGGAGGTCTCCCCCTCTTCTTCTCATGAGTAGGTATTCTTACCATCCTCATTTTCTATTTCCATGTGAAAACCATTTAGATAAATGCCTTTGAAACTTAATATAGTACAATTGGCCTGAGGAAATAGGAGATCATCCTCTATTATTATACGAGTACCCATAGGGAAAACTATGATGGCCCTTCCAGTGCCAACAATGTGGACATTGTTTCTAGCAAAAGTCATAATATTTCTATTTTTCTTACTCAAAGTCTGAAAATATTTAGTTTCCCTAATAATTGAATTGGTGGTGCAACTGTGTAGAAGACAGATTTCCTCTTCCATCATTGGATTATACGTTGTTCTATATCAAAAGTATGCTTTTGGCATTAAGACAATTGTTACTATAGGAACATATTGTAAAATATAGAACAAACATATCACAAGAAATGAATGGATAAAAAATTATAGAAAATAACAATTTATTCAATTTAAATGATAATCGCTCAATAGAAGCATAGACCAATGTTCCTTTAGGAACTAGAACTAAATTGATAAGGAGACTTAAGGAGACTCATAAGGGAAATGTGATATCGACTAGTAAAGTGAAGAAATATTTGGGAGACTTAGGCCTTCGACAGAGTGCAACAAGCAGGTTCACAATACGTTCGGCTATTATCGGTCTCTTTCGGTCCTAACTTAGGTCTGATGCCCATATCGACTAAGTCAAGCTGTGCGTTGATATCGTCTTTTGTTTTGCCCTTAAAATTTAGTACGAGACCAATCAAGCTGTCACAGACATTCTTCTCTATGTGCATGACATCGATGCAGTGCCGAACTTCTAGGTGCTACCAATAAGGTAGGTCTCAAAATATTGATCTCTTCTTCCACATGCTCTTCTCATGGGTCCTCGATTTACGTCCCTTTCCAAGCTCAACTTTCAAGTTCTTAACCATATCATGAACTTCTGTCCCACTTAAAGGTCTTGGAGCTGAACATCTTCGTTTGTTCTGTCGAATTGTTTCTTCATCTTGCGGTATGGGTGATTCCTCCGAAGGAACTTACGGTGACGCATGTACACGGTTTTACGCGAGTGATTCAGCCACATACTGTCGGTATCATCTAAGCAGTGAGTACAGGCTTTGAATCCTTTTGTACTTGTCAGGACCCGAATATGCAAATCCGAATTCTCTATGTATTCTGCAGTATTTCAGGATCACGCTAGATGATTATCACAATCATACTCAACGATAATATAAAAAAGACTTTATCAAATTAAATATAACTGTTAGACGACCTTAAAGTCCACCTTACATGAGTATGCCACACAGGGCTAAGACCAACAAATAAATGAAACTTCAGAAGAAATAATTTATTCGTAGTAACCCTTCAATTTGCCAAAGGAAACTGATAAGGTTCGCACCCTAGTTGTCTGCTTCCTCCTGAAACTCCTCCTCGTTAGTAGGCGTAGCCTCCTCTCCAACTAGTGATTTGTTGTTGCAAGGGATGAGTACATAAAGCACTCAATAAGTTGTGCACAGAATGCATGTCTATCATACTATAGGCATGGCTTATTTCAAAGGAATGGTTAACATGGTTATTTTACTGTAAAACAACATTTATATAAGAATAGCATAAATAGATTGAAATGACAGTAAAAAAAATAATAATAATAAATTTCTCAGTTATTTTCCAAGTAACCTGACTCGCAACCTTAATAAAATTCAAAACTTTCATAGGCATACAGCCTCCATTCCCAAAGTTATTTTAATAAAATCTAACCCTTGACTGTAATCACCGAGTATTGCTCAATATCGCGAGCACGGCTATTCAAATAGGTTTGACTCTGTAACATCCCAAAAATTCTAAATAATAAAAATGAAAATATAAAAATTAGAAAATGTAATTCAATAGAATTTTTAATTAGAATATCAAAAATGAATTAAAATATTATCTTCTATTTCAATATCTTGAAATCCAACCATAATAAAAGGATGAGTTGCAAAATGAAACTTCAAATCAAACAAAATATGAAAATAAGTTGGAAATAAAAATTTACATTGAAATTCCAAACTAATCTAAAATTTTATTGAATTTTGGTTCTTAAGAGAATCTTTAATTGTACTAATTTCATTTTCTCTACAATACAAAACTTAAAGTACAACAAGAGAATAAAGTTAAACATTAAAATATATTTATTGATGATTTTTATGATTTTTTCTGAATTTATTTTGATTTTCTTGAATTTCCTTGATTTTTGTTACAAAGGAAAAGTCTTTTCATATAATCATGATAATAGATAAAGAAAAGAGTAAAAAGTTTATAACAATAAAATAAAAAAATATTTATTTAAACTTATAAATTATTCAGAAATTAATTTTGGAATTTAAAGGTCAGATGAAGATATTTTAGGAAGTTACAAGTCACATCAAAGCAATTAAGAGTGCAATTAATGAATTCTTGACTAGCAACAGTGAAGTTGTCAGATTTAAATAAAACTAATGCTGCATTAATTCGATCTGAATTTTGTATATTATCTTCATTATAGATCAGCCTATGAACAGTAAAAGTATCAGGAAATAATAATTAAATTTAATAATTCTAAAATTAAAAAACTGAAAGGCTAAAAATCTGGAAATGATAATGTCAGAATTTTAATAAATAAAATATACAGCATTTGAAGTTGAAATTTTACAGGAGACTAATATGTTCATAAGGAACCTCCACAAAAATTTTCATAAACATTTCATAAGTTATGAACTCCAAGATAAATTAAATACAGAAAACAAAAATCTGTGCGCAGTGCACTGTTAGAATTTTTATAAATTCTACATGCATGAGATATTCTAAAAATTTAACAGTACCTTCGTAACTATCTTTTTTACACACCATAAATTCCTAATTAAATTACCACCATGATTGCTATCCGGTTCATTGAATGAAAGTCAGTTCTGCTGGCGATAAGGAGGAGATGAGGTTTGTTTTGTGTCACTTCAATGAACAATGCCAAGGCCCACCCGTCATCTAGCTTCTCCACAGCCTTGCCTAGCTATAAAAGCCACTGAGCTCTCCTCAAATGGCCTTTTTCCTCGAGCGTGCAAACCGAGCCTCAAATGTCGTTGTCTTCCCTCCATTATGCGACTCCAATCTCGCGCCCTGCAACCAAGAAACATGCCCTTCCTTTTTCCCTGCCACGGCAAGATGCCAGGTTCATCTCCCTGCAAACCTCACTGCCTTGGCCATCAATTCCCCAGATATCCGCTGCCCACGGTACCAGTGAACCTCGAGTTCCATTTTTGTAGTCGCCCTAGCCCCCTGCGCCTGCTGTGCCCTCGGCCATGGCTACCAGAGGAGCTCTCCATGGCCCCATACCCTTGTTCTATGAGACTACTCTCTGTTTTCTTCATTTCCTGTATTCATTTCCTTCACTAATGACTCACTAGTGCCTCTTAATTCCATGTCATATGAGACCAGCCCCGGATAAGCCTTCGGCCATGATTGCCATGGTGCTTATCTGTGCTTCCTCTGTTCGTCCTGTCCAATGGCCCCCATCCAAGGTAACTGGAGTTAGTAATTTTAATTAGTCATCTTGGTTATATGGCAGAACTTGATTAGGGTAGGCAGTAAAAATCTAGTATGCTAGTAAGGTTATCAATGTCCATATGTTGGCAGATAGCAACTCAAGGTTCCAGCAACTAACAATTATAAGCTCTGTAAATTGTGCATGTATAAAGTCCTCATATGAGTTTTGCATAATAAGTAAATAGCAGGCATGACTAGTGGGACCAATTGTTTAAGCTATGTTGTTGGTTAGTCCAGGATTAAGGTATGCTAAAGAAGGTAGAGTACTCTGGTTAAAGACCTCCAATTCAAAATCAACTTAGTTCATATGTACCTATCTTGTTAGGATCCAAAATAGATGGTAAAGATTTGTTGAAATAAATCCCCTAGTCAAAGATATTAGGGATTTAATTTGAATAACCTTGATCAGTTACATTCATACATCAAGACCTTAACTTAAGAAGAGAATGATTCATAGTCCCTGTATGTGGGTATGTTCCATAAGAATCCTCATTTGCAAAACTAAAATAGTGTTAGCAAAATAATACTTAGACCAACTTGTTCTGGGCTTAGTCAGGTTGTCTGCTTCAAACTCAAAAGACAGGAAACAAATAAGATTGGTACTTCTAAATTTTACAGATCATGGATTAGGAGGTTAGCTTAAATAAGCTTAATTAACTTAAAAAAACTCAAATGTTAAAACATAAAACTAAGTAATAACTGGCTAATATCAGAATGTTCATAAGGCCAAAATCATATTAGTTGGCAAAAAGATCCAATAAGAATTAAGTTCATAAGAAACTCCATCTTCATATGCATACAAAACACCTCGGCCAAAATCAAAATAATGCCAAACCAGTTCTAAAACACTTTTAAGATCATATCCTACTCATGCCAGAGAAATGAATGAATAATCAACGCATAATATAGTCGCAAACTTAAAATGAAATCCGACTCATTATATTGTCAACTTTATGATCACATATGCTGTTTCAACAACAAATAAAATATCTTGTCTAAACTCTAAAATTTATAAAATTAGTTTAAAAATACTCTCCAAAGTGCATAGCACCCTATTCTAAAGAAACAATTTCACTTCATCATATTTTGCATATAAATCTTGATAGCAAAATAAACTTAAGTATTATGTTTTCAGAAACACTTAAGCCTTTTCGGCAACTCATAAAACAACTTGTTTAAATGCAAATTTTATGAAGAACAGCCCAGAAATGATCCTTGAAATATGGACTACCATAATCTGGAAAAATATTCTTTTTACATCTTGTTTTGCATATGAATCTGTTAGATCAAAACCCTTAAGTGTTATGGTCATTAGATACCCTAATGCCATTTAAGCTATTTCAGCAATGAATAAAGCATCTCATCTAAATCCTAAAAATTATGAAATTAGCTTAGGAATGCTCCCCAAAGTATAGACCACCTTATTATAAAGAAGTAATCTTGTTTTATCATGTTCTGCACATAAATCCTGTCATCCAAATAACCCTAGGTATTATGATCTCCATAATCCGTAATATGAGTAAACGAGCTTTAATAACAAATAAGGAATCAATGCTTAAGAATTTGTTTTAACCAAAAACTTGTTGAAAACTAGAATATGTAACCAATAGCCCAACCTAACAAGTCTGGTGTGTATATATATTCAAAATGAATACTTATGCAAAGTCAGTACTACTCATATATAATATGATAACTAATGTTTTAATCCTATTAATCCAAATAATTTTAGCATCTATAATTTGAAGTTATAAATACAAGAATACATAATTTTAGCCTCTTGAATTCGTAAAACAAGAATAAATAATCTATAAAAGAATATGCATCTGTTTCTTGTAGCATGTTTTATTTGATTTTCTGTCTGTCTTCTTTTTGACCTTATTGAAATTGTTGTTTCACTATATTTCCATTGAACGACGTGTAGAACCCGACGTCATTAATTCCGTCGTCGACAACACAGGCTTCGACCGCGACTACGTCATAAACAACGATTAAGCAAGGCAAGCACCCCCTTTGATCATATTTATCCCAGTATTTAATTTTCATTGTGTTTATCAAAATGTTTCATGCATGCGTTTATTTTCTGTAAATACGCTATTTTGTGGTACTGGTAGATATACCTGTTGTCTCATGAAACTTCCTTGATAAGTATGGACATGTGAACCTTGATAACCATATAAATGTGTTAGACAATACATAATGTCAACTTGGGTATATGCAAATACTTAGCCATGCTTTAGAACCAACGTTGAATATGATCAGATCAAAATTGATTCTTGAGAATTGAAAAAGGTTGGTTATGGTATGATGTCAATTGTTGGTATTTTGACTAAAAACCCCAAAATAAAACTATGGTTTAGATGCGGGCAATTATTGGCAATAGCCGGTTGTGCAAGAGATGGACTTGTACGTAGTGTAAGGGGAGATTATTGCCCGTGTCGAATTAAGGACCGAGTTATGGGTTGTTTTCAAGCCAAGAAAATCGTACAACCACGATTGCTGGTATGGGACAGCCTTAACCTATTAAGTTGCTTAGGTCTGGCTTTGCACATTGGTAGGCGGGAGATAGTATGAGCACTCCTTCCTAGGTTTGCTTATGAGCAGCTTCCACACTTCGTTGTGGGTAAATGCATATCGATACAACAGTGTACACCTTGTTATGGGAAGAACCTTTATTGCAGGGATGGACTGCCTATGTTCTTATTGCAGGGATGGACTGCCATGTTGTACTTATTCATGTTTCTTCTTCCATAACAAGGGTTTCACGTCACTGGGCTGGTGCAAAGCTAGGTCTAGGTAATGTAACGGTTATGCTATGATCTCTCTGTGGCATATATTATAGGATTTGCTAAAGTCTTGCGGAGTACATAAAGTACTCACCCTTTCTTACTATGTTGTTTTAGGTGAAAAAAGATAGCGAAGCTTCGAAAGATCTCTTTTCATCGCAGGATGCGGGATTTCCAATAAAGCGACCATTCTGGGGATCATGCCTTGTCAGTTGCCTGAGGGATTGGATGGGCACACTACAAAACTTTGCTTCTTCTGTTGCTATATTTATCTACTCTGAGTTGTAAGAATATATTGTACAAATAGCTTCTGCTTGAATAAAATGATGTATGGATGTGATTCCAATTGTTGAAAATGTGCGTACTAGCCACTGATCATGGGACTAGTACTGTATGCGCATTAGATTTCTATTTTTGCATTTATGTGAAAATGGGGGTCGTTACAGACTCTCTACAGAGGTTATACACTTTACCCACAAGATACAATCATACACTACAAAGGTGAGTGATCATAACAAAGCCTTTTAATGCTTTGTCTAAACCCAGTACTGTCCGCTTAGGTTTCAACATTGATGGGACTGGTTATCACATTCAGGGCCCCTCTTGCACCATGTGAGTCTACCCATACACCCAAAACCCACACCACCACGACCGTACTAAAGCCTAGACATTACAAATTAATCAGCTAGGTCTGTCCCATCTCAGATAGGTGGTTGTATGAATGACTCAGTTCAAATTCTTGCAAGGTTAAGTTCTTAATTGACCAAGGCAAGACTAACAAAAAATTCACCATTACTAATATACTATCAATTTTCATTATCGAAAATAATGTGACCACCCAAATGCCACATTGGTCCACCATGAAATTCACAACTCTTGCTACTTGCCTCAGTCTAAATCATTTCACCACCCCAGTTGTTTTACTATGCACAATGCCATCAACAACAACATCAACACTGTGTGACAATACCATATTCAAAAACATGTTCCATATTCCATTAAGCAAGATTAACCCTTTTCACATAAAATGATATCGATAACTTGTTGCATGGCTAAGCAAACTATTCGCGTTCTATCTAACCCACATTGGAAATTAATAGCTACCAATTAATAAAGAACCATGCTAGGGTGACAAATGAAATATGGCATACAAATGACAAATTAGATATAAATCAATTTGGATGAATAGTTAATCCCAAATTAATTGAAACAAGTATATATTTGAATTAGCATGCAATAGTTCAAAACAACATATCATTTAAATAATGGGTTTGGCATGATCAAAGCACAACTTGCCTTCAAAGAGCTCTAGATCCTACTCTAGACCTGGTTCTTGGGTTTGCTCCTCGCTTACGTACACCTCAGGTACCTCGACGTCTACGCGAAACAAATAATAAAGTAATAAATACCAAAAAAAGAGCAATCTCAACTCGAAAAATTAAATAAAATTTACCATTAAATAAAGCTCAATTTTACAATTTTTTAGAAACTAGAATCACCACAATCGGAGTTTGTATGAGGATAAACGAGATCTTTAAATTTTAAAATAAAAGATAAAATCAGAAAATAGAAAACCGAATTAAATGAATTATTTTCCTACTAAAAATTCGGGTTTATGACATCACTGACACGTGGGCCAATTAGCGACCGACACGCGTCCCTGGCGCATGGACTTGGTCCACGGCTTGTCCGGGTCTATGGTGGACTAGCTTTACTATGCTCATGCACCAGCTAACGCAAGGACTAATGTCAGCAAGGACACGCGGCGACACACGAGCTAGACACATGGCACTACTGCTGCTTGACACTTGGCACCATCTCGGCCCTCTAGTTTAGATCGAACAACGGTGACCACATGCGGGAACTGAAACAACTCACGACGTGGCTGGCCCAGCACTTGACACATGGCTCTATCTAGACCGCACGACGCACAGCGAACGAATGAGATTCACCGATGCAGATCGGCTCTAGTCTACTATGGAGTTGACAAGTGGTTAGATCTCGATCGCACACATTGGATCGGACGGCCGATACTACTGACTAAGCAGCGGCTCAAGGCTACCCCGGTGTGTGACACGTGTAAGGATCTAGACCGCCCATCTAGATCCGATAGTCACGGAAGCTCGCGGCACTTGGCAGCAATGGATGGTGGCGCTGGCTACTAGAGACGAAGAAGATGACTTTGCACGCGGCGATACCTTGTCGGATTCGAGTCGAGGAAGCACGGATCTGGAGCGGTTCTCTGTGATGACCTCTCAAAACTGCCCTCGAACGCAGCGACTTTGGCTCAATGGTGACGCAAACACGCAAAAACGATAGCAGCGCGAAGCTTCACTACGGCGAGCTCGTTCACCTCGCTGGTCACAACTTAGGTGATGAGACTTGAGGCAAAACGCACAGCACGAGACGGAGATCACGAAGAACTAGGCGACGCAATTTATAACACCCTCGGCTTCCGTGTAGAGCGTGGAGTCCAAGGCAAAAAAGGCGGCGGTGACGAATTTCGTTGGGATTTCGCGAGACAGGCGTGGCTACATCTCGGCCCTCCATGCAGTAGAACGGACGTCACGATGCGGGCAAGTGCGGCCTAATCCAAGCTGGACACCGATGGCGACAAGGTGCGATCGCGACCCACCACATGGTAGCAATCTACTACACAAGATGCAATATGCGACGTGGCAAGATCCCATGCATTGGATCCCAATCCGACTGCAGGGGAACGGGTAGGCTACTCTAGCGAAAAATCAAAATTTTCTACCGCGTAACCAAGGAACCACTACAAGTTATAGATCACAGAATTACCACTAGACGCGTAGACCCGTAGAGGAATTAGAGTCGATGTAGTGCGGTGGTGCAGATGTAGTCGTACTAGCCTCGTGCCTCCTCAACAGCTCCTTGTGACTGTCGCAGGTTGCGGATCGTCCTAGCATTGAAGCTTCGTAGCAACGCCTCCAAGGTATCCACACATACAGGGCAGGAACACCACACGCTGGAGTGCTAGCGCCGGCTGCACGGTTCTGGGTGGAGGAGTATTGGTGGCTAGGGTTTCAAGAATTCTGAATTCCTATTGTGTTTCTTCGTGTATATCTCTCACCTCAAATCCACTACCTCCTCCCTTTCTATAGACGTCCCATAACGAGTTTCAACCCTTGAAGCCCATTAGGAACTCTATGCCCATTACAACTCGGATCCCTATGCCAATTAGTTACCGCCCCATAAGCGTGCGACCCTATAGGTTCACGTGCACTCGGACATGGCTGGAGTACCCCTATCGATGTTGAGTACTCCTACTCGATCATCGAGCAAACGACCAATAGTCGATACTGGCCCCTAGCAGGACCTATCGACTCCCGAGAACATGTAAAGATCGGAGGAACCTCAACAATGTCCTATAGTGAAATGTTCTAAAGACTCTTGCAAGTAATCAACCTTTTGAGAAAGAATAGAACAATTATCGCAAGTGACATCCACTTTTCCTTTTTGCTTATGACAATTAGAGCATGAAAGAACCTCATGTGTGAGCAAAGCATTGGTCATTTGAGAAACTCTAGCATTAGCATCATACAACTTCAATTCTAGTATAGAACATTTAGAACATGGAGTTGGATCATGCAAATCAATAGTAGAACTAGCATTTTTAACAAGTTTCTCACTTTTCTTATGTTCAACCTTAACTTGCTCTATCAAGGAAGCGTGTTCTTTTCTAAGTGAAGTAAGCTCATCATAAATTAAATCACTTAATTTGCAAGCATCATCATGAGGAATCAAAGTTTTAAGTCTAGCAATTTCAGCATTCAATGATTCAACAACAAAATCATGTTTCTTAATTTTCTTATCACATTTATCAAGCAATTTTTCAAGACGAGCGACAACAATAACTAATTCATCATATGAAAGTTCTACCTCATTAAAGTCACTATCATGATCATCCTCAGTGAAGCTATCCTTGCTGCTTGCCATGAGACACAACCCCATCAAATCACGCTTGCTTGGAGTTGCATCATCCTCACTACTCTCAAAATCTACATCGCTCAAACCAACTTGCTCAAGTGAAGAGAGAACACGATGCACTGTCTTGCAATTCACAAAGCTCCTCTTCTTGTTATCACTTGTAGAGAACTTCTCCTTCTCTTTCCTTTTGTCCTTATCTTTCTCCGCCTTTGATGCTTTACCTGTAAGTTTAGGACAATTTGGACGAATATGGTTGAGATCACCACACTCATAGCATCTTGGAGGACCACCACCAACTCTCTTCCTCATTCTCACATTCTGCAAAGCTTTGTTAAAGTAAGAAGAGAGTAACACCAAGTCTTCTTGTGGAATTATTCAAGCTGTTCATCAATTAGTGAAGACAAGGAAGACAAAGAAAAACTTGACGAAGAAGAGTTATTGTGAGACATGTTAGGTTGAAAGATCAAAGCAATTGACTTATAATCATTCTTCCTAGCAAGAACATCTAATTCATGAGTTTTCAGCTTAGAAAAAAGAACATCTAATGTAAGTGTACTCATGACAGATGATTCTCAAATAGATGTTACTTTCATCTCCCAAATTGACATGTCTAAAGCACCAAGTATTTATCGAGCATTTGAAGCATCAGTGTAGCTAACTCCAACAACATGTAGATTGCTAAGAATTTTATTAAAGCTTGCAAAGAAATCATCTAGTGATTCACCAGACTTCATCTCAAAGCGCATGTATTCTTTCTTATAAATGTCTTAACGTACCTCTTTTGCTGTGTTTGAACCTTCATGGTAATCGCAAAGAGATTTCCATACGTCATATGCAGACTTGAGATGCATCACGCTGTCGAAGTCACTCCTTCCTAATCTTTGGATGATCAGATTTCTCGCCTTGCTATATGCCTCCACATGTGTTCGATTTGTGTCGTCAACTTCATTATTCTTGGGTACTTCATAAGGCTTGTACACATTCTCCCAAATTGTAAAGGCCTGAGCTTGAATGTATACCTCCATCTTCACTTTCAAAACTGAAAATCAACACCATCGAAAACACAAGGTTTTGTCGAATAGCTATCCATCGCTACGATTTCTAATCACTGGTTAAGATTAATTAGAAAAACTTAGCTCTGATACCACTTGTAGGATTAATATACACTAATATAGCAATCAGAGGGGGTGAATGATTTCGCGGAAGTGAAAATCAATTTATTTAGTGATTCTCAAAACACCCCTAAACAAATTATGAAAGATTGCTTCGGTTTCCCCGAAAATAGATTGATATATGTTCACTAAAACAGTAATTCCTGAAGATCCCACCGTTGGATTGATGTGAAAATTTAACTGTAGTAACTAGATTCAATTTCCAAACTAACCCAAAAAGAATCAGCTCAATCGAACCTACGGATATAGAGATATGACCTTCACAATTTGACTGCACCAAATAATGACGAAAATTGATCAACCCCTAATTACAAGATTAATCAGGATCTACGAGTAGAGGTGGGCACTCGGGCCGGGCTCTTTTGGGCCGGCCCGAGGCACGATGTCACGACACGGCACGAAGCCCGACTCGGCACGACACTGTAGCACGGGGCCGTGCCGGGCCTGAGAATCGGGCATGATGGGCGACATGGCCCGGCACGATACTGTAGAATGGGTCGTACCGGGCCCGATGATCCAGGATGTGAGGAAGAAGCCTAGCATAAAGGTCATTGACTCACAGAGCATGACCGCCATGGATGCACCCAGAAGCATGAACGCCACCCCTATCGCCGACACCTGAGAGAGACGGACAAAGCGTGAGAGAGAGCTGAGAGAGATTGAGAGACGGTGCAAGAAGCTACTCTCTCTCGCTCGTCCCTCTCAATCTCTCTCAGCTCTCTCTCTCACCCATCTCTCTCAATCTCTCTCACCTGTCTCGCTCACTCTCTTTCTCGCCCATTGCCCCCTCTCTCGCCCGTGTTGAGCACATCCCCTCGCTCTATGTAACTGTTCAAGAATAATAAATTTTAGTTCTTTTTCTTATAATATTTGAATCTACTGCCTCAACTCCATGCGTTTCCGGATACTTTCCTCTCGTTGCAATAGTGCAAATGGGTCGGGCCTGAGCTGGCACGGCACGAAGCGCAAATGGGCCGTGCCTGGGCTCACCGAAGGCGAGCCGGCCCGGCCCGGCATGGCACGGCGAGCCATCGCGGCCCATCACGGTTCAGGCACGAAGCACGATAGGCCCGTGCCGGGCCGGCCTGGCACAGCACGACGCCCACCTCTATCTACGAGGAATTAACCAATCGAACTTTTCAGATCAATGACTTGATGCCCTAGAAAGGTTTTGATTGGATCAAATCAAAATGATCATGGTGAAATAATGAATCAATCTAAAAACAAATTAGGCATAAACAAAGAACGAAAAAGAAAGAACGAGATTACCAACAAATCAACTTGCAAATCTTAATCTTTATTGCCAAGATGTGTTCATAAGATGCCTCAGATCACATTCCACTTGTGCGTAGTTGATCACTAATTCTTTTCCTGCTCTCCAGTCGCGAGATCTTCCAGGCGCAACAAAGTGTACAGCAACCAGGAGCTCTCCAAGTGATCAGCCGCAAGAAGATTTCCCAAGTCGCAAGGAACCTCCCGCAAGGAGCACAGCCGGCAGAAGCCCTTTTTTTTTACCGCAAGGAAAAAAGACGCCAGGAACCTTTTTTTTAGGGCACTAGAACTTCAGCCACAATGGGCTTTCCTGGCGCTAGCACATCCAGCCGCAATGCAATGGGCTTTCCTGGCCGCGAGGAACGATCCATCCACAGGACCTCCAGGTGCAGGCAACAATCAAAATTCACGCATGCACACGTACAGCCTATCTGCCGCTCTCGTATGACTCACTCACTTCCACGTATACCGTTCTCTAGTCCGAACGTCTCGTATGACATCCTTGACCATTAGGACCTCGGTTCCTCCCTTGACCTAGTCCCAAACCTCAATAGTTTCTCGATGAACCTAGTTCTGGTCCCGTCACCAACTACGTTCGCCCTCAAGCAACACCTGCATATGAATAAACACGAAACCGTGTACGAGCACAACAAGTCCACGACTTGACTCAAGATCAGTCCATACAATTATTCACACGAGCGCATTGCATCAAGCAAAACCATTACCATGCTATCACAAGCATATCAAGTAATCATCTGAAACAGCACATGCACAAACACCACACATACTATGAGCACAACCACTTTGTAATGCCAATTTCATCACTAAGCCAATTTTTTAGCACATGATTTCACAATCAAAAATTAACATATACTCCTGACATTATAAACATCGAGCTGATTAAGTAACCACCCTTTCCCAAATAGATTGTTTCACCCCTTTTGCTAATTCCATAAAAATATTCCAACCTTACTTTCTCTATTGCAATAATAACAGTATAGAGGTGTGGTTTTTGAGTTCCTTCTGTTAAATCTTACCCATTTTCATTAATAAGCAGAATATAAGAGGGAAAATGATGCCTCTGCTGATGATTTGGATGTCTTTGATGCCGATGAAGAAGAGGATGAGGGAGTTGAGTCTGATAAGGAGATGGGGGTTGGTGATGAAGATGGGGATGAATTAAATAGTCTCAATCTTCAGAGATTAGCACAGGTTTGTGTTGTGATGCTGAAGTAGACTTTGCATTTTGAGACCTTAGTGTCATGCTTTCCTTTTTATTTTAGATGCCCACCATAGTTAATTTTCTTCGAAAATGTTGATCATGGTGGAGTAGTTAATACCTAATAGAACCAACGCAGTCTCCAGTTAAGAGAGTATTTGATGTGTTTTTTCTTCAATGAAAAAAGATGGTTACCAGAGAAACATCAGGTCAAAATGTAAAACAGAAATACTTACTATAATTGAATAGTAACATCCTGTTTTAGTGATGATTTAGAAGAAAATTGAATTACTGATACTCTTTTAATGATAATTACAGCTGACAACTAATTCACTATAAATTTGTATAGGTTTACTGCTCATCTTTTAGATCACAAATTGAATAGCTGTAACTTATATAGCACGTGCAAAGCTGATTAACAAAAAGCTGACACTTTACCAAAGGTTTCCTAAAGTTAACAATTTTGTCAACTTCTAGGATTGACTGAAGATTCACTAGTGTATTATTTATTCTTGCTTGTCCCATAGGCCTTGTGAGCCATTTTTCAATCTTAAACTCTTCTGTGCTGACAGGTGCACACCTTAACCTTAGCGCCTTGCTGCGAAAAAGCTTGCACACTATTTTGTTTGCTGTGCCATAGGCCCATAGCCAGTTTGAGACCTTGAGTAGCCTTTGCTCCTCTGTCTCTTTATGCCTACGCCAAGGTGTTTTTTTTTTCACTTTATGTGCCTTTGGCTGCACTGAAAGAGAGTTATAGTCTTATAGAACATCTTGTTAAACAGATTGTCTGGAAGGAGAAATGAAAAGGTCTTTTGACAGATGCAACATGTTATTACGGGTATAATTTTCATTTTGTTTTTTGCTGGTACCCTGTTCTCACTTTATACATTCTCCCTGTGATTCAGGGAAGAGGCTTCCAGCTACACGATGATGATGACGATTTTAGCGGATGATGAGTTGCATACACCAATAGATGAGGTGGATCCATTCATCTTCTTTGTTGAAACCATCCAAGGTGAAGCAAATATTTCCATGCAATTTCGTTTTTACAAGATGTACTTGTGCCCAAATATACCTGACAAGGTGCCCAAATATACCTGACAAGGTGACAATAATCTGTTACAGCTATGCAAGCATCGGATCCAGCTAGGTTCCAGAACCTTATGCAGACTCTGGAGTTCCACTACCAGGCACTTGCTAGTGGCGTAGCTCAACATGCTGAGGAAAGAAAATTGAAATTTAGAGAGAGAGAGAAGTTGGAGAAGGCAAATGCGCAGTGACGAGTCATAGCATGGTTGGTTGCCTCTTCAGTTTTGCCAGTCTGTTACAGTGGCCACACAGGTCAGTGTCCTGTGGTTAGGTGATCGCTCCTACTTTTTTGTACGTGACTTTATTTGGATGAGTGGTAATTCATTGAAAGATTTTGAAATTTAGTTTAAATTTGAACTAGATCTTAAAATATTCCAATGGAATAACCCTAATCTAAACACCCCTCTGGTCTACTTGTTTTTGAGGCCAATTTTGAGGCACAGTTCTTGGGATAGAAGCGGACAACAGAACCATTGCGGAGAATTTGTTGCCGGTATTCGTTTCTTGAGTCGGTCGTGGTGGGAACTCCTATGGACACTTGTTTTGATGCTGTTTTGGTCCCAGCCCTGTGGTGGATGATACTGTGTAAGCATCCCCCAAATTCGTTGCTCATAGTTTAGGAAGGTCCGGTGTAGCGTATATGATTGGGCAATTGTTGGCGGATTACCAATATGATGGTTCAGATATACGGTTTTTTTGCAAGATTTACTGAATCGAATTTTGTCTGTCAATTTCTAAAACGTTGCTGAAGAATGTCGCTGTATCTAGGTGTGCAATCGGATCGGATTCGATCGAATATCGCTCTTTCCATATCTTAAATCATATTTTTTGTCGGATTCAGAATCGGATTCGGATAGTACCGGATACGAATACAGCACGGATAATATCGGTCGCGGATTCGAATCGAATACGGAGCGGAATCGGTACGGTATAGAATAATTTTTGTCGGATAACGCGCGACAAAAGATACCGTATAAAGCACACATATAGTACTGATTAACCAACCGTATGAGTTCAACATGCAACAAGATTATCGTAGTCTAATAAGTTATTTTATCGGACAGTCCAAAAAAATTGCAAAAGTACATTAAATTTGAACAATACACATATGATAAATTTTGAAACATAAAATGATACGTAAATAATATTACGATAAGTTGATAACATGACCATGAGGTTCATAACTCCATGTTTTCATAAAAGAGACAATTCTAGCTTTTTTTTTGTCACAATAATCTGGTTTCTGAATCTTGTCATGTATGTCTTGTGTACAGCTTTAGATTGCCTTGTATACCTTGTGCTTGCATCCTAAATTCTGATGAAACCAAGGATGATGTATAGATACGAGAAACCTATACGCGGCGTGCCACGCTGTGGGCGCCGCTCTCCACGCGAGCAAATCGAGAAAACGCGCGATCGACGCTCCACACACGAGTAAATCGAGAAAACGCGCGAAAAGGACCTAAAAAGGATTTTGTGTTTTCCGCAAAAGGGCTTAAACGTAATGCTAGAAAAACGCAACAAGGACCTAAATGCGAAGTATATTTTTTCAAAGAAAAGGGACCGAACGATTTTTTTTTCCCGAAAAGGACCTAATCGTATTTCCGTTTTTTGATAAAAGGACGCAACAAGGATCTAAATGCGATGTATATTTTTTTTTAAAAAAAGGGATCCGAACGTTTTCTTCCTCGAAAAGGACCTAATCGTAATTCCGCTTTTTGATAAAAGGACCCGAGCGCGTTCTTTTGATAAAAGGACGCAACAAGGACCTAAATGCGATGTATATATATATATTTTTTAAAAAGGGCCCCGAACGTTTTTTCCCCCGAAAAGGACCTAATCGTAATTCTGTTTTTTGATAAAAGGACCCGAGCGCAAGCCTTAAAAACGCATAAAGGACCTAGACGTAATATCTATTCTTTTTTTGGAAAAGGACCTAACCGTTATTTTTTTCGGGAAAAGGACCTATATGTAATTTTTTTTCGAAAAAGGACCCGGTTGTAATTTTTTTCGGCCGGCTCGGCTCGCTCCACGGCTCAAACGCACGATGAGGCAGCAATCCTTCCGGGATTAGGAAAGGTTTGATTCGAACAATAAATAATGTGCTATTATTGTTTGTCCTGCTAAAGATACATTCATATTAAACAACAGGACTTATCTTTAATATGTTGTGACAAGTTTGTCAATTAAGCTTATTCCTAGATAAAGTTGTCATTATAAAAAGCATGTGTGGCAACATCTCAGTGATGCGGACAATCAAAATGTGCTGCCTGGAACTTGTGCCATTTTCTGTGGCAATGTCCAATTCTAGCTTCAAAAGTTTAGGCTAAAGCCTAAAGGAACCCAGAACCCTATTGCCCTCATTAATTCATTTTTATGCCATGAATGCAGGGTTGAAGGTTTTATGGAAGCATAATGTTTATGGAATAGCACCAGTTATTTGAGTTAGTACATAAACATTTCTCCAATCACATACTAATACATGTTTTGATTCAAAGATCAACAGCCTCATAATTGGCAGAACTAGCAATCGAAAAGAAATAACTGAATTGAAGATGGATAAGGAAGCCGGGGCTCAAGCGCGGTGGGAGGAGGAAATCGGGGCTCAGGTGAGGTGCCGAGGTGGGAGGAGGCAGCCTCGGCGGCGGCGACGGGAGGCCCGTGCGGCTGAGGGAGGGAGGCGGCGGGAGGCCTGGGCGGCGATGGGAGGAGGGCGGTGGGAGGCTGGCGGCGACGGAGGCCCGGCGACGACGGGAGGGCGGCAGAGGCCCGGCGGCGATGGGAGGCGGTGGTGGGAGGCCCGACGGCGGAGAGAGGCGGCGCGGGAGGCCCCCGCGCGGGAGGGCGGCGGGAGGCCTAGGCGGCGACGGGAGGCCCGTGTGCGCTGGGAGGGCGGCGGCCGGCTCGAGCGTGGAGGACTAGGAGTAGTCGGGAGGGAGATTGACATCTAGGGTTAGAAGTCTAAAAATTACTACTTGTAAGTCGATCGGATATCCGAAAAAATGAAATTGGGTATATCCGAAAAATGTTCGGAATATTCCGATCCGACGGATAGTTATCTTCCGAATCCGAATCCGAAATAAAGTATCTGAAACCGAAAAATATCCGAATCCGATCCGAACACATCCTGTCGGTCGGTCGGTCGGAAAATATCCCATCCGATTATACCCCTAGCTGTATCCTGGAAGTGCGACTTATGAAATAAACTCCGTATGCATACGGTTCGGTGACTTTGAGCTTGTAAATTGGTTCTGGTTAATTGTACTATGCAATCCAGAAGTTCTTTGGGAAATTTCTGCACAAATCTAGTTTATTAGAGATAACTCAATATCTCAACAAACTGCATCTATTGATTTTATTTAAATAGATTGTTAATCCAATTTTTTAATAATTTGAACTCTTTTGACTATATAAATCATACCTCTTTACATAATTTTTAAAGCATTATAATAGATTATTTCTAAGGTTTTTTCTTATAAATATTTTTTCACGTTAAATCTTATCGCTTATCAGAGCCCCGCCGGCTCATCCTCGTGCACGCCTCGGCCGCACGTCGACGTCGCGCCCTTCGGCTCTACACCATCCGGCCGACGATCGTCTCGGCTGCCCACCTCCGTTCCAGCCTTTGGGCCGCTCCGTTCACCAACGCTCGTGACGGCCGGACTTCACCTTCGGTCGGCCCAATCTCGACCGGCCCCGCCTCGCGGCCTTCGAGCCGCCCCACCGCATCGGCTCCCGCGGCCACCATGCCGCTCCGCCTCGCCGGCACGCTCGACCGACGTGGTGGCCCCGCTGCGGTCGCCTGCCTCTGTGGCCCCCGCGCTGCTCCGCCGCATTGAGACTGCCGGCCGCCGCCTCTTGCCCCCTCCGTTGCTCGCGAAACTTCGACCGACGCCGATGATGCACGACGCGCGGCGCCTCCCTCCGACTGCGCCTTTGAACCGGCCACCCCTTCGCGCGCCCGTGCCTAAGCTCCCACCAGCCGGCCTTCGCCTGTGATCAATTGTGCCCGTGGAGAAGCACCAGAGACAAGCGTTATCCAATCGGACTTCAATCAGATCCATAGCCGGATTTTTCTTCCGGTTTTGAATCCCATTGGTTCCAACTTCTGAGCACCTTCGGCTTTTCGTCGAGCTTCTCGTCTCCGGCTTCTGGTTTTCAGCACCGGCTTCAGTTTTTCTTTTGACTTGGCTCGGCTCTACTTCGGAACTCTGGCTTCTTACAGCTTTTATCTCCAGCTTAATACATGCGACAACTACTAGGCTCTGCAAGTTATTCCATCATGAGGCTCTTATTCCATATTATTGGCGGGATTTATGCGCATATTCAAACTTTCATGTCTATTATTGGCAGTATTCATGCGTGATTAAACTTTAGAGATTTATTCGACGTTTCATCGTCGGTTTGTTTGACGTTTCATTGTCTTCATTGGGGAAAAAAATAATGTCAGTTAAGGAGACAATTGAATTTGATGTTTTATTCACCGTTTGAATGCATTGCAATTTGGATCGCTTGTGTGATCATTATAGAGGTTACAGAAACATTAATTTGGATCGCTTGCGTGACCATTATGGAGGTTACGGAAACATCTTCAGAGTTTTTCTAGTGAAGATTTTGCTCCTATGTCAGTTTGAGATGAAGGTTTGAAGTGCAAGGAGGAGTTTGTTTCTGCGTGGATACTACAACGTTATTTTATTGTCTTTGCTCGATATAAGGGGTGTACTGCAATTTATACTCTATTAACAGCATGATAATTTTTTCTTTATATTGACATTTTGGAGGAGCAGTTTCAACCATGTTAAGAATTTTCAGCAGGCAACTTGCTAAATTTTAAATTCCATGTGGAGCATGTCAAAAGTTCATTTTATATGTTCTTCGCTATCTATCAAGCACCACATGTGATGTCTTGGTTTATGCCGCTTGATGATTGAGTGTTTGTTTCAGGACGTCAGTTGCATAGACTTAGATTTTACTAGGGTTATAAATTGTTGAAGATCTAGATTTCTTCGTCTGCTTTGTTGATAGCTATATGTTTGGATTGACTGTTCGAGTCTTTCTCACTACCTTCTAATTGTTTGCTCAATCTTGCTTCATGAGAAGCGTTTATATAAGACTGTTCCATTCTTTCGTACCTTTTGTGATTTTTCGCATTACAAGTATTTGGATCGACTGTTCCAATTTTCCTTATCCATTAGTCATTTAAACTTTTAACACACTTGTATTGATGGTGCTTAATTACCCTTCAGGATTTTTTGGAGACAATTTTATTATGGATTTTGAGTTAAAGAAAGGTTTGTTAGAGATAACTCATTATCTCAACTTACTACTCCCTCCGTCCTAGAAAGTAAGGGACAGAAGAAATTTTATGACAAATTATGGTTTCTGCCAAAAAACTCTAATGCCCCTATTTAATACCGTGTCTCTATTAATTGGCAACATGCATGCATTAATTAATCACGATTATAGGGAATGATCTGCCGCGTTTTTGTTTTGGAATATGTGTTGTCGCATGTATCTGCGTGCATCTGCATGCATAGGCACAGTTTGAGGACACAATTTAAAGGGATAGAGCTCTCAATTCCTAATATTAGAGAACACAATTTGAACGCTTCTCTCCCTTACTTTTCAAGGACGGAGGGAGTATATCTTTTGATTTTATCCAAATAGTTTGTTAGTCCAAGTCTTCAATGACTTGAACTCTTTTGACTATATAAGCTACACTTCTATACATGTAATCTTGAAATACTATAGTTGATTGTTTCCTATGGGTTTTTTTTTCTGCAAATGTTTTTCCACATTAAATCTTGTCTTCAGTTATTTTACTGTTCTTCTAACCCTAACAAATAGTATGAGAGTTCTATCCCTAACATAGCGTGGGTTCGGATTAAGCGATCAGGAAATCTGTGAGGATTCGTGATTAGTTTAGCATTCATATATCCAACAATGTAAGCCTGGTAGCAGGCAAAGCAACGATAAGCCTTACATACTGGGTGACCAGAACGGAAAGCCGGCCGCAGAACGTCTCCTTTTTCTGCTTGGCGCTACATCGCTTGTGCGTAGAGCACCCCACATGAATACCGTGCGTTATTGCGATCTATGCAGCGTGCAGTGCAGCACGCAAGTAGAAAAACCTGAAGTCGTCTTTTTAAGTTGCGCAAAACTGTACAGCTAGCTGGATTACTTGCAAGTTGCAGTCTAGATCATTCGCTTTGGATTCAAAGCTAAGGATCTGCTTTTAGCTCTACTGGATGCATAGGCGCGCCGTCAGCTGTAAGGATCTAGATGTAATCTAAAAAAACATCTCTGGAACAAATCGTATAATTCTCGCAACACGTGCTGTAATTTCAAAAAGATTATGGGACTTTGGGACATTTTTCTTTACGTGACATTTCCAAAAAAAACTGAAATGCTGGATAGAATTCTAGAAAATTTCATGGGAAATGGTGTATTTTTTGAGGTTTTTCCGCAGAAAGGACCTGTATTCAATACCGCGGATTTTCGGGGATCGTTTCGCAAAAAACAATAAAAAACCCGCATTGCTGTGGCCATCCCGCAAAGGAAAGAACCTGAACGTAAAAAACCATAATTTTTTAGGCCTTTTCCATAGAAAGGACCTATATGCAATATCGCGGAATCTCGGGGATCTTTTCGCTAAAAAAATTATGTAGAAAGGACTTACATGTAATATTGCCGATTTCCGGGGGGCTTTTCGGAAAAAACCAACGCCACGTGGCGGCCGAGCATCCGTGCCACACGGCCGCGCCATGCGTCGCCCGAGGAAAAACTTGGCGGGGTGAAGTTCACCCACGCGGGCGGGGAGTCGAACACGTGCCACAGGCGTCACGAGCGAAGCTCCTCCCGCTGCGCTACATGTCCGTTTAAGTCTTAGCACCGTGAAAAATTAGTTAAGTTGCACAACTGGATTAGCCACGCGGACGACGTGGCTCAATGGTGAGCCAGTCGTATGCGCGGGCGAGCGTTCTACTGCTCACGCGCGCGACGCGGCGGCCAGGTGCGACGCCGCGACGCCCGCAAGACGTTGTGGACACGCGAGACGCTGGGAACCCTACGAGCTTTATATACGGTAGTATTTGAAACCTACAACATGGATCCGAAATATGTCTATGGTGATCATAACTTCATTTCCGCCAACCACAGGTTGGATGGTTATTTGTGTGGATTTTCACTGTTTTCTCCATAATTTGAACATTGTTGTGAACCTTGAGATGGCTGCACTAGTCAATTATGTGTGCCCTCTAAAAAATATAAGTATGGTCAATAAATCTCCTAATTAACCAAAGTCCGAGGGATAACTGGAGTTACAACCTAGCAGAGCAATAGATCAAGGAAGCAAGGCTAGCGATGATATATAGATGTTTGGTTCTCTTACTTGGAAAGCGTAGAATAAGTTTTTTTAAGGAAAAATATAACTATTTCCCCAAAAACTATATAACATTTATTTGAATATATCTAGTGACGGACCACAACATGACAAAAAGAATAGCAAGCAAACCTTACATGGTTCTCAACGGGCAGGGATTGGCTTGCTCATATAGGGGTGGGTATTCGGTTAATTCAGTTTTTTCGGTTTGGTATTTTTGATTTTTAAATATTTTGGTTTTTGGATTCTAGTAACCGAACCGAAATCGAACAGAGTTAAAAATCGAACCGAATTAACCGAACTAAATCGGTTCGGTTAATTCGGTTTTCCGGTTAACCGAAATTACCTAAACCAGCAACAGCACGTGATAAGCTTCTTTCCTTCTGTTGTCAGACATGATAACTGGAATCAAGGGAAATTAATTGCACTTTCCAATTTACAAAGAAGTCACAGCAACTGGAACTAGCAAGCTAGGCTACTCCATTTCAATTTCGATTTCCATTTCAATTGCACTTGGCATCACCATCGCAACTAAGACTCAAGAGAAAAGCGCTTTATCAAAGGTCGGACGACTCGGACCTTGGTGTTGTGCGAAGAGCGCAGGCATAGCGAGCCGGCGAGGTCAGTGGCCCCCGTAGCACGGCGCCGCGGGAGGCGATGTCGACGATGATGGAGAAGTTCCGCGACAGGAGCGCAACCTTGAGAGGTCGGCCCCCTCCTGTGCCCCCATGGTGGAGGCAGAGGCGGAGCTTGGCGATGCCGTCCAGGACGCGGCAGGAGAGGCAGTGGGATTAAAGCAAATTTAAGAGAACGTAAGTTGAGAGGTTTTTTTACATACAAGGTTAAGAGAATCAATATTGGTTACAAGTGATAATATACAAAAAAATTCATGATATTTTAGTTATAAATTTTCTGGGGAACAAACAAACATTGATGACGATTTTGTTTTATATTGCTCTCAGAAATAGGGCTCGATTGAAGATTGAATCTTCAATCTCAATTACAAATGGGCTAAACAATTAATTAAGTGAACAAGGCCTCGAACCTTTACCACCTTAACATACACATTAAAGAATTGATAATCCAGCTCACTATTACAGTTCAACATACATTGGGCTCAGCAGATTGAATGCCATAAGCATTCAGTTCTAACATAGTAAAATGCAGGTGGGATGAATGTGCATGCAATATCTCTGCTTCCAGAATACATGTAGGACTTCTACTTCTAGAATACATCAAGTAAAGAATTGAATATTAGGTAAATCTTTTTCGTGATGAATAGCATGCAGTCGCAGTGTCGGAGTAACTCCAACCATTCAATTCCAGCTTATTTATCGTTGGTTACGAACTATGGGAAAAATATATGTAATATGTCAGACTTCTAATAGTTGGTGATATGCCAATCATGGCAAAGGATAAGCTGATTGAAGACTACAGAGTCTAAATCAGTGACCTGAAACCACTGCTGATTGACCTCATTACCACCGCCAGAAAGTCTAATCCAGATTGCCCATCTTGTATCAACCATTCAACCAAATGAGATGTTACAAGTCATCAAACATCAGAGATGAAGATTCAACTAAACAGACAGTGAGACTAAACCTCTACGAGGATGATGCAGTTTGGAACTAAATTACAGAGTTGGGGGATCAACGCAAAGCTCAACAAATTCAAAAGAATTCAAGTACCCGAGAAAAAACATAATTCACCGCCCGACAAGTAAAAATACCATATCAACTGAAAAATACCATACCAACAGATAATGTATCTTCATTAAGCATTTTTAGAAGCCAGTAGCAACAGATATGCGTGGCCCATCCTATAGTAAGTGTGCAATGCGCATAATTGTTTATGATGCCACAGAATACGAGTTTTAATGTACAGAATCCAAACGTACACATATATTGTGATAAGATACATATTAGAGTCTACATCATAAAATTAAGATATATATACAAATTAAAGAAGATGCAGATAAGGCAAAAGTAGCTTCAGCATCTTTTTTCTATAGGCAAATTTAGGTGTACATGTAGCATCATAAACCATGGCAGAGCCATGTATGGCTTTGTTAGTCAATCACAAAACCTTTAGTACCATCAGATAGGTTTTCAGTTTTAAATTTTTACATAGCTACATCTAATTACTCACTCTACCACACATAGAACAGATCAAGTGGACATGAGCAGTGCTATCAAACAAGTTGGATATGAGAAGTTGTGAAGGGTCTGGATCACTTTTTTAAAAATTTATTTTATAGAAGTCTTTTGTTTCTTAAAAGATCTAGAAGTCTAGTGGTGTAGGAACTATTTCTGTCTACAACAATAGTAGCTACAAACCTATGACCTCCATGTGCCAAATTATTCAAGAGCACATTAAATAAAAAACATTCTCAGACTTAGGGCATAATCATGGGTTACCTCAAAGAGTAGGGCTTGGTGCGGAGGAGCGCGGCGAGGGCGTCGTTGTGGAGGTTGACGACGGCCTACGACTCCTGGGCGTCAAGGCCACCGAGCCCAGTCGTGACCACCTCGTCATGCGAGGGAGGGCGAGGGCGTGAGAGTGTTAGGGCAAGGGTGATGGCGACGGCTAGGGAGTGACGACTAGGGTTAGGGCGTGAGGGCTAGGGTTAGGGCGTGAGGGCGCGGCGGCGAGGACGAGGGCGTGAGGGCAATGGTGAGGGCGTGAGGGCTGCGGGACTAAGCGAATGGCAAGTGTGTGAGGGCAGTGGGTTGTGGATAAGGGGACATATACCAGACGATTTAAAGATTGAACCGTCTGTAATACAAGCCGTCTCATATAGTAATTATGTATATAATTCAACAAGCGATACTTAGCTCGGTTGGCAAGAGGCTTGGCCTATGCACGTATGGTCCCGGGTTCGAATTCTAGGGAAAGCAATTTTTGTTTTGCACGAGCGGTTACAACACAAACGGTTGTAATATTCCACCGTCTATCATGAGGGCTAGGGCGCGGCAAGGCCAAAGGGCTTGGCATGGCAGTGGATCACATACAGTTTTCATTTTGAACAGTCTGTGATTTTGCCCATCACGGACGGTTCAAAATGAAAATCGTCTGTGATGTGTAATTTTTCTCTTTTTTTTGCAACGTTAACAACTTAAGATTTTATGAAATTAAAAATATAATATAATAAATACATATCATTAATTATAATTAATTGTAACCCAAGTTAATTTTGTTATCCAACTTAAGTTTATTGTAAAGTTGCTTTTAAGCAGTTTTTTAAGCCTTTTCTTTCAAGTAGTTTTTTCAAGCTTATTTTTAAGTACTTTATAATAACAACATATAATACAAACATTTTTAACCCAAGTTAATTTTTCCTCAAGTTAATAATTAAATATAATAAATACATCTCATTAATTATAATTAATTGTAACACATACATCTCATTAATTATAAATGGTACATACATCTCATTAATTGTAACACATACATCTACACTTGAAATAAACATGAAGACCTAATCATAACTCCACTTGCTTATTCTTCTGTATAAAAATTAGCCCTTCACGATGATCGACACAGGTGTAGCTAGCTCCGTCATGTTGTTCTTCCTGGATGGTGACACTAGTACCGATAGGAGGCAACTCATCAAACTGATTGTATTCTTCCTCATCTACCACATTCTTTACTCCGACAAGCCTCCTTTTTCCCTAAAGAACCACGTGGCACTTCTTGTTCGACTGGTCGGTTATATAGAACACTTGAACAACTTGGTTAGCGAGTATAAATGGTTCGTCTTAGTATCCGACATGTTCGAGGTGCACAGTTGCGGCGCAGTACTTGTCAACCTTCACGTGTTGCAGGTGAACCCAACGGCACCGAAATAAGGGAATCTTGAATAGTATGTAGTCGAGCTCCCAAATTTGCTCAATGAACCTATAGTATGAGCTCCTTGTCGACCCAGTGGTATTCAGCGCATCTATGCGAGCACCGCTGTTTTGGTTTATGCTCTTCGTATCCTAATTTCTTGTGTAAAATGTGTACCCGTTTAAGTTGTATCCTTTCCATGTTACAACCGTAAATGCTGGCCCTTTTGCCAACCATGTCAGCGTATCATCTGATGAGCTTCCAGTGATGGGTTGTCACTCCTTCAACCATCTGTTGAACTGAAGGTTATGATGTCTGATGATCCAGTACTCCTACCACGACGGTTTTCTTGCCGTAGCCAGTTCTTGTGCTTGTCGATATACGGGGCCACAACAGCCATGTGTTACAAAACCGTGAAATGGGCTTTAGAGCATGCAGTTGTCTCAGGCATGATTGCTTTTCTTCTGATGGTTCCGATACCCTGGAGCCTCCCCTCATGGCAGGATTGAGGTACACCTATCGGCTCGACCTCAGCCATGTAATCCACACAGAATTCGACGACCTCTTTGGTTGCATAACCTTCCACAATGCTACCATCCGGTCGAGACCGATTCCATATGTAGGACTTGAGAATTCCCATGTACCTCTTGAACGGGTACATGCTACGTAGGAACACGAGCCTGCACATCTTTATCTCCCTTACAAGGTGAACAATGAGAAGGAACATGACATCGAAAAACGATGGAGGGAAATACATCTCAAGATTATAAAGAGTCATTATCACCTCGGCCTGTAGAGCATCTAGTCCTACGGGATCGATTACCTTCTGAGCAATTGTGTTAAAGAAATAACACAGCCTTATGATTGTCTCCTAGACCTTACTCGGTAAGATATTTCTAATTGCCACAGGGAGCATATGTGTCATAAGCTCATGGCAATCATGAGACTTTGAAGGACCATGTGGAGGTCTACCAGATTTGTGATGAGTATTTGACTAAATTTGAGCTTGGGTTGCTCTTGTTTGAGTTTGATTTGAATTGGATTTTCAAATAAAAACAATTTGGGGTGTTCTCTATTTTCCCGGTGCTACCGGCCATGCTAGTCCGGTGCTACCGGGCGAGAGGTAGCACCGGCCCGAGGAGCGGTGTGAAAATTCCAGAGAGGGGTGTTTTCTGGTTTTGCGCAGAGCGATGCTACCGGCCAAGGAGCGGTAGCACCGGTCCACCATGGGCGATGCTACCGGCCTGAGGGCGGTAGCACTGGCCAAAACGAGTAAAAGTGAATTTTAATGAGTGGATTTTGATGAATTTATTGCACATCTTTGTGGGCATTGCTGTGTGAGGAGTTTCCTTGTTTTTTATGGTTGCAGGTCGATGATGCTAGATCATAGTGAGGCGAAGGATGATCGGGACTAGGCAAGGAGCGTCGGAGGTCCAGACGATCGGTGATCGCCGGAAGATGATCGAAGACGGAGTCGTGGCAAGCCGTGAAGACAAGGAATGGATGAGATGCTAGCTAGATGTTACGTAGATCAACGAGGACCATTGGATCTTGGTCTAATTGATAGGTTAGCGGGTCTAGTTAGTGTGCTTTGAGAACCGTGCAAGAAAACCCATTATGTGTTGCGGGTTTTGGGTGAACCCTTGCATGGCTTGTTGAGTGGGTAAATCCTAGCCCTAGATGGATGCTCTAGGGTTTAGAGGCTCATCCAAAGGTGGTAGGTGGCCCAAGAGTTGTATAAATAGGAGTGGAGGGGTAGCCTTCCCTCCTTGAAGGTTTGAGTTGCTCCTTTGAGCTTTGCCTACATCAAGTGAGGCTTTGTAAACCTTCCATCCAGAAAATACAAAAATTTTCTTTACTTTATTGTGAATTTAAATTGCGCATTTACATTATGTCTTTACTTTACGCAATTTAAATTCAGCATTTACTTTCCCGCATTTACATTCTCGCAATTTACTTTCTTGCAATTTGGATTTGCCTCCCCTCCTTCTAAATGCTGTTGTTTTAAGATGTCTTGAGTGTGTTTATATGGTTTTACACTTCTCTTGCACCATAGGATAGACTAAAGATCAAGTTTTCTATCAAGTTGTCATTTTGTCCAGAACTTGTTCTTCGCGTAGCAGTCACTCTTTGATTTTTAGAAAATCTAGAAAAATCATTTTTGAGTGATTCTTATTGGAGAAGGTGCTTGACTCACATATCCATCTCTAGAAAAATTTGTGAGTCCACTGGTTGCACCGTTGGAGCGCTATGAAATGAAAACCGAGCCTCAAACTTTCTGGTCGAAGTTCCTGACTGTCTGTAATATTTGATTTTTCATGTCTATTATACAAAGATTTTCAACGTGATTTTTGGTGGACTATTTCACGATTCAACTGCTCATAGGAAAAAAATTCCCAAAAATTTTAGAGCAACATAAACTCACCAACCACCAGCTCCAAGTGAGGATAATTCCTGGCAAATCTGCTTTTACTTTTCTGAAAAAAAGACTTTGTTGTTTTTAGCATTATCTCTTTTAGAAAAGAAGTATTTGAATTGATTCTTTTTTGTTTGGACACTTACAACTAGGATTGTAATTAAAATATCCCTAACATGGTTCATGGTTCTCAACCATGTAAGCTAGGGGGTACACATAGTTGTCTAGTTGTTCGGGTTTTGGAGGGTGTGCGAATCTGAGAAGCACCAGTTTGAACGAAAATTTTTTGGGTGTTTCAGAATTTTATTGCGAGATTGTTTGGAGTACTTTGAGTGGGGGAAAATTTTATTTGGGATCATTCACCCCCCCTCTGATCGCCATCTCGGTCTTTCAAAACATATAGTTGTCTAGTTGTTCGGGTTTTGGAGGGTGTGCGAATCTGAGAAGCAACAGTTTGAACGAAAATCTTTAGGTGTTTCAGATTTTTATTGCGAGATTGTTTAGAGTACTTTGAGTTGGGGGAAATTTTATTTGGGATCATTCACCCCCCTCTGATTGCCATTTCGATCCTTCAGACTTCATGCAAGTTAAACTCAAATCTTGCATCGAAACAAGTCTCTTCATGTTGGACGAGTAACCGGACGGAACTTTCACACCATGCAAGCACTGGCACAGTTCAGTTCTCTCGGCCTTGGACAGAGTGTAACAAGCAGGTTCACAGTATATTTGGCCTTTATCGATCTCTTTTTTATAGCAACTATGGTCCCGATCTTTCGATGAGAAGGGTAACTCTCGATTTGTTGAGAGTCAACGTTGGCGGCCTGACTACAATTGTCCAGGACGTTGCGCCTTTGCGATCGATACACCAACTCCAGATAGTTGTTGACCTCGCCGGTGCGCAATCAACCTGACCACGAAGGTCTTTGTTCCTGCAAGCAATCGAAGAACAAGCAAGAACAAGATGAACAAGCAACTAAATTGCGAATATGAATGAAGGCAAAAACAGGGTGAGGTTCTATTGAAGATCTTGATAAGGTGGCTGTCCAGCACAACTCGAAGACTCAAAGTTTGCACTTGGCTAAATTAATCAAACAAAACCCATCTATTCTAGCGACGGCTACTGAATATATATGAGGATGAAGGCAAGGGAGGCGGCCAAGGGGATGACCGTGCAACCCTAGGTCGTACAAAGCCTTTGGGCCCAAGTGAAGGTGTCGCAGCACCCGACAGATTTTGTTCGTCATATAGTTTTAATGATTTCTGTCGATCTAGAAGGAGTTTGAACGTGAAACCACTTGTGTTGGAAATCTCTCGTTGTGGGCTTGTCCATAGAGTCCAAGAACGCCTCAATCGGACTTCGTATGACCCAGATATGGCCATTTTATGTTGGACTGCTCTTAGGGGCCGAACTAGACTCATGAACGAATTGGACTTGATCTCGGACTGGTCTTGGAGCGTCAGAAGTAGTTGGGTCCTTGTCTTGGATTGAGTTAGAAATATGGCTTGCTGGACCGGCATGGTCACATCATCCTCCGCTTCTTGATTTTGAGTCATCCTCGACTCAAGCTTATTGGCCTGCAAAAAGTTAGTAACAAGAGACGGCAAAGAAACAAGTATACCCTTTGTTTGTTGATATTGTGGCACATTAAAAGAAGATTTCAAAATTGTACAAATATAAATTCGATGCACCATGTACTTTCCTTTATCATTATGTTTGCCAATGGCATAAAAACTAATACTGGATGACCATGACAAATCAGCAAGCATAGTGGAAAATCTCTCCTCTAAACTATTGAGATCACATATAACATCAAATTAAATTTAACCTAAAGTATTTAAAGAAGACATCAATTTAAGCTCATCTTCTTCACTGGCAATGTGAAGAACACAATTATGTTCAGCGCAAGTGTTTAGTTCAAATATAAAAGTTTCATGTTCATTCACTAGTTGTGGCGTGGATATAAGTGAAGCATTATCACACAACTCTTCTTTATCACCAGGAATAGCAAGCAAATCATCTTGTAACAAAAAAAATCAGCATTGGGTTCCATTAATAGTTGCTCTACGATAGCATGACTCATGGACAATTTTATCTTTTCAAAATGATTTTCACCATGTGTACAGTCCATACCTTTTATATTACCTTCTAAATCATTCTCAGTGGTTGTAGGTGCAACTTCAATTTCTAACTCTTCACATACGTATGGAGCAGCAAAGAACTCTTCTTTTTGCACATTTTCTTCTTCATCCTTCTCTCAATGGTGCTCACTTTTCTACAAAATATTAGCTACAACAGAAGGTGCAACAATGGGCACTTCAAATGAAGCTAAAGACTCTTTCAAAGATTCAACAAGCATGTTTTCAGTTCTACAAGCACATTTAATCAAGTCTGAAAGAGAACTATATGTTTCATCAATAAGAACATCCTGAATTTCATGATTAAATTCACGTATGAACCTAAACTCAGTAGCTTCTTCACATTCTTGGAAACCACAACGCAACAAACAATTTTGCAATTCATGATAGTATTCTATAACAGTTTTATAACCTTATTTTAAGCGTTGAAGTTTAGTAAGCAAATATTCAGCATCATATTCAGAAACATAATCATCTCTCATAAGTCTTTTCATGGCATTCCAAGTTTTAGGTTCTTTATCATGTCTAGATATATGCTTCCACCAATATATTGCATCTGACATTAACACTTTAATTGCGGCACTAATCTTTTGGTTTCCAGATAAGTCATACTTTGCAAATTCCTTGTCTACTGCTATCTCCCAATTAATATATGCATTAGGATTGAACTTTCCACCAAAAGGAGGCAATTCAAACTTGATTTTACCTTGTTCATCATCAGTTGATGAAGCCGTGGTGATGTTGATGTCGCGAGTCCTTGTGCACCAATGTAAGTGCTTAAGGAACACGTGATCTAGATGTTGTATTAGACGCTTGTTGCGAGGGGACTGTGACACGTCATTGTCCTCATATCCTGACATGGTTAGTAGCAAAAAGGGAAACACAAAGGTTTAGTAATTCCCTATCGCACTTCTCTCAAGCTAGTATCAGCTCTTACAAGTTCTTACCAAGCTTAGTAGAAGGTGACGGCAACCGAACAAGACAACAACTCCTGGAGATAGGTGTATCAATGCTAGTCACTTGTACCTGGTTGGTAGTAGTATTTTGTGGAGCTAGAGGTGGCTGAAACAATACAATGGAGAAGCTAGAACCACATTAGTCAAAGCAATTTGAATAATCGTTCAACGATGGCACTGTGCTGGCCCTAGGCCTAACCGTACTAGAGACGTGAGCCGGGACACAAACGACGTCACAGAATAACAACTAGCTCATAGAAAATCAAAGTCACTAGCTCTCTCCTTTTTTTTCATTGGATTTTTTTGTTCGGCTCTTTTATATGAACTTGCCTTTTTTTTTCTTCTTTTTTGTGGGTGTAGCTCTTTTTTTTTGCACTTGCCTTTTTTCTTTCCTTTTAACTTTTCAGACTAGACAGCATGACCTGAAATCATATTCTATGATTTTGGGACACAAAGACTCTAAATCTGAAAAATCTTTATCTACCAAAATTGTAAATAATCTTCTAATCTTTCGAACAAGTACAAGGTCCTCAAAAACAGAGATAGGAGTCTCAAGATATGGCAGTTTTACCGAAGCATTCCGTAATAGATCTAAACTCTACAGCCCGACAAAGATAGCAACTTTTCTCAATGATGGAGGCCGAATTTGGGAATCATTCTATTGCCAAAGGAAATGACTGATCTTATGGGAAATTTGGAGATCTTTCCAATGAGTGCAAGAACGCAAAAATCCGAGTTCGTATGAGGAAGTTATGGACAAACTACCAAACTGGACTGCAGTAGACCCGAACTGGATGCGACGACGTCAACAACGACGTACCGACGTATGTCGACAACAAGAAATCAACGGTGACCAAAATGTGATTCGAACACAAAAATCTAATGTAAATACGCTAAAACCAGCACACGACACGACGATGCAACAGAAAACTCAGCAAGCAAAGACTGGCAGTAGAAGCGAAAGGCTCGAATTGTCTTGGACCAAAGGGATTTTTTTGTGGCAATTTTCTGTACTGTAGGTAAAACAAATAACAGAATGGTAAATCTCTCACAAATCAACATAGTGCTCTGATACCACTTGATAGCAACTATGGTCCTGATCTTTCAATGAGAAGGGTAACTCTCGATTTGTGGAGAGTCGACATTGGCGGCCCGACTACAACCGTCCAGGACGTTGCACCTTTGCGACCAATACACCAAGTCCAGATGGTTATTGACCTCACCGACGCACAATCAACCTGACCACGAAGGTCTTTGTTCCTGCAAGCAATCGAAGAACAAGCAAGAACAAGATGAACAAGCAACTAAATTGCGAATATGAATGAAGGCAAAAATATGGTGGGGTTCTATTGAAGATCTTGACAAGGTGGTTGTCCAACATGACTCAAAGTTTTCACTTGGCTAAACTAATCAAACAAAACCCATTTATTCTAGCAATGGCTACTGAATATATATGAGGATGAAGGCAAGGGAGGTGTCGCAGCACCCATCAGATTCTGTTCATTATATAGTTTTGATGATTCCTGTCAATCCAGAAGGAGTTTGAACGTGAAACCACTTGAGTTGGAAAGCTCTCGTAGTGGGCTTGTCCATAGAGTCCAAGAACACCTCAACCGGATTTTGTATGGACCAAATATGGCCATTTTATGTTGGACTGCTCGTGAGGGCCGAACTGGACTCGTGAATGAATTGGACTTGATCTCGAACTGGTCTTGGAGCGTCAGAATTTGTTGGGCCCTTGTCTTGGATTGAGGTAGAAATATGGCTTGTTGGACCGGCATGGTCACATCACTTTTGATGTGTAAGGCCCCATTTTTGATAATGAATACTAACAATGGGTTCCCTGTGCATGCTGTACTAGTCCCATGATCAGTGGCTAGTACGCACAGACTACAAATTGAAATCACATCCATACAAAATAATATTACATACGCTAAGCGTCTTGAAATTACACAATAGTATTACAAGCCAAAAACTCGAAAAGCAGCAGCAAAAACTTTATTTCTCTTGTAGTATGCCCATTCACCCTCAGGCAACAGACAAGGTAAAGCCCTAGAAAACATCGTCATCATAACCCCCGAATCCTGAATCGTCATAAAGATCATTGAGGTATTCGATATCTTCACCTAAAACAACATTGGTAGCAAGATTGAGTACATTGTGTACTCAACAAGTCTTACAGTGTATTACAGATGCAATTATAAGTAAATGCAGGTTATAGCAATGGTAAGGTTTCTACAGTTACTTTTGCATTGGCAAAATAAAATATAAGCATATACCAGATTGCAACTGAAGTTCGTAAAAGAGCATTTGTTGTAATAGCAAATATTGTCTACATAAATCATCTCAACATAGTCTACTTGACTGATTCAATCCATTCCCATGTCATCCCCTGGCATGAACTATAAATATTCCAAAACACCATTTTCCCATCAAATCACTTTGGAAATATTAAAACTCTAACCATGAGATGACTTTACCAAGTGCCTTTAACTATAGGCGCGGCTAATTAATTAGATTTTTACTCTGCAGAGGTGTACAGCTTTACCCACAAGAAATGATATGCCATTTTTGCCAGGCCAGTTGACACTCTTCCTTTGGGGTGTCGGCATGGTGATCATGACATAACCGTTACATTGTTTAGACCTAACTTTGCACCAACCCGATGACGTTAAATCCTTATTATGGAGAAGAAACATGACAGTGTATCCCTGTCATTTAAAAGTGATAATACAGGCAGTAATTCCCTGCTGTAGAAGCAGTAAATCCCTGCGATAAAAGTTTCTTCCCATACTAAGGTGTTCACCGTTATACCGATATGCATTTACCCAAAACAGAGTGTGGAAGCCCCTCATAAGCAACCCTAGAAAGGAATGCTTATACTATCTCCCGCCTACCAATGTGCAAAGCCAGACCTAAGCAACTTAAAAGGTTAAGGCTGCCCCATCCCAGCACTTGCGGTTGCACGGAAGTCTTGTCTTGAAAACAACCCATAGCTCGGTCCTTAATCTGATACAGGCAATAATCTCCCCCTACACTACGTACAAGTCTAACCCTTGCACAACCGGCTATTGCCAATAATTGCCCGCATCTAAACCATAGTTTTTATTTAGGGTTTTTAGTCAAAATACCAACAACTGACATCATGTCATAACCAACCTTTTTCAATTCTCAAGAATCAATTTTGATCTGATCATATTCAATGTTGGTTCTAAAGCATGGCTAAGCATGGTTAATAATCGCATATACCCGAGTTGATATTATGTATTATCTAACCCATTTATATGGTTATCAAGGTTCACATATTCATACTTATCAAGGAAGTTCCATGAATTATTAGATATACCTACCAATATTCCAACATAGCATTTTTATGACAAGTACGCACATGCATAATAGCTTGCAAACATTGAAAATAAATATTTGAAATAATATGGTCAAAATGGTCAAGGGGGTGCTTGCCTTGCTGATCGTCGTCGGGAATAAAATCCGGGTCGTCGGCGAGGTCATCGTCTGCTAATTCAGGTTTGTCGGAAACTACTCGTCGATCATCAAGAATATCATACAATAAATAGCGAACCAAATATAAGGGCAAAAAGAAGACAGATAGAAAATCCAACTTAAAACTTACCCATAAAAGCAGGAGTGTTCATTTGTAAGATTATGATTCATGTTGGTTTGGTTATACTGTTTCTTTTTGTTTATGCTTACCTTTAATATTTTTGGACTAAACGGTATCAA